>OZ007586.1:312490707-312859832 GCA_963931845.1 Maratus michaelseni
TAACTAATCTGGCTTTTTTTGTGTAACAAACTTCTCATTTACCTTTATTTTCACAAAGGTAAGTTTTCCAAGAAAGGTAAAGGTATTTAAATAATTGGAGTGGAGGTAGTTGTTTAGGAGGACTACGATTGATTAATAGGTCTATCAGGAACCAATTGTGCTCTGAAACTATCCTCAGTATGATACTGACAATTGGAAAAAAGAATGACATCTTCACTCTTTAATTATATCTTTTCTTAAACATTTTGTAAAAGATTTTTATGCAAAAAAAGAAAAAAAATCTATTAGCTTTTCATTATAACAATGCTATATTATAAAAACAGACGCATAACCGTCTGCTAAGAACAATTTTGGGAGTGTTGATTTCTCCAAAATATTAGTATGTAATACATATTACAATTTTCTTAGCAAAATTAAGGTAGATATATGTAATACAATACATATTTAAATATTAATTATAAAATATAAATGCAGTTAAACTACAGTTTTTTTTTTTTTTTTTTTTTTTTTTTTTTTAAGGCATGAAAACAGAGCTATATATCTGAATAAGTGACATAATGAGGGGCTATTATTGTATATAAGATATTTAAGTATAACCATACACTGCATAAATTTTATTTACTATTTTTACAGTAATTATTGCATTGGGACATAAAATTACTGTTGACTCGTGTATTTACCAATAAATCAGTTTACTTAAATCTCAGATACACTCAATGTGTTAGTTGTATTGAGTTTTGTTGAGATTTAATTATATATAGTTCTTGGATAGGAAAATCTAGAGAATTACAGAAGAACAACTCTAAATACAAACAATCAATGGTAAACAATAGAAACACCATCATTTGAGTACACCGAGCCGTCAAACGGAAATGGCTGGAGATTTATGTAATGACTCACAGAAGCAAGTTTAAAATAATTAACCAAAAATATAATTAGCATTAAATACAATCCTATACAAAAATTTTAAGATAAAGGTATAAATACCATATTTATAAATCAAAAAGTATAACCTGCTAGTGTCAACAGTATCAGGTTCTCTAGCTGCTTCTTCTAGATCCTTTTGAAGTTTTTCTTGCTTTTTCCTATGATGAGATTGAGAAAATTTCAAACACTCACACATACCCACACAAATAAATGCAAAAACTAAATTTAAAACAAATCCAACATGTTTTGTGATTTTTTGTTAGGTTGTTTTTTTAATGGAAGAAAACAATATGCAGAGAAAAATAAATTTTTATTCATTTAAAGTCAATCCAATTAACATTGTAATACATTTATGAATTTATAATGCACACAAGTATATTTAAGATCTGTATTGTTTATAAAGATGTACATACATTTAGAACATGATTAAACATTTCAGTTCGCAAAGCACATTTATAAAACATTTCAATGAATGCTTTTTGTTTACAATGCTCAATCAATTTATTACAAAGTTACAAATCTGCCATACTAAAAGATATATATAAAATGAAAATGATTACAAAGAAATTTTATGGAAGTATACAAACAATTCTTATAAAACTTCAAAATATTTTTTTTTCAAAATTTGTCAATATACAATTTATTTTCAGCAATAATTCACTTGACGGGAACTCGCTCAGTCCTAAATTTTAAACTGAAATAGTTAAAAAAAAATTTTAAATAAAAAACTTCAAACTTCATTTATACTACTAAAATTTAAAAATGCATTTTTAATAATCAGCTATTAATTTATCTTGGTGGAAGAGGGGGGTGGGGTCAACAATGGTCTTTTAACAGAAAGTCATTTTGTACTTAACCCTTTCAAAATCTAATCATTTAACAAATAAAAAAGAAAAAAAATCAACTAGTTAAGGGAGCTAAAAAGCATATATCATATTTATCCACCATCTGGAATATATGTTAAAGAATATATGTTCTAAAACTTGTGCCAATTTTATTGATTGTATAAGGTAGTAATAAAAAACTTTGACAATGTATAAGGCTCCAGCAACCAAAGCATTCAAGGAATCTGAAGGAAATTTGCAATATAGCTGCTATTTCAAAATAAATGTTCAAGAATGTGGTGAAAAGGAACAATAAAGCCATCGTGATTGCGGTTAGAGACAAAATTTCAAATGACAACACCCACTTTCTTGTATCAAAAAATAATCAATCTACACAGTAAAAAAAACATAAATGGCATTGAAATAGTATTTTAGTAACATTAACATTGACTTCAAACAAACACAAAGAACAGTCAGGACAACAAATGAAGCAAGAAAGGAGACAGAAAACAAAATATTTTAAGCTGACTACAAAATTTTTAAGTGCCCCATTACACAGACAATGAGACATTGCATACAGGGAATTGTGGACAATATACATCATGATATGTGCAGGACAATAATACTTATTTTTCCCACTTATTTTATTCAAATTTAACTTTATCTATTTCCTGGGAACAGTATTTTAAGTTTTAAATTTTTTTATATAATTTTTAGCTAAATTTCAATTAACTTGCCATAAAAATTAACTCTGAAAACCCATCACTAGTTTGCATGCTGTTTGGCTTTCATCTTCGTTTTGGTTTCGAAATGTCAGGTTGAGGTCCATCATTAAATGCTGCTGCTTTTTGAAATCTGAAGTTCTAATACGGCTTTCACATTTGCAATTGCAAATTTGATTTCCTGGGTAATTTTGATAATTTGAGCATTAAATGGCCATTTACACAAGAATGACAAGAATGTATTTATTTAGAGTGGTATTAGGCTATTGTGAGTATTGAAATATAAATTCTGTATATTTAAAAACATTTTTGTAAATTTATTAAAATTAAAGAAATGTTACTTTTAATTTTAATATGTTTTTTATTGGCACATTAGACAAGAGGCACAAAATATAAAGTGCTGACAGTGTTGTGTGCAGTTTAATTTTGAAACTTTGTTGGCCATGTTATATTCTAAATACCATAAAAACACCTTTTAGAGCATTTAGAATATGTCAGTGTTTAAGGTTTATTTTTGCTATCAGCAATGTTTCAGTATCAGTTAAATCATTTTATGTGCTGTGAAAAATGTTTTATCATTTATGAATCTTCAGTATTGTAGCACTATGTCTTCATCATCATAAATAAACTTTATTGCAACATGATTTTTTTTTTTTTTTTTTTTTTTTTTTTTGCCTCTATCAAAATAAATTCAAAGCCTAATTAAGTTTAGAGCCAGCAATCTCCCAGCCAATACCCATAAGTAGAAATTTTTCTTCTACATTTAAGTTACCTTTAAAAAAAATGTTTGAAGTTTTATTGAGTGGATTACCAGCAGAAGAAAAAATTTTATTACTCTGCTAACAGACTTTTACTTTTGAAAGTCAACATAAAAATGTTAAAATACTCTACCCTATAGTATGAAGAGTATGCAGAATCTTATGTTTAATTATGTTTTTCATGTTAGATACACTTAGCAGATTCAATGTGTAACCCTTGGATTTTTAATATCCCTAGACACAGAAACACATTAGAGTATGGTCAGATCACTATGGCGACCAATTTTGTCACTGAAACTAAAACCATGAGAGTTTGGTTGTTATTCTTCACCCCATTCTCAAGCATTTTCTTTACCTACCTCTCTAATTTCATTCTGATTCCTTAAATGTTCTGATCACTAGGACTTCACATATCAACAAAAAAATATTTATGACCATCCTGTACATCACACTGGATATATGTGGACATATAACTGTTAAAAGTAATCTTGATCAGAATTCTAGACATGCACTTACTGCTTTATTTAATCAAATAATCCTTCAACACTTTGTGGCCACGTTATTTTCTTTTCATATTTGCAAAGAATTTTCAGAATATGATATAATTATAATAAATATAACAAAAATGTTTTTAGAAAGAAAATTAGTTGCTCCTTGTAAATAGTATGAGTCGATTTCAATGCAATACCAGCACCCATCAGTGACTAATCTTA
This sequence comes from Maratus michaelseni, assembly GCA_963931845.1. Classification (NCBI taxonomy): domain Eukaryota; kingdom Metazoa; phylum Arthropoda; class Arachnida; order Araneae; family Salticidae; genus Maratus; species Maratus michaelseni. Next base: position 312,494,652 of record OZ007586.1, read on the forward strand.
CAATATACCCTATCTAGAGCATGAGATAGCTCACTTATCTTTAATTATCTGCTAAAAATAGAATTATAGCTTAACAAATATCTTATTAATAATAATTATTATTAAAATACTACAATTACTGATATATATTTTATAGCAGATGCAAAATGATAGGCATTACAAAAAAACCAATTAAAATCAGTTTGTGTTTGCTATGCAAATGCACAAATTGTTTTGTTAAAATTGATTACATGATATTCCAATTAATATTAAAACAACTCTACAAAAATTGTATTTATATTTTAAAATCCGTTTTGAAATATGTATTTTGTTAAATTTACACTGGAGCAAACTAATGAACATCTTATATCATATTTTGAAACAATGGCTGGATATTTTTGCATGCCATTTAGCAAAGCATTTAAAAGATATCCTGATGGCATTAATTTAGTTTGAAAAATATTTGAACATGGGGAGAGGAAAAATGCCTGTTGACTTCGTACGAGACCAAATCCTAGCTTATAACAACATCAGATGATCCCTTCAAAGATTTGCTGATAAAATTAAATGTTCAAAGACTGTCATATTTAATTTCCAATAAAATCTGACTACTTATGGTACTAAAAAATCTACAGTAAGTCAGAGAATTCTTTTAAAATTAACTGAAATTTTGATTGTTACAGTTCGAAATAAAATAACAGCAACAGAAATTGGAAGCCAGATAAAGATGCTCATCAGTATGGACTAAAATAACAGCAATTAAAAGGTTTTGAAACCTTAAATATGTAAAACCATATTGGTGTCAGTGCTCAGGATCTGCCCATAAAAAGCCTGAATTGAGTTTACAGATAAACATAAAGAAAATGGTCTAAAATGACTTTCACTGATGAAAAGAAATTTAATTTTGATGATCCAGATGTAACTGATATTGGCAAGGCTTTTGAAAGGAAAAGGAATGTATTTTCAGTGTGTCAATAAAGTGGAAGCTCCTTAATGGTTTGGGCTACTTTTTACTCTGGAGGTAAACTGAGAATTGATTTTCTAGAAGAAGACAAAATAGACAAACATATATTAGCTTGTTAGAACAGCATTTGTTGAACTGGAGTTTTAAAAAAAATGCTGGTCTTCTCTTAATTATATATATTTTTTACAAGGCAATGCATCAATATCAATTCACTCTGCAAAAAACACAAAAACATGGTTTGAAGATAATAAGATTGTGACAATCGATTGGTCAGCCAATAGCGCAGATCTAATTCCCATGGAGAAGGTTTGGAGTATTATAGTGTGCAATATGTACTAAAAAAATGATAAAATTGTCCAGCATAACTCGAAAGCAGAACTAAAATCTGCCATTTATGAGGCATGGCATATTTTGTCACCTCAGTAAGTTTGGAACAAAAGGCTGCATTGAAATTATTAAACAGAAAAAGCACAATTGATATGTAATTTAGAAAATTTAGAAAAAGTGGTTTTGTTCATTTTGCTCCTGTTGCATATCAAGTGAATATACAATTCATAATACTGTAAAATTATAAATTGTTTTACTTTTTTTAATGTTTATATTGCCTATTTATTTTGAGAAAATCAATGTATATGGTTTATATGTGAATTCATATAATAATTTATTATTTAGTCAATAAAATGACGTTTCTATCATTTCACACCCTGCTGTAGCAGAATTAAAAAAAATAATAATGCATAAAAAATAGGTGCAGGAACTTAAAATGCTATGTATAAGAAAAGTTTTATGAACAGATTTAATTAACCATGGGGAGAAAATGTACTATATTAGGCTAAAAGTTTGAACAAAAATTCCTTTTTCGAATGTCAAAAAATCACAGCAAAACATGAAAAAATGCTAAAAACTGCATTAAAAATCGTTAAGTTATCAAAAATCGCTAAGGACAAAATTTACTATAATTAGGCTAAAAATTTGAAACCAAATTTCTTTCACAAACGTCAAAAATTACTGCAGAATGTGCAAAAAACTCTGAAAATTGCATTAAAAAACACGGAGGACAAAATTTTCTATATTACGCTAAAAGTTTGAAACCAATTTTTTAAAATCGCGACTGAATGCTATAAAATGCTAAAAATCTCATTGAAAATTGCTAAAAATTCAAAAATTGAGGACAAAATGTACTATATACCGTAAAATTCCGTTAATCCACCCCTCCAAATGTTATGGAAAATTGTAAAATAATCAGAGGGTAGATTACATGGTATTAAAATTGTAATATATGAAATCTATGGGTGGTGTGTGTGTGTATGGGGGGGGGGGGGGATGCTAATGGCCGATCGTCACAAAGTATGCATTATTTTAATAAAGTGAGAAAAGAAAAACATTTTGAAAAAAAAAATTATATACAAAATAGAAAAACAGTATAACTTCGTGATTAACGGCGATTTCAAATTATAGAAAATTATGGATTTCAGAAGCTTTGAAACTGGAATGCATTTAGATAAATAATAAATAACACTAATATCTGTCATAAGATAAATAACAACACATATCTGTCATTAATAAATATGGTAACAGAAAAATAAAAGGAACTTAATAATTTAAAATAATTAAAAAACACTAAGAAATTGCAGACTTTCTAGACCTAGTAGTAACATTTTATGTGGTGTCGCCATCTGTTGTAAATTAGGGAGATTAAATAAAACCTTTTTTTTTTTAATTGTGATTTCTTATCTATAACTGCTAAATAAATAATACAAATCACAAAAATAGAGAACATACAAAATGAATTGATAGTATTGCCAGATTTTTAAAACAAAAAACATTGCTGCCACAAAGATAGCACAAAATACACTACAAATTCGACTTTGGCACCATCTACTGATCAATCATATCGATAAATTTTTTGTGTTGGCTTTCATAATAACGTTAAATACAACTATAAATTCTTTGATAAAATAAAAAGATTGTTTTTTAATCAAAACATTTCACACAGAACATCAAATATACATTTTTTAACTTAATTCATGAGAAACTTTCACTATCGATATTTTTATTACCTTCATATCACCAAGGAAATAAATTTACAGCAAAACTAATGTTTGGTTATATTGCTTTTTCAGATTGCCAACAGTTGAAGTTGTGTATGTTACTTTTGTGTTTGTACAAGTTTGCGATATATCAAAGAATCGTCACGTCATGCCTTTCTGATCCGTCGGGGGGGACACTCCCGAGATAAAATTTTTGGTATTGATCTTGACATGTGCAGTTAATTTTTTTTTTTTTTTTTTTTTTTTTGAGGAGGGCGCTTTCAAAGGATTTTTTGAATTTTCCAATTTGTTTACAAAGTGGGAGGGAGGCGCTTAATCAGGAAGGACGGATTAACTGGATTTTACGATAAGGCTGAAAATTCATTTTCTGAATGTCAAAAAATCACATCTGAACGCAAAAAAACTCTAAAATTCGCATTAAAAATTGTGAAGGGCAAAATTTACTGTTTTAGGCTAAAAGTTTGAAACAGAATTCCTTTTATGAATGTTAAAAGATCACAGTGTAATGTGAAAAAATGCTAAAATTCACTACAATAATTGCACAGTCCAAAGTTCATTATATTAGGCTAAAAATTTTAAACAGACTTCCATTTATAAATGTCAAAAAATCACAGCAAAGTGCAAATAAATGCTAAAAAACACATTAAAAATAGCAAATTTTAGTTGGTTGATATTTTGTCCAGTAATCGCAATAGAAGCATATTAAATTTTTTAAATCAAATATTTTATGCTGATCGATATACTATCATTGGATGAGAGTTATAAAAAAGTTTAAAATAATATTATTAATAATAGGACTTTAAACAAATGAAAAACTTTAATTTTGAATCTTGATAAAAAATTTGGGGCAAATTTGTAATTTTTCTCCCTTATGTGTATTGGGTTTACATTTCTGCTTACTGTAAATATTTCTTAAAATAAGATATATATTTTTTTTAATGTCACTGTCACTGGTGCAACATAAGGGAGGGGGGGGGGGGGGAGAATTAGAGGTTAAAGGCCTTCTCAGAACAATTAAAAACCGCTAAGATACATACAAAACCCCTTGTGTTAAGAATAATACATGTGTGTAAATATCCATGTCAAGAAAAGCAAACACAACCAAAACGTTTTAGCATACAACTGTTCCAAGATTTTGTAATAGAAATATCTTCTTTGGTGCCAAAAGGAATGCCAGAGAGACTGGGGAACAATAGCTGAAAAGTATATGGGTTGTTACTGCTACTGCTGTTTCTCAATCTATTTTATTTAGTTCTCAAGATTGAAGAACAGGCTCCTTTTATGAAGCTTTGAAACAGTTGACTGCTTGCATTTTTTATTATATAAGTTATTATGCATCACGTTTACTAAGAACTACTTTATAAATGGACATTACATTGGGGTGGGCTCCCGCCTTAATCTTTGAAAATAGTAAGATATAATTTGAAATACTAAGATAATGTATCAACTAGATACCACTACACCACCCTCTCTAATGATAATCCTGCATACACGCATGAACATGTGAAAAAATGAATTTATTTTATGAGTAATAATGTAACAAAACTCTCTCCAGTGAAGATCTTGATTTCTCCATAGTATGAAAATTACAAGACCATTTTTACTTTCCAAACATTTTCACTAATCAAATTTTATTAATAGACTTTCATATATTCACATTCGATACAGCATCATATAAATAAAGCGAAGAAATTTCGTTTATCTTTAATTATTTTATAGCTCTTTATTTTAAAATAAGATGGAGTAAGCCAGGGGTAGCGAACCTTTTTACATGGGCATGCCAAAAATTCAAAGACAATATTTATCAACATTGTAACATGCTGAACATTTTACATCAGATAATTCAGTATAACAGTAAGTTAGTCAGTATTCAGTAAAACAGCATACGATAACTCAGTGTAAACTGGTATTTATTGTTATAGTGCTGTACTAATTATGTTCATATATGTGTCTTATTAAAAAATAAAAATGCAATATGAGTTGTGTTAGATTGACAATGGGTGATTTGTAATTAATAGGGTAATCTGTGTGCTGCTGAAGGAAATTTCACTAATCAAAGTAATATAATTTTTTCTTTACCTTAGATTATATTATTTTATATATATATATTTATTTTACCTTCTACTTATTCTAACAAAAATTATGTGACTAAAGGATATATATTATGAGCCCCAAATGTTCTTAAAAATATCAATACAACTAATAAAACCTATTCCATATCAGTAAACAGTTTGAATTAACATGAATTCATTTAGGGATAGTAGTTTCATTGAAAAACCAAATCAACAAAATTATACCATCTAGAAATTCAAACCTTGATATATTACTTATCAATAAAGATCTTCTTGAATTTATTATTAAAGATCCCCCACTGAAGTGAATGGAAATCTAAAGACCAAAAGGCTACAGCCCTATTAAAGCTCTCTCAACTGAAAATTACCAAATATTGTACATTGGAGACCAAACCACTGCAATAAGAACTTGGCAAGCACTTAAGAAAGTACACTAAAGGTTCTAACTTATCTAACAAATTATTTTTACTTAGGAAACTATACAGTACTAAATTAGATGAAGAGGTAACATGAACATTCATATAATTATAGAAATTGTCGACAAGCTAAAATCTATTGATGAAGAAATAAATGATTTCCATATATTTGCAATTTTGTAATGTTTGTTGATTCACAATTATGACACATTAATTACTGCTTTAGAGGTAAGGTAGAGGTCAGCATGGGCCCGGGCCAGACCCGAGACCCGTACCCGGCCCGGCAGAGTGAAGGTGAATTTTGAAACGGGCCAGGCTGACAAACAAAATAAACGGGCCAGGCCAGCAAAATAATTGAATGGCCAGGCCGATGAAAAAATTTAGCGGGTCTACCGACCCGATATAAATATTTAATCAGAACTGATAAAATATGAGCTATTTTCAAAGAATATGGTTTTCGCAAAAATAACTATAAATGAGCATCATGAGCCCATGATAGTTTAACAACATAATACAGAAATGTAAGTTGCCCACCGTAGAGATCGACACCGGACAGTTACATGGGCTTAATATTTTTTTAGCAGACTCATGCCAGGCCGAGATGAGGCTTGCTTTTTTTTTTTTTTAAATAGTCGAGCTGGGTCGGAACTGGACTTAATTGTTTTCAGGATGTGTAGGGCAGGCAATATGTTTTGTAAAAGTATTAATATCGATAATGAATTTCTGTTAATGTAATCTTTAAAAATATACCTTAAAGGTGGTTCTTAAATTCTTATTCAACAACGCGAAACCTTGACTCATTTTCTGACTAATTTTTAACTGTAAAGTCATAAAATGGACAAGCCTGACTACTAAAGGGATATGTATTCTAATAGCGTTTTCCATTTTTTATAAATAAATTACTTGTCGATATATAAGAGATTCTTGTCAAGTTGCTTCACATTTTTCCCCTTTCCCATGCTGTCGCTTCCGGAAATTCGATTCAAAACGCTAACTTTGACAGTATTTTCTCAAAGATATATTGCTTTTATCAAAAAAATGGAAAACTAATTTCGATGACATAGTTTCTGAATAAGATCACCTGCTAATTTTATGCGTTTCTGAACAAAAATGAATTCAAAATTGTGTCAAAAAGAAACTCCTTTGGATTTGAGAACAGCCTTAAATGTTGTGGTTGTAAATAAATAATTTAAAAAAAAAAACCCGCTGAACAACACGAATTTTTCATGATACAGAAACATAGGCATATGAAGGGAGGGAGGAGATGCCAAATATATAATTAAGGCTTTTCTAAAAACTAAACTGGTTATTTTATGACCTTTTTAAATTCATTTTTGTTCGGAAACGCATGAAATTGGCAGGTTTTCTTATTCAAAAACTTTTTTATATAAATACATTTTCCCTTTTTTGGTAAAGTCAAAGGATCTTTCAGAAAATACAGTCAAAGTCGGCGTTTTGACTGAATTCCCACTGTCGCAGCATTAGAAAAGGGAAAAACGTGTCGTCACGTGACACGAATCGCTTATAATTTGATAAGAAATTTAATTATCAAAAAAGGTAAAACTCATTTTGATTGCAAATCGCTTCAATAGCCAGGCTTGCTGATTTCATGCGATTTAAAAACGAGTAAGAAAGTTTCACGTTATTTAGCAAGGAATTTGAAAACCACCTTGAAATGAATGGAAATGTGTTTATTAAATGCTGCCTTGTAATAAAAATAAACAAAGGAAAATTGCTCTCAACAACACAAATCTTTCATTAAACAGAAATATAGACATATGCAAAGGGGGGGGGGGGGGGGTTGAAGGAGAAGCACCCCTCTAAATCTTTGGAAAAAAATTTATAATTTAAAAAAATCTTTAAAAATGTAAATGTAATATTTTTGTTGTTGGTGGCCTGCGGGGGAGGGCTTGGTTTTAGCAATATATATATATATATATATATATATATATATATATATATATATATATATATATATATAGAGAGAGAGAGAGAGAGAGAGAGAGAGAGAAATTCACTGTTAGTTTTTTTTTTTCCCTTCCAATATGACAACAATAGTCATATGGCTGTAATGCAACATTGTTAATTTACGTTTGCCACATGTGTTAAACATATGACATACACCTTATGTGTTAAACATTTGGTTTCTAATTTTAAACCTGTTTTCCATACCTGTACCAGTACTGCTTAACTCTTTAGCCATGTGAAAGCTGGATATCAGAGCAAAATTTTACTTATCTCGCAAAACAAATGAAAATATTTGTCTACGTTTTTATGCTTCGTTTTTTACGATTGTGTTTTTCTTGCAATTTATTTCTGGGATTTTTGTTTCAAACATGGAAACATGATTTGATCGTGCTTTAATTATTTGGATTCTTCTTCCGACTTTATTATAAACGGCTTATTATATATATATATATATATATATTATTTATTTATCACAATTTTCATTGAACCTTTTACGTATGTTATCAATAATTTAAATAATGTGCATTTGTGATAGATTGTGATAGAACATACAAAATTCGGAACTTTGCAGAAAAAAAATTAATACCAAAAAATTAAAAATATTCCCCAATTTTATGCACAATTTATTTACTGTTTGTGCCTAATTCAAAATTTCAAGATGCAAAACATTGTTGTGACATTACAGACGCTTGCGAAGAGGTCAAAATATTAAGGATTGGGTTGTTTCTATGGATTGAAAAAATTTAATTGATAAGAATTCAGCTTTTCCTATCATGGATTTTTAGTTTTATTATTATTTTTAAATCAAAATAATTATTCTTTAATTAATATTAATTAATTTTAAATTATAATTAATTAAAACTACTTTTTTAAATATATATCGTCAAAATAATATAACACGTAATTTAATTAAACATTAAATTATGTTGCAGAAAGTCTTTGACTCAATATTTATGTGCGCAGAAAGTTTTTGGTTGTATACAAGTCTGTACATGTCATTATTACATGTCATTACACCATCATCGAACATGTAATTCACAGTCATGTCATTAGTGTAAAATGGTGTTTATTGTTATAGTGCTGTACTAATTATATCTATTCGTATGTATTAAAAAACTGAAGAAATCTTCATTAATCAAGGTAATAAAAATTTTTCTTTGGCTCAGACTGAAATTGTTGTTATTTTATTTTATATACATATATTTATTTTACCTTCCATTTATTCTAACACTAATATCATTTAGAAGCTAAATTTTGCAGTCAATTTTGATAAATGCACATCATAAATTATGACCAAGCTCATTTTTTGAAGTGGTTTAAGTGGTTTTGGGAATCCTGAACTTGTGAATTTAATAATACATAATAAAATACATTGATGTATGGTTGTGTTATTTTTCTGAAAAAGCATGATTGTAAATAAATAAAGATTATGAAATTGCAACACTTTTTTTTATCCATTTAGAAAGTGAGCAGTAATAGCAGATTTCATGCAATCCCAATAAAGGATAAAAAATATGGCCTTAAAAAAATAAATAAAGGAACACATAATTGAAAAGAATGATCCTGTAATTTTTTAATCTATTAAGTATATCTATTAGCTTACTGTTTACTATTCTTATTTATAAATATAAAAGGCTGCTATTATGTGCTTTCTTTATTATGTCTGGATTTATTTGAATTTTTAAACGTAAATTTAATTATTTTTTCTTTTATGATTCCAAATCCACCAAATCCTGAAATCTAGCCTACTATCCCAAGCTATGCAGAAATTTTGACTCTCTACTACTATTATTATTGCTGTGTTAAAATGCATTATCACCAAATATTTGAGGTTTATCTTGCATAATTTAATAGTTGTGTTTCTTAATATACCTGATGTGTGGATATGAAGTTTTTAATAAACATAAGAGTAAATATTTCTGCATTTGATAAGGAGTTTAAATATCAAACAGGAATGTTTCAGTTAAATTTGAAAAAAGCTCCTAAAAATAAATCTTTCAAATGAAATGAATGCTTTGGAAATAGTCTATTTTCTAAAAGAAATTTGGAAATAACGATGCTGCAACTATGAACAAAATACAGTTTAAGAAATAATTATACAGTCGGACCTCGATATCTCGAACCTCCTTATCTCGAAACCCTTGATATCTCAAAAAAAGAAATTTCCCCTGCATTTTTATCAATATGCTTACGTATTTTCCATAGTTATCTCGAAATATATTTTTCAAAACCCCTTGATATATCGAAATTTTTTCCACAGAAATTAATTTTATTTTTTACCTTTGACTATTATCTGCTGCAGAAACAGTTTGATCTAGATGCCCGTTTCACATTCTTTTATCCCTTTGTTGATACAAAGGATTAAAGGATGAGAATGGAAGGCTTTATAAACCGCAACTAACAAAACTACACTGGAAAGTACGCTGAAAGGAGCAACAGCAATCCAGTCACACACTAGCTGCATTGCATCCGCCAAAAATATCACTGTTAAATTTTTGCTGTCAAACACGTCTACAAAGTTACAACCACTCTCGACCAGGGGATAATCCGTAGCTTAAAGATTGGTTATCGAGCGCAAATTGTGAGAAGACTCCTGGATAACATCGGTTAAGGCAAACCTTCTAACACACCTAATCAACGTCTTACAGTCAATGCGAATGGCTGACTATGCATGGAGAAATGTTATAGAAACAACGATAAGAAATTTTTTTATCAAAGCAGGATTTTTAGAAAATGTAAATTCCAGTGAAACAGAGGAAGTTGATTCCATTAAGCAAGCAACTGAAGAGGGAGAACTGAATCTAGAACACTAGGAATCAATACAAAAGGCATGTCACACTGAAATTTCATTCGAAGAATTTATGAATGTAGACAATGAGCTTGAAGTGTGCGGCACGATGACAGATGAAAAGATTGTTTCAAGCATTAGTAGTAGAAGTTTCTGGTGAAGAAATCGAAGAACTACTCGATCAACAAGAGCACGAAAAAATTACTGTACAGGAAGCCGAAAGGCAGTTGACCTGCTGCGGAGATTTCTCGAAACAAACGATAATATTTGAACAGAAGCGTTTGCTGCCATTGCTACGTTACAGAAAACTGTGCAATTGCAAAAAGATTCTGTGAGACGACAGACTTTAATAAAAGATTTTTTCTTCAGAAAAAAACTAAATGTATTTCTTGATGAAGAATTGGATATTGTATTTAATCAAAATTACGGCTAATAACACAATTTTGAAATTATATTAAAAAGTTGAAAATAGTAATTTTTTAATTATTAGTAGATTGTACATATAGTTTGTAATGAAACTTATTTTTTACAGCAAAACACAATTTCTAAAATTTAGAATTTTTAATTTTGTCAAAACTTTGATAACTCGAATTTTTTTCTCTTCCCCAGAGATTCAAGATATCGAGGTTATACTGTATTTTTAAAACCTCATAAAATATGAATATCTAAAATGAAACATTAATTTTCAACTTGTAAACTATAAAACTTACATTTTAAACAATCCTATTATTTTGAAAATATTTATTTTATACGTCAATACACCTCTACAATATGTGTGAGATTAACTGATATTTAATGAACCGGATGAGTTACTTAGTTTTTTTTTTGTTTCAAAATGCCTTACAAATTTTTAAAGGCATACTTAACACTATTATCAAAAACAATATATCAATGTAGCCAGTATTCAAATATCAGATGACATAGTTACAGGTTACTAATTGGGTCATTTTAAATTTACACACAGATTTGATGTCCTGAAAATACATAATTTTTCCCTTGTAAAGTAATCAGCACTTTTACTGTGAGTGTCACTACTACTTTTTATATATTTTATTTACTCATTAAAAAAATACATTAAGTATACTTGACTTTATTTACTAAGCAAAAAATAAAAAATTCATCACCCACATTTTTGACTGTCCCAAGATGAAGTTTCCTTGAAATATATTGTTTATTTAGTACTATAACATTCTCATGTGTAAGCATTTTATTATAACAACAGATACTATTATAAATAAAATATTACATAAATTAATTATTCAATTCCGCATTCTGTTATATTTTTTCTTTAAAAGGTAGGTGTCCATGGTTTTTGTTACCTCTGTGATGTAACCTTTGTTACCAGATATAATTTTTTTTTCTTGTCAAAAGAGTGTATCACAGGACACAAATGATGTTTGTAAGTGACCAAGTTGACACAATAGTCATTTTGTAATATCTGTCAGGTATATCAGATGCAGTGGTCTGATTTGCATTTTTCTCGGGATAGGGTTCATCTCTCTGTAAACAGTTATTCATGCCCTTTATGTTGTGATTTTAGAATAGTTACAAATAAAATCAATTCAGATTTGGTACCACTATCAACTAATTAGACTGATGGGTAAACCAAATAAAGAGTGTGCTCAGGATAAATTTTTTTTCTTGCTGAATGTAACCTCTGTTACTAGGTAAAAGGTGTTATAGATGCTATTCTTCAAAATTAGCTATTAACTCATTTAATTAAGAAAATTGTTGGTGTAGTAAACTATGAACATCATTCCTAACATATGAGGAGAACAAAATCACTAAATTAAATTGGTGTTGGTAACTTTCTGTTACCTCATATAACCTCTGTTACAAAAGAGTAATTTCTGAAAATTTACTATTTTAATTATTATGTAATCTGTCAACTGATTTATTTACCCAGTACATGGGCACACAATCACTAAATGTCCTTTATGATATTGTGTTAATTTTCAAAGACTTTTGAAAAAGTTTTAACTTTAAAATTTAAAATTTGGTAACAGAAGTTACATGGTCATTCTTTTATTTATTCTTATGCAACAGATTTTAGTCAATATGCAGCATTAACCTGGCTAAGGACATCTATTAAACACAGTGGTAAAGAGAGTCTGGCTGCTTGTTCTTATAAATATAAGTGATTCTTTTTGTCCAGTAACAGTGATTACAAATTTTTACATCTAGTCATCTTTCAACTGGTTTGCCGGCTTAAATAAATAACATTAAGTTCTGCTTTCAGTTATTTGCTTGACTTTAAACATTATACGACTACAAAATGCAATTACTGTAACCAAAATGTAAAGAAAAATAATTACTTCTGTAAAAGTGGAAATCTGCATGTAAAATTGAAATGACCCAATTATATCAAATAATGAAAGAAACTGATAGAAAAAAAGCATATTTAAATCAAGAAATATAAAATAAAATAATTTACAAACCTCATAATCATTTCAGTTTCTGCATTTAAACGGTCAGCATCTTCTGATTTCATTTCTATCAAGCGGGCTATGAGCTCTCTATTTTCTTTTTCTAACTTCAACCTCTTCTCTTCAATACTGGCATATGTTATCCGTAATGCATCATGTTCATCTTTAATGAACTGAAAATAATTTAAGAAATATGTTCATATGAATGAGTGGATGGATGGGATTTCCTGTTCATTGACAAAATCGACCAAATGCAACTAGTAAAAGACAATAATGCAAACAGGATTAAAATGTTTAATAAAAATAATGAAAGAGAGCATATAATATTTAATTTTTTATTCTTAAACAGAACAAAAGTGTTATATTAAGAGTAAACAAAGGAGATTGCGACATATATATATATTTTTTTCAAACATTTCTTTTAAAATAGCTAGTTGAAACATGTTGGTATGTTGTAATTTGATATTTTCCCTTTATTTCTTTATTCTTTTCTTTTTTCATATTATATACTGTCTTTTTTCTTGATCAGTTGTACAGTTTTGCCACTCTGAACACTTAAGATATTTGCTCCCTAAAGCTAAACCTTCATCAAAAAATGTTTTGTATTTGTCATATGCATCATTAGAGCTGTCATCAATGTTGGAATCCACATTTGGTGCATCCAAAACATTATTTTAAATATTCCTCAAAAATTAAGTTTTGTAGTGGGATTTGAGGCTTTGAATCTATCCCTTATCTATTGATTGAATTATGAAGGCTATGTTTAGAAGCAGGAAATGTATAACCAGATTGTCAGAAAATAAAACCAATGAATCAGGATTGGCTTGTTTTTTGGATCTACAGCTTTTTATTAGCCCTAACCGCCACAATAATGTGCATGCAGCATGCTTTATCCAGAGCCAGTATCTACCAGGCCCTTACAACCAAGAAAAACAATGTCAATTTCTACATATTTGACCCATCTGGTAGGGTGTCTTACTCTCTCTCTCTCTCTCTGGTATCTTCTGAACTTCCGATGGTCAACTTCTTAACGGGATTGGTGTCTTGAGATCTCCATAAATGTCCCAGCCATCTAATTCTACAAATCTTGATTGTGTTTAGAATATTGGGTTCCTTGTATAGCCTACAGAGCTTGAAGTTATATCTTGTTCTCCATATTCTGTTTTCACAAATTGGTCCGAAAATTGCCCAAAGGATTTTCCTCTCAAAGACTAGTAGATAATTCCCTGTGGCTTGATTAAGTGTCCATGTTTCACTCCTGTATAAAATAATAAGACAGAGGAGGGTTTTAATTATACCTATTTTTGTTTTGGCACTTAGAAACTTAGATTTAAAATGTTTTTTCAGGCCAAGGTAGCATCTATTTCCTATTGTTAGCCTATTCTGGACTTCTAATTTAATACAATTGTTGGTAGTAATGAAGGTTCCAAGATATTTGAATTGATCTACTGCTTCAAGAGCATGTCCTTTAACATATAGTGAGTTGTTGTTTGACAGTGAGCTAGAGATTTCCATGTACTTAGTTTATGGTCGGTATATTCGTTTATGGTCAGATCCATCTCCGTAGCAGAAGCTTCTATGCAGACAAAAGCCTCCTTATCTTCTCTTTGAGATCTTCCAATGATGTTAAGATCATCTACAAATGCCAGCACCTGCAGTGACCTATTGAAGATAGTACCTCTACTCTCAAGTCTGGTGTCTCTAAATGCCTTTTGCAGAGTAATGTTGAATAACAAAACAGCAAGCATGCTAGAGTGTCTCCCTGGCATAGACCACACTCTATTATAAATGATTCAGACTATTCGTTTTCTAGCTTCACTCTGCATCTGACTCTTCTTAGAGTTGCTTACAGGATTTTTTTTTTTATATTAAATGACCCGATGTGGAAAAAAGGTTAGAAGAAAATGCTTTTTTTGCTGTCAAATGCAGTGAGGTCCCTATTATTAGGTTTGTTTGGAAAATTTTTTGTTTAAATCTATAAATTCATTCAACACTGATTTTAGGTATATTTAAGGTTATTATCTCGAGCATGGCCTATGCTGGTTTTTCGTAGAAAAACATAAAATTAAAACAGAGCGGAGCATGCATAGCTGTACGCTGCTGAAGGCAGTGGAATCCCCAACTCTAAGTTTGTTTGGATAGATTTTCTCTTGACAATAGCAAATCATACAAAATCAATGGTGTACGCTACCAAAGGCAAGGAATCCTCAGGATTAGAATTGTTTAGAAAGATTTTTGTTTAAATCATGGGTGCAAGAAGTCCATCCAAGCCAAGACTGAAAACTTTTCTGAGTATTAGGAATAACCAAATGGAAATGGGCTAGAAGATTTCTAATGTCTTGCATTATGGCTAAAAATTTACCTCTAAGAATAAAATAAAGTGATTAAAAGTTCTTGATAGTAAAATTGCTATTATTTAAGTATATTAAGTAGAATTTACTATCAATCAAAAATCTCTTTAAGACTGAAATCAGTCCTGAGACTGAAGGACTTGCACCCATGGTTTAAATATATAAATTCATTAAACATTGATGTTACATATATTTAAGGTTATTATCACTGGCCCAGGCGATGCTGGGTGGGTCAGCTAGTACACTATAAAAAATATGTTTCTGAAAATCAGTGGCAGCAAAAGTAGCTTTGTTTGTTATAAATGTTTCTTTAAATTTTGGAAATATAAAGGTTTCTGGGAATAAAGAATGCATTTCAAAATCTTGGTTAACTCAGAAGATGTTATTGTATAATTTCGTACATAGTTATATTATATTTTCATAGATTAAGAAGCATTTGTCTTTTTTTGCAGTATATACAGATCTTTATACATAAATCTGTGGGCACTTGCTAGTTCAGTTATGAGTGAACTCTTAATTTACTGGGCACATTTTCCCCAGGTGTGTTTCTACTCCTCCCAGATTTTATATGAGAATGAGAAATTATTTTATTTTTAGCTTTTGTAGTATACATACTATGCCAACAAAATTACTTGAAACGTTATTCAAAAAATTATTTGATACTATACAAAATACCTTTTGAACTACCTAAAGTTAACAGAGTTGTGTGCATTGGAACACCCAGGATAATGCTTTGGGAGGGGCTAGTATATTTTATAGGTTTGTAGGGTCTGGGCTCGGGTCATTTTTCTTGCATTAGACTTGAGGTCAGACTTCGTATTTCTGGGACATGTCCGGCAAGCCTTTTTTTTTTTGTACAAATATTGTACATTTTTTGATGGAAACTTTAAAAAAAATTATTTTGATTTAATAAATAAACTTACAAAAATAAAAAATCTACATTTTTTCCCCCCCTCTATAGAGTTTTAAAAGTATGATATTTTTAATAATCTTTTTTTTTCTTTCTGAACTATATTCAGTTTTTTACAGAGTCTTCATTTGACCCTGTTTATGTGATTATTTATGTTGTAATTCTTTATACCATGTCTTGCGAACATATAATCTGAAAAATGCTGTACTTTAAACTGTTTGTAGAACTATAAGTGCTATTCTTTTAAAAAATTTTAAAATTGAAAGTAATGCTGGTTAAGAAATATAGGGATATTTTGAAGTAATTGGCTGGGTCAGGACTGGTTTTACTGACACGGTAACTTGCTCGGGACAAACTTTTAGCTTTTACACTGGGCCATTGCCAGGCCAAGATAGCTTTTTTCTGGGCCAAGCTTGACTCGGTTCTGAAAATTTCGACCAGTAGAGACTAGTATATTTGTGTGATACTTTTGATCAGCTGACAATCAATTAAAATTAGACAAAATCAAGCTATTTTTTAAATATTTTGGACATACGGCCACAGCACTTCTATTATGGCAGTTATGAATGTGATAAAAATGAAACCTTTTTAATTAGCATGTAACAAACGTGTTCATTTTTTTAATTTAAAATGCCCGTTTTAAAATATGGTATATTCTGGAAGCAAAATCAATATTTTCCCAAATTTCCTATATCCTAAGAACCTTTTTCAAAAAGTTAATCTTTCACAATTTTAGGAACTTTAAATCGTTAGTCTAATCTCATTGTCTGGGAGGAGCTTCAGTCCCCTTAGCTCCCCCTGTGGGTGTGCCACTGGTTGTGTGTCTCAATAGAATAAGTCTCTCTTCTTCACACCAAGTAAGTATCATTTATCTACAGCTTTTTTAGATTATATGACATTTTAAGAAATTTTGTAGCATAACAATTCTAAATGAAACTTTCTGATTTAAAATTTATAAGGTTAAAAAAAATAAGAGACCTAGGATTCTAAGATAACATTTAAAAAGTATAAATTTTCAGCAGACAGTTAAAAGGGAAAAATAAATTATAAACTCAACTCTACACATAATCATTATTATTTTATCCTATTTTAACAAAATTTGCTGAATTCTCCAATAGATACTTTATTCAGTGTTGCCAATTGGATGAAATTTTTTTTATTAAGATTTCTACCACTATTTCTGAATAGCAATATTCACCTAATTTAATTACAGAATAAATTATAATACAATTTGAAAATAGTAGTTTACGTCTGATTTAAAAAAATAAACCTACTTCAACCTTCAATGAAAGTATTTTTGTTTGTTTGTTTGTTTATTTTTAAAAGACATCACTCCTTTATCTCAAAACCTAATCACTTGAATATAACGACATTTACTTCACATAAAGTTCAATTTTCAACTCTGTATACCAGTTAAACCTTATTTACAAACACAAACATATACTTTTGACAGCTAAACAGCTTTCCTTTAGGGGGAAAAAAAATCCTGAACTCTCCCACGATTGAAAATCATTAGCAGATATGCTTCCATCAGCTGTGGTGTGCACTGCATTAAGAAAGGGGGTTGAAACAGTCAAATTTTTCCTTTGTCAAAAGATATGTAAGGGATGTTCCCCATAAGCTAGAGGTTCACATAATTTTATACAGCTGTCTGCATAAGAAAAATAAACTTACTTGTAAGCTATGCTCTGTTTCAGACAACTTTTTAAGAAGACTTTTATACAATAACTCTGAGTTTGCCAAAGAAGCTTCTAATTCATCAATCCTGTCAAAAAGAATTTAAAAAATGCTTATTTAGAAATAATCTTATATCTTATCTAATATAATGCCTTTTGCCAACTAATATTCATTTTAACTTTATTAAAATATCACAAAAAGAAAATAACAAAAAAAATATTTTAAGTTAATCATCGAAGAGCAAATATATCATTTTTCAAATAGTAATGCTCACTTTTGATGTTTTGAGTTCCTTGAATCAAAGCAGCATGAAAAACTATGTAGTTAATGCATTTTTTCTTCCACCTTCATATAGTTAGAAGGGGTCAAAATTTGATAATATTAAAATGTAACAAACTTTAATTCATATCTTCTACAAAACATCTGATTGAAATGTCTCTTTTTTAATAAGATACAGATGAATGGACCCAAACATAACCTAGGCAATTTTTTGTTTCAAAAACATTTTTACTTATGAAAATTTGTAATAAATTCTTATTTAAAAAAATTATGACCTACATTAATTTTACATAAAAAGAATGTCAGAAACATAGCTATGTGAATTTACAACTTATATCTATCATTAGTTTCTGAGATTAAAAAAATTTTACTTTTGAATGGTTTTAGGGCTGTCTCCTATTATTGTTTGCAGCCACAGAAAAGTTGTCGAATTTTTTCTTTAATATAAAGCTTATTTTACATTTATATTTGTTGTTATAAAAGTTTTTCAGTTGCTAATTGAATGACACATACTTTTACTTGTAAAATCAATTTTATTTTTCTAAATTTATGGATAAACTTTTAATACATTTTCTTTATAACTCTGCAAAGGTTTAAGAAACAATGCATAAACTATATACTTTTATGGGTTGATTTTATCCAAGGAAACCAAATAAAGCATCGAAAGTGGATATTATCATTTGAAAAATAATAGTTGGTATAATTTTTTTTAGGTCGATAGGTGACAAAAATTACATTCATATTTGGAAAGAAGACAATTCCCAGATGAATGGTACCTCTTTCATTTCTCTGTCACAATTTGGTGATAAAATAGCATGGGGTGGTGCATTTTTTTATTCCACTACTGTACAAAAAAAAAAAAAAAAAACATGTGAGTGAGCACATAAATACTTTGATTAATAAAAGAAAATGAAAAATAATTGTTCTACAAAGTTTATTAGGAAAGACATGATTAATTAAAATTTTAACTTTTTATTTTATAAAAAAGCAAATTTTTTTTTTAACTAACCCAATGGTGAAATTGACTGCCTTCAATTTCTTGGCAGTAATAGAGCTACTGGAGAAATTCATTCCGATTGCCTTAAATGTGAGAAGTTATTACAGCTGTCTGTAATTTGTTGCTCAGACTCTTTGATGTGAACAGGTTACTTTTTGCTAACCATCACTTTCAAGTTTCCCCCACTCTCAATGCAGGAAAAATCATGTACCAGATCTTCAGAATAAGGAGGCCATTCCAAATGCAGAATGTTTGATTATGGTGTAACTAACCCACAAGTTTTCAGACATACCAAGAACTAATATTTCCAAAAATGCAATGTCTTTGTAGGAATTCTGGGAGGTAATATCAGTCATAAATTTTCTGGGCAATCTTTATCCTTCAATGTTACAGGATGAAATTGATCCAATGATACACATGTTGTTGAAAATTCAAATGACTTTTCTGAAAATCAATTATCTTTCAAAGAAAACATTGTCTTCCAACACGCTGCCCGCTCATTACAAAAGAAGATATCAGAGATTACCTAAACCAGAAATAGCTAAATTGATAGATAAGCAGGTGGAGATTATTTTTGGAATGGCCTTTGCATTCTCCAAATCAGGCACCTATTATCTTTTCTCCGTGGGGGCCCTTAAAAGCAGTAGCTTACAAGATGGCTCCCAATTCCATCAAAAAGTTGAGACAATGAATTATGGAAAGCTGTAATACTTTCTTTCTAACTACATTTAAGGAATGAATTTCTGCAGCATCTCAAGTACTGTCATGAAGTGAAAGATAATCACTTCAAAAATCTTTTAAGGTAAGTTGTGTAAGGTTAAAAAAGATTTCTCTCTCTTTTTTTTTTTTTTTTTTATAAAATTAGAGTTAAAACTTGAGTTAGTCATTCTTCAAAAAACATCATTGGAAAAAATTATTTTTTAGTTGTTTGTCATGAATAACGACGGGAATGCTCTGGGGGAAAAAAAAAAGGGAAATTTAGGGAAAAAAGTAAGTTGTTTTTGGGTTTTTTCTGGAGTTTTTTTTTTTTTTTTTGAAAATAATATATTATAAATTTTTATAATATGTGCATTCCAACTCTTTTCTTTTATTTATTTTTTCTCATGTTCAGTGCCCCATATGAAAACATTAAATGGGAAAATAGCTCTTATTGAATGCTACTTTTTTTTTTGTTAAAAATGAAAAATTATATGCAAAATTATATCAGTAATATCAATTACTGAAATGGTAAGGTTAAAAACAATGTAATATAGTATCAATTGAAAAATTAATTTCTTTTTACTACCATATGTGCAAATTTTTCATATAATCAGATAGTAATTTCCAGAGACATTTAAATATTAGACTTTTTTTTTTGTCACTTTTCTTTCTTTCCTTTTTCTTAATAACATGAAGTTGAAATTATTTACTCTATTCTGCATTTATCTTAAATATAGAATATTAGACTTGCCTAATTGTTATGATGGTTGCTACTCATAAAAGAGAATGAAATAACCAATTTTTTTTTCCAGACATATTTTAAGAAATTCTAGTCTGGCAGTGTAATGCATACTGGACACGACACAGGGGATAAAATAAATATTGTATATCTCAAAGACACTAAAATTTTCTAAATGCAGATGACATTAATGAAAAGCCCCTTTCCTGAATTCCCCCCAAAACTTGTTCTCTGTATGACAATAGAAATTGCTCACTTTGATAATTTATGATCAGAACAAATTTTCAAATGAAGTTTTCTCAAAACTGCAATAACTGTCTATACAATATTTATTTGTGTACTGAGCGCCATAGGGTTTCCCCATGGCATTTTTGAGAGGGTGCAGCATCCTGCCCATTTTTTTTTTAGTTGTAAATGTGTCCTGCCCATTTTTATACAGCTGAAAATGTGCCCTGATTATTTTGGGTTCGCAAAAATTTGCTGTCGCGAATTTCACCAAAAGGTTGCGGGAAAATATCGCAAAATTCATCTATCGGTCGCGAGAGAATATCACAAAATTCATCTATCGGTTGCAAAAAAGATATCGCAAAATTAGTCTATCGGTCGCAGGAAAATATCGCGAAATTTGTCACTCGGTCGCAAGAAAAAATTGCAAAATTCGTCAATCGGTCGTGTATAAAAAAATCGTGAAATTCAGCAGTTGGTTGTAGGAAAAAAAAATCACAAAATTCATCCACGATCGCATGAAAAAACCCCATAAGTTTCATCATTAAGATGCAGAAAAAATCGGACATTCACCTATTAGTCACAAGACACCCCCCCCCCCCCCCAAACAAAAATCACTTATCGGTCGCAAGAAAAAACTTCAACATTCGGTAATTGGTAGCAGGAAAATATCCTGAAATTTGTCAGTCAGTTGCGGGAAAAACCACAAAACTGTTCAGTCAGTCATGGGGAAAAAAATAACGAAATTCGTCCATTGATTGCATGAGAAAAATTGCTAAATTTGTCAATCGATTGTGGCAAAAAATAGAGAAATTTTTATATCTGTCACAAAAGAACATTTATTTTCCTTAGAATGCTGTATTGAAATTTGTAAAGTAGCATAGAAAGAGGAAAAATAATTTGTATTCCAGTTTTTTTTTTTTTTTTTTTGAGATAGTAATATTAAGATATTTTTAATAAATTATATTGTTTTAAAGAAAAATGTTCCTGAAATAAATGGCTATTTTTTTAGGGTGGTGGGGGAGCAGGTAGTGGATAGGCAGCAGAGAAATGTGTGAAAAAACTTCACCGTGCAAACTGATCTCAAGGAAATGTGTTTTTTAGAATAATAAAGATTTTTTAAAACAAATTTTTTGAGTAAATAAAATTAAATATCAAAATCTATACATTACTAAAATAAAAGGCAATTAAGCCCTATTTGTAATGTTGTTTCGCATTTCATTTGAAATAAAATAGTACTTTTGTTTGATAGGCACACTTAATTGATGATACACTTTTGATACTAAAAAGGATTATAACGACATTTCTCTCTATTCTAAAAAAAGTAACCAGTGCTCTTTCTCGACTTATATTAAATAAAGTATTACATATAAAAACATCAAAATTGGTAGTTTCATAGAGATATGTATGATGTACTGAAACAGACAGTTTTTAAAATCTATGAATTATTTTAAGCACTATTTAATGTTGAAATTGTCAATTTATTTCAGTGATATAAGCTTTATAGGATCAAAAACTATACATAGCAATTTAACCATTTTTTGCAGGCACATACTTGACTAGATTGTAGTGTGCAAAGTCCAATAATTTTTTTTTATTCGACTAATTTTGTAGAATCTTTTATTCAAAATTTCATTAGCTGAATAAAGATTTAATTCATAGTTTGAAATAGACGATTTTTTTACCTACTGTTGCCAGATTTTAAAAAGCCCAAATAATAAAACTTACAAGTACTTTACAATAGAAAAATATGTTTATGTGTGAATATTAAAATAGAAAGACAACTTTAAAATAATTAAGCTATTACTTACGAAAAGCACTAAAAAGCCCTTTTCATAAAAAAGTGCCCATTTTGTTCAGTTGAAGTGCCCCTTTTTTTGAAGGAGCACCCTGCCCTTTTTTTATTCTGGGGAAAACACTATGTCCCCCCCCCCCATACAAAAAATTTCCCAATGAGTGAGTAACTTTGTAATTTATAATATATGTCTATGATCAATATTAAAGGAATAAAAGCCAAGGTCAATGTTGTTGGAACACCCTGTATATGTGTGTATATTATTTCAGAGAAAAATAACAGAAAAAATTGCTTGTTTTATCCTAAAACACAAAAAATAATACAATTTGCATTAAAAAAAAAAAAAAAAAAAAAAAAAAAAAAAAAAAAAATCGAAATTTTCCCTGTAATGTTTCAAATAGAAACAAGTCAAATATTGGAGAATATGCATAGTTGAACTAGAAATCACAAAAGATTCCCTTCTCCTTTCCCCCAGAGTTAGTTTATATCCCTCCAGATCCATACAGAGAGGCTGCAGGCCCTGGTAATAATTCCAATGTGGGCCCCTTTACATAAGTATGATACAATAACACTTGCTTAGATGAAAACTCAAAAGACCAATGAAAATTTCTGTTTCAGACAGGTTATTTCTATTTTAGAAGGTAAAACTGCAATTTTTTTTTTTTTTTTTTTTTTTTTTTAGTTTATAGTAGGATTTTGCTATAAACAAAACCTGTTACTATATTAGAAAAGAACTTTTCTGAATAGTACTCTTTTAGAAAATCTATACAGTATTTGCTGACAATTTTATTATTTTTTCTTTTGCTGTACAGTTGATGATGGATTTGTAATACTTTTTTTCACCTAAAGATTTTAAATAGAAATGTAAAATAGTGAAAATATAATTAAATTTAATTGAATTCATCAATTAATTTTTAATGAAAAAGTAAAAAGGATGAAAGAAATAAAATGCGAAACCTTAACATGTTACATTTCCCACCTTTCCACTTAATTCCCGTTCGAACATCTGAAATATGGACGCCATTTCAAAATGTTTTTGAGGTGGGAGGGGGGGGGGGGACAATTTTCTTTTAATTTGTTGCGCACAGTTGAGAAGCAACTGATACAGCTTTATTCTTAAATTTGTTTTTAAAATTAGCCAAATTACTCATTATTGATAAATGTGCTTCACTTTGAGAAAGTTACAATAGCAAGCTTTAGAAAACATTATTGGTCTTTATTAATTTCTTGAAATTCTCTTAAAGTGTTTATTTAATACTATTGGTTCTATTTTAATCAAACATTACAAATTATTTTTGCTTTTGTTCAGTTTAAGATTTTTTTTTTTTTTTAAATCTGATCTGTGACAACTGATACACTTCAAAATATCAAATTTCCTGATGGGGCAACTTCTCCCCCTAGCCCCTCCAAATGGCACCTCTGCTTTAAAAGTATCTTTCACTTTTGAACTATTAATACTAATCGTTAGATTATTTAAGCAATATAATATAAATGGTAGCACGAAATACCAACATAAAAGAATTTAAATCAGACATTAAAATTTAATATCTAAAAATGTATTTAAGCACGTCCCAGATATCCTTTTGAATTAAAATAAGGCTTTCTAATGCTGCTCTAAGGCTAAACATTTGCAAGAGAAGATTTATACAAAGCTATCTGCCATCTGGGTTTTTGTTTAATGTTCAGAAGTTAGAAAAAATATATAAACAGTCATATAATATTTATTTAATAATACCACCAAAATTATTTTTAACTCAACAGACATTTAGTATATAAATCATTCAAAATACACTAATATTTTACATTGGTCTGAGCAATTTTCCAAAAATTAGAAAAATTGAGGTTACATACAGACAAATTACAATCATGAGGAATGTTTTCTATAAAAGCTGATCAGAGTACTATCACTAATAAATAAGAGACAAACTCAAGGTGGATCCTTTTAACTCCTTAGAATTTACAAGGAATATGGAACCATTAAATTAAATACAAAATCTTTGTCTAATATATATTTTTTTCAGATTGAAAATCTTTCAGCGTTTAATCACAAAATTTGTAATATTTTCTACTATTAAATAAGACGAAAAATTCTATATGAAAATTGTAGTAGAACTGTACGTACCCTGTAAACTTTCATATAAATAGTTTTGATGGAAATGAACAAAAAATATCTTGGTTTGTACATGATAGAGAAACCAACTAAAATTAAGTTTAAAATGAAATAATAAAACAAATTAAGGAGTAACACCAACAATGCTTGACTTGTCCAAAATTTCAAAACAAAATTTTTGTTGCTTAAAGTACTCTTTACAAGCATAAAAATCATATTTTATTAGTTAGAAATCTCTATAGAAAGTGACAGCAAATTTCAAAATCAGTGGGCACTGTAGCACTGCCAGTTTTCAATCAATAAACATTACAAAAAGGTTAGATTAACATTTAATGTCTGTTTAAAGAGTCATGTACCTATAGACAAAAATAGATTTTATTCATTCATTTAAAAAAGTTATTTTATTTAAAATATTTTAATCAAAACTGCACCCAGAACTTTGTGTAAGAATAAAAATTGGTAAAACAAACTTTGGCTATTATTATATACGGCATAAGGAATATTCCTTTTTAAAGTCATTTATTTTAAAAAGTTATTTTGTCGATTGCGCATACAATTTTGTGAAATGAGCTAACCAAATTTTCGTGAAATTTCAACCTCTTCATAATAAATGTATGTATACGAAATAACATAAAATCTCGATCTTTCTACTAATATTCATAAAATTATGTTTGTTTCAAGTTTTTAAAATGTCCAACTTTTAAGAATATTTATTTTTTATTATTGAAAAGATACGAGACTTTTTTTCAATAGCAGGTTATTTTAATAGAACACTATATCTTAAAACACATAAAAAAGTAATAATTGAAGTGGTTAAGGTGACTAAAAAGGTTTGAAATGACAAAAATATTTGATTTTTGTCCGATAGGAAAATTCTTACAATTACGGTCGAATGAACCATAAACATTTCGTAATCTATCAAATATTTGATAGCATGGGCCCTGAGACCGGGCCCCTTGGTTCTAGTTGGTCTTGGTTAGTTCTAGCAAATTCAGACTTTTGGATTTTATTATTTGCTAGTTATTTTAATTTAAAATTTTTACATAAAAAAATATGAGCCTACTTTTTTTGGTATTTTATATTAAAACCAGGACCAAAGACGGGCCCTGACGGGACAAATAGGAGAGCCGGATCCCGGTAATTTGTACAGGCTCAACCCCCTCCCCTCTGTACGGGCCTGTATCCCTCTGATGGGGGAACTATACAGAGAAGCAAACTTTGGAAACTGAGGCCAGCAGAGTTGCAATGTGCCCAAAACCAGACCATTTAAACAAATAGTTCCACAATTTTAAAGCCTAAAAATATTAGGCTGATTGGCAAAGTGTAGATGATATTTCTATTAGTCAAGCTCATTGATATATATAGAAAAGGGTCTTTATTATAAGCCAGACTTTTAAATTAGCCTAATACATATGTTTTTTTCTTATATTAAGTTTATAGTATTATTCTCATTTTAAATATATTTTGTACATCACTTCATAGGACGGAAAATAACTCCAATCATGGAATATGGGCAGACATCCCAACTATGGAATGTAAAAGAAGAAACACTACAAAATGTTTCTAAACTGAAAATATTAAAAATCTGAATCATCTGTGGTTTTATTGATATGTGTGCCAGAAGGAGGTTGGAAAATTTACCTTCAAAATTAAAAAAAGGTACTTATTAATCTTAATTATCAGATGTATACAAAATCTGCTGATAAGGCTACTTATCTTATAGATATCGTATATTTTTTTTCATTCAGCAATATATCATTTCTACCTAATGGTGTGGGAAAAAAAGAATCTGTCTTTGTCTGCAAATTTTTTTTATACATCTTTATGGAGGGGTGCAAATTTTACCTATAAAATAAAAAGTTGTTGCCTATAAAATAAATAATTATTAAGCAGGCGCGTAAATAAAAAAAATCTGTCAATAAAGCAATATTCTTGTTTATTTCTAATAATTTTCATTCAGCAACACGTCTTTCATATGCGAGTAATTCTCAGAAAAGTAGCAATTTCGTGTCCCAGGGCTCTTGTGGACATATTTTTAAAATTACAGAAAGAAAAGGTGATTTAAACTATCAATATTAATCAGTTATAATAAACTGTGATTATTTGCTTATTGAAATTTAAGTATATTATTAAAAATACTTTTTTAAATACAAATATCCTTTTCTCATTATGTTTCCATTCACCCACTTAGGAAAGAAAATGGTTTCTCTGCCATTATGGTGTGTATGTTTATAATTTTATTTTAATATAAAATCTGTTAAAGATACTTAAATAAATATTTAGCCACTTAATTATATTAATATTTTATACAATGAAAGAAATTAGGATATGTTTTATTGTTGTCTCTAGTAATTGACATCATTCCCTCACATTACAATAAATTTGCCCCATTTACTCTGTAAATGGCAGCACATGCATTAAAAAGGTCTAGGATAGTTTGTATAAGAGTAACATAATAAAAAACAATCTTTTTTATTTATTTTTTTTTCAACAACCTTTGTTCAATATTTAGCACACGGCTTTCAAGTATTCGATCAAAGTAAGTATTTTTATTACCTATCATTCCCTCATTATTATAAATTTAATAAAAGCAAATAAAATTTCTTTTTCTGTTAATATATTATTGGAAATATGTTTCAAAAGATATTTAGCAACTGAAAATACACCTAAGCCTAATCATTTTTGTACAAAGTGATTTTCACAAGTATTTCATTATTCTCTCAGAATAATTTCCTCATAAATTTAATACATGAAACAATGATGATTTGAATCCACTTATATATGTAATATACAATAATATAAGACTAATCAAATGCAATAAAATACATATTAAAAACTCATAAAATTTTTAATTAGAGTACGGTAGGTTAAATTATTTTGGGGAAATTTCATGTGGGCTAACTTAAAAAAAAAAATAAAACTTTTCAGAGAATGGCCCTGTCCTGGGAAAACATTAAAAATCAGCCTCATCTGCCAATTTTATTAATACAGCAATTTTCTTATATATTTTTTATAATTATTTTCACTAAGCTACCTATTTTCATTATGTAAAACCAGGAAACATTAAAAATCTGCCTTGTCTGCAGATTTTATTTATACTTTTGCAGAGGTTGTTTGCAAAAAAATATACCCTTAAATTCAAAATGAAGGATACTGATGTCCATAAATTAAGAGGCAGTGACCAGACACTTTTGATTTTACACAGTTTGTCGAATATCAACTGAAATTCTTGACAAATTGTTCTTGAACTTCGAGGATGTAAAGAACATGTTTGACTTCATATTTTTCATTAAAGATTTAGTCGCGAGGACAATTAGAGGGCCAATAATAAGTTTAATAAAATAATATTTGCAATCACTCAAGTAACAGAAAATGCTCAAAATGGTCTGGCACTGCAGCAAATGACTATGTGAGTCCTATTGAACGTTTGTGTGCATTTTTGTAAGAATAGCACGCATATTCGTGAAGATGTTTATGTTTCTGTAAAAAATTCAAATTTTTTATATTTATGACATACATAGTTTTCAACCAAATTTAACACAACTTTCCATAAACTTGACAAAGAACAGTAGAAACAGTATACTTCAATTAAAAAATGAATGTATTGAATATTTCATGAGATATAGGCATTTGCATGAAATAATTTTTAACTGTGCATGCATGAAAGATACCAAAATTTTTAATTCATAATGTGATAGCCTGCTATTTAGGGCAACTTATATAAAAATTCTAAACAAATATTATGAAAACGCAGAAAGATATCAGTGCTACAGTATGCTGACTGACAAATTGTATAAAATCTCTCATCATCCAGCTGCTTTTAAAAACAAACTTACTATATCGTCACTATCTTTCTGAATTTTTACAATATTTGACTGGAATTTTTATATAAGTTGTCCTAAATAACTACCTAATGGCTACCAAATTATGAAATAAAAATGTTGATATCGTCCACGTATGCACAGTTAAAAATTATTTCATACAACTGCCAATATCTCATCAAACATTCAATATATTTATTTTTTAATTGCAGTATACTGTTTCTACTGTTCTTTGTCAAGTTTTCGGAAAGTGGTGTTAAATTCGTTTGAAAACTCTATGCTATAAACAAAAAACATTAAAATCTTCATGAATATGCATGCTATGCTTATACAAATGTTGAACAGGACCTACATACAGGTGGTTATCAAAATAATGGAAACACCCTAGATTTTGAAGGAATTCTTTATTAATATGGCGTAGGACCGCCTTTGGCATGTAATACAGCTTGGATTCGCCTGGGAATCGAATCATACAAATTCTGAATAGTGTTTAGAGGAATATTGTACCATTCTTCATGGAGATATTGTGAAAGTTCCGTGAGAGATGCCGGTGGAGGATATCGATTCCGGATTGAAAGCTCTAAAATAGACCACAACGGTTCGATTATGTTGAGGTCTGGGGACTGTGCAGGCCAAGGTAGATGTTCCACCTCATCCTCATGTTCATCAAACCATGATTGGACAACTCTGGCCGCATGAATAGGGGCATTATCATCCTGGAAAATTCCATCTCCTGCAGGAAACAAAATTTGCATCATGGGATGGACCTGGTCAGCTAAAACTTCTCTATACTTCTCCCCAGTGATCCTTCCTTTCAGGGTTACGATTGGACCAGCAGAAAACCATGACACGGCTGCCCATACCATGACCGATCCACCTCCATGCTTGACAGTTGGACGGTGGCAATCAGGATCATACGCTTGTGCAGGTGTTCACCAGACATGTACCCGTCCTGTTGTGGGGAAAAGTGTGAAAGATGATTCGTCTGACCATATAACAGTCTTCCACTTATCAATCGACCAGGTTTTGTGGTTGTGGCACCACTCTACACGACGTTTGGCATTAGCATCTGTGACAAGTGGCTTGGGAATTGCTGTTCTGCCGTAAATGTTCTCTTTATGAAGGTATCTCCGAACTGTAATTGTTGACACTGGAGAATCCAGATGCTGATTGAGCTCTGCGGTCACTTTGGCTGCAGTTGTTTTCTTTTTAGACATTACAATCCGCTTCAATACCCGTCGGTCTCTTTCACTCAGCTTCTCCTTCCGTCCACTATTTTGCTTTGCTGAGCTTGTCTTTCCGCGCTGTGTGTATGCTGTCATGACTTTAGACACCGTTCCTCTAGAAACGCCTATAAGCTGGGATGTTTCGGTCACCGATGCTCCAGCTAGTCGGGCTCCTACAATTTGGCCTCTTTGAAAATCTGTGAGGTCTGACATTTTACGCTTCTGACAAAAAAAATCAAAACGTAGACAACTCTTCTAGAGCTCTCTCATACTACCTAATACATGTACTTTTTATATTAAAAAAATCTGGTAGCTAAGATTATATTTTAATGCTTACGAAGGGAATTCTTAAATGTCCCTTTCATTCACAAGTGTTTCCATTATTTTGATAACCACCTGTAGTTATTTGCTACTATGACAGACCATTTTAAGCATTTTCTGTTACTTGAGCGATTGCAAATATTAATTTGTTATTAAAATTAGTATTGGCCCCCTAATTGTCCTCGCGAGTAAATCTTCACTGAAAAATATTAAGTCACTTGAAGTTCAATGAGAATTTGTAAGAATTTCAATATTCGACAAACCATGTAAAATCGAAAGGATCCGGTCACTGCCCATTAATTTTTGGACATCAGAGTATTTACTAACCTTAAATATACAGGCGTGTTAAGAAAATCTGTCAATAAGACAGATTTTTATACATTTTTTATAGGCATTTTAAGTTCCTGCTCTTACATTTTATACTAAAAAAGTTTAGAGTTAAAATATTTTATCAGCAATGTTTATATAAATATATCTGTCTGTATATGCACACTCATGGTGGGTAGATGGTCTGGTGTTTCATGCAACACCTTGTAAAATATTGTAAGATTTTTAACAATACAATGTCATATTTAAAAGGCAGATTTTTAATACTTTGCAGCAACATCCTTATATGATGTGGATGTAGCCGAAGCCAAAAAAAAAAAACCTTTTTTAACCAATTCATTTTACATTTTGCTTTACCTTCTTATAAAATAAATAAAGAAACTTTTTAAAAAGATTACACTTACTGAGCATTTTTGGTGGCTATTTCTTTTTCCTTCTCATCCAAAGCATTTCGTAAATTAATAAGTTGTAATGCAAACTATTGAAAGAAATTATATTTTAGTTGTAAATAAAGCACCTACTAATAAAAAGCATAAATAAATATTACAGTACTAATAAAACACTAAAATTATAAATAACTAAACTTTTAAAACAACACTTGCACCATAAAACAGCATACCAGAAAAAAATTGTAATTCTTTAGATAAATAGAAAAATATATTTTTAATATCTTCTGTTTAAATACACATAATTACTTCATGACATTTTTAAATATAAACTTTATTCTATAAAGGATTTAATATTTCCAAAAGAAAAACTCACTTCTGTAATCAAGGTATAAATATAATATATTACCAAAGTGTTTTTCTGTGACTTATGCTCACATAATTCTTTTCATCAAAATATAAACTGGTATAGAAATAGTTGTATCATAACAAAACTGGATAAATACACATGTGTAATATACTTATAAATGGTTATGTTTTTTGTCTCTTTGTATTTTTTTAACTTTAAAAGTGTCTAGAATATGACCTCAGAACAGTTTTTTCATCCACCTAATATTTAAGTCTAGAGAAACAGTTTAATGGAATGGTGTCTTAGCTGATAAGAGAGCTGATCAAAAATTTTAAAGATAATTTTCTTAAAACTTTTTTTTTTTTAAATCTGTGCAGGTTCTTATGCTTAAAACTGCTCAAGCTATCGACATTTTGTTGTTTGCTAATTAAACTAGATATTGTTAATTAGAGGACAAACTTTTAAAAACTAAAGTTTGTAATCATTTTACTTTTTTAAATATTTTTAAAAGTGAAAATTAATGACAAAAATTTACCTCAAACTTCAAACAGCCCCCAGTTTGCGAAATTTTGATTTATCTTATCAATTTTAGATTTGGCCTCCAACTAATTTAATGCACAGTAAAACATCTAAAATAATGGACACCTAGGGAGTGCAGAAATTGTCCACTATTCAAAGGTGTCTATTGGGGAAAACTTCAGATATATTTACAAAATCTCTAGAACTTTCAAATAATGTTTCATTAATTTTACTCAATAAACTGTATTAAATCTGTAAAATTACATTTATTCTTTATACACTGTAAAAAAAAAAGGAGGGGGGGGGGGGGAATTACAGTAAAATCGTCTCGCATTTGCATGCCAGCTTTTATGTTGTTGTTGCAGCAAATAAACAGTAAAATGTACATTGAAACCCTCTTACAGGAAAAATAGCTGTAAATCATGCAAATTTTCATAGCAAAAAATGCTGGCAGCCAAATTGGCAAAAAATTTTGCTATTATTATTATTTTTTTTTTTTTTTCAGTGGAAAATTTTTGAACATATAAAATCCAAATTACATAAAAAAAGTAGTTCATAAAAAGAGAAAAATGAGCTGCTCATAGGTATTCAGTAAAGAAGAACATTAACAGAAATTACCAAATATTTAACTAATTTATCTTACAGCAATTCTTAGCAAGATAACTGATCTTTAAGTTATGCAGCTCATGATGAATTTTTAAATGTGAAATGATAATAAAAATGAACA
The DNA here is from genome assembly GCA_963931845.1 of Maratus michaelseni. Classification (NCBI taxonomy): domain Eukaryota; kingdom Metazoa; phylum Arthropoda; class Arachnida; order Araneae; family Salticidae; genus Maratus; species Maratus michaelseni. The sequence continues at coordinate 312,526,774 of OZ007586.1, forward strand.
GGTGCCTTTATGATAATCTTTGAGAATTATTTAATACTTTTTATGGGACACCTTGTTTCAATTGAGTAGTTAATTTTCACGTTATCTGATTTTATGTTGTATATTTTCACGTATTTTTTCATGAACATATGTCCAGAGGCTATATTAAAAGATTAATCAGAACTTCAGTAATTTTTCTTTCACAATGCTTTAAAAGTGCTATGCAAATGCATTTATATTCTTACATTGTTTATTACATTCTTACGCAGTTTTGTTAAGTTGTTTAGATATAAAAAATTTTTATAAATATTTATTTTTGTATGTGATTACAAATAACTTGTTTTTCAATGTGAAGTTTTAAATCTACCAGCAATTTTAATCGCTCTGAATCACATTTTTAAAAAAAGAAACATATCCCAATATTTTGCTACTTCTTGAAATTTTCCGATATTATAGGATAATCTTCACTTGCAGTATCCGATTTATATTTAACAGAGTCAGCCTTCGTTGAATATTCCAAACAAGAAAAGTCATATACATCAGATATACTTTTCAGAGTGTAACTTATCAATCTGAATAAAATATTCGATAGTTTCTTCACTTCTAACAAATTTAACTAATTCAGAGATTTCGCTTAATTCAGCATTTAAAATGGAAACAAACGCTTCATTTCCTTTAATTATAAAATTAAAGTCTGACCTTCTGAAACACTTTTTTACACTTTATGGTTGGTTATATGTTTATACGCATAAATACAAAATAATACATAATAATAATATGTTCAATAAATACAAAACTGAATACAACTGATATAATACCTGAAAAATACCAGACTACAGCTTGGAGGACATTAAATGATATTGAAAAGTACTCAATTGTGTTTAGACAATCTAATTGAGAAATGATGTGGCATAATAAAAGCTTTCAGGACCAAGCTTAAAGTTGTGTATCAATCACACTTTGATGAAGCGATTGACATACAGAAATGGTGTTAGGGAAGAAAAAATTTAATATTTAAAAAATTTTAAATCTGGTAGATAAAAGGTTGTATTTTCCAAAAATAAGATATTTTCTTTGCTGTTTCTTCATTCTATTATTAAAAAATGTCATCCATTCAGTTATTAAAGGACATGTCATCCAAGATTTCTAATTTGCTCTCCCACATAATGTCAATATTGTTAATTCTATGTTTGAGAGATTTTTCAGTTGCAAGCAGGATTTCAAAATCCCTTCCTTAAGGTTGTTCTCAAATGATATGCTCAACATTGCATAACTTTGACACAATTTCTGACCCGTTTTTAAACGCAAAGACATAAAACTGGCAGGCTGACTATTGAAGTGATTTGGAATCAAAGTGAGTTTTCCATTTTTTCATAAATAAATTACGTATAGAATTATAAGCAATTTACGTCATGTGACAACACATTTTTCAAAGTGCTCATGGCACTGTGGTGGGAATTCGGTTCGAAATGCTGACTTTGACAGTAATTTTCAGAAGGATCTTCTGAATAACAACGCCTGTCCATTTCCTGTCTTTCCAAACAAAAATTAATTAAACAAGTAGGAAATTGTACATCAAACGTGACAAATGAGGTGCGTTCATACTATAGCTAGTTATATAAATATTCAGATCTTGATGATTTTTAATTCTGTGAAATGAATTATATCGTCTGCAGATTAATTTCTGTCATAAAATAAGTATCTCGGTCGCTTGACGATTAAACCTCGGAAGCTCCTCTAACAAGAAAACACCGATTTTTTTTTCTTTTAATTCAAATTTCTTAATAAATATTTTTATTAATATCTCCTAAAGTTTTGATTCGATTTTTTAAAAAATTGAAATGTCTCAACAAAATTATGCAAAGATAATATATCTTAAATTCCAAACCATTCGGTTGGGTAGTTTTTGAGTTGTTATATGCGGACGGACGGACGGACCAAGTAACGACAATAGGTGCTACGTATTTATATAATTACGAACGCACCTAAAAATGTGTCTGACAGTATCCCCTTTGAATTTAAGAACAGCCTTAACACATTATAACATAATAAAATAGGAAGTCTTGATATTTTACTCTCGATACAGTTACTTTAATTTTTCTTTTTTAAGAAAAGAAGTTTTATTTACGAAAAATCTTATGAACAGTTCAATTTCATTAGCATTATAAATGTTTCTTTCTTCATAGGCTCCACAAATTAATTTAAATTTTTTATTCTAGTCTTCTACATCTTTATGAGTTTACCAATTTCTTATCCTTTTTCTTTTTAACTCTCTCCCCCTCCCCCCCCAAAAATAATTAGAAACTTTCTTTATAAAACAGCTCTTAATTAAAATATTCAATTTATGTAATAAATTATACTTACATCACCTTTCTGCTTATGCAAATCAGCAAGTTCTTCTTGTAAAAGGAATACTTTTTTGTCAATTGATGTTCTATCACATGATTTAGATGATCTAAGATAAAAATTAATAAATCATATTTGATGGATAACTAATGCATACAACAGAATATTATAGCTAATTTAGAATTAAATAAAACATAGTACATTATTAAACATGATTAACTAAAAAGTTACTCTTAAATAAACATACTTCTTACACTAAGAAATGTTTAAAAAAATTTATTGCATCACCTTCAGAGAAACTTATTTATTCACTATTCTTTCTTCTTTTTCTAAATTGCATACAAATACATTATGTGTTGTACAAATTAATGCAAGTTTTTTTTATTATTATTATCACAAAACAACTTAACTTCTACACTGCAAATAGAGGCAATCTTAAATTCAGGCACTTAAGTGTCTGAAAAAGTAATTCAGACACTTAAGAGTCTGAATGTGAAATTTCAGACATCATAGGAGTCTAAATTTAAGACATATAAGTGTCTTACTATAATCATGGCATAAACGAACTAATAAAAATGTCTGAATACTGATGAAATGTCTGAAATTAAGACACGTAAATGTCTGAATGTGATCATATTGTTATGTAACATAATGTGTTATGTGATCATATGTGTTATGCTGTGATAAAATCTTATCCCTATATATGGTAGCTACATCAAAAAAAAAAGTTTTCGAATAGATGAAAGGTGTTTAAAATACTTTCCAACCCACTAAATTTGGCATTACTTTAAAAATAAATAATTTGCTTAAAAATAGGCTGTTCGTTTATCAAGTCTTGGAACAAAGTAATTTTCGGTCCATTAAGTAATTAAAAAAAATAAAATAAAATAAAAGCTACTTGCACTTGTATGTATATATAGGGGAAAGGTGCAGGGAATCCCCCCCCCCCCCTAAACCTTAAGTCTAAAGTATTAAGAGATATAGCTTGAAATACTAAGAGACTTGTGTTAACAAGGAAATGTAGGGGGGGTATTAAGGAAATGTAGGGAGGGGTGTAAAATTTTGGAAGAGATACATCTGTGTTCCGCAGCCTAGTCCATTGCATAATATAAATACGAAATGCATAATATAATTACAAAATTAGCTGAACTAAGAAACAGTTAAGACATATTAAATATTCAAAAATAAATATCTAAGAGCATTTTAAATAAAGAATTGAAACAGTTAAAAACAAAATAAAGAACTGAAAGTTGTTGTTTTTTTCTTTGGGTTAGGGGTTTAGCCTTTTTGCACTACCCTTCTGGATAAATTTGAAACCCATGAACACTTAAAAGAAAAAAATCGTGTTCATCAAAGAATTAAAAGAGCATGCCAAAACACACACATGACAATTGCACATGACAAAAAAAAAAAAAAATCTTAGTTCATTTTTTTCCCTCTTAGCGTTTAATCACTCTGTATTAACTTGCAAGAATGAATTTTATCTTTATTTATATAATAAAAAAAATAAATAAATAAATAAATTTCAAAATCCAGGGAGGGGCAAGCCCAACCCCCCCATCTTCCAACCAGCACTTATGGAAGGAGAAAATGCCTTAAATTAATCATTTCTGGAGTAGCCACTGGAGGGCACCATTGTAAACCGTGCATGCTTTGAAGAGATGTTTTCGCTATTCAAAGTTGTGTTCGAAGTATGTTCGTTGTAATTTTTTAAAAAGAGTTTTTTTTTTAAGTGTACGCTGTGCAGATTTTAATTATTAATTTAGTTTTATTTGATTCGTCTTTTGTGGAATGTTCAATTTTGTGACTTTGTATCCCCTTTGTTAAATAATATTAATTTGATATCGTCAACGCTTGATAAACAGAACTTTGTCCTGCTGATTCCTGTTTTCAGGATGAAAATGAATCATCCTGCTAATATGAATTTGCAGGATATATCAAAGAATCTTCATTTGAAAACATGCAAGACCTCCTTCTTATTCATTGCAACAGAACAGCATTTTGGAGAAAAAGTGTAAGCTTTCTTTTAAAAAAATACAAGTCTCTTGCAAGCGTTTCAAGTAAGTGATAAGATTTTTTTTTTTTACATATTGACACATTTTCTTGACATGGCAGTTTATAGTATTCCATAAAATAATTTATTTTAATCAGTTTGCAAGAAACACATTAATTCTAGAAATATATACGTATTCTTCGAATCATGTATTTATATGCTGTTAATCTAATTATAAAGCCAGTAATATATACGTATATATATATAAATAAATTGCTTCATTTAATATATCTATTTTCTTTTAATAGAAAAGTAGAAACTGAAAACAGTATGTATTTATGAGTTTAATGTGTTGAATTCCTTATAACATTTTCTGTTGCAGTTAAAACAATATTCTATTCACAATTGAATTTTTGTTTGCTCACTATGAAAGATGTAAATTACTCAATTTTTAATATTGGATTAAAAATATTTAAATGATCAAACATCTGTTGGGATCTAATTTTTATATTTTCTAACTAAAATGTGCAATTTTCGAATTTTTTCCCCCTCCAGTTTTGTTTCTTTATAAATTTTAATAATTGGATTCTTAATTTAAAATTGTTATTAAAACTAATAGCTTTAATTCAATTGCATGCAAAATAAATTAATATTTAAATGAAATTTTTTCAATTTTTTGTGATTGTATAATAATAAATAGGAAAATATTTTAATATAAAGAAGGGCTGGGAAGTGTTCCAGAAGCAGAACCTCATTAAAGCATGGACAAACTGCGCTATGGCACTGCCTGTCCTCCCCCACCCTCCCATCCCAATTTTAGGTGGCCCCAAATTTGGTGTGTAATTTTAGTAATGCTAATATTTAAAAAAAAATTTGACATTGCACTGATTATAATCAATAGTTTGACCTTTAACAGCAAGATAAGATTAAAAATAAAAAATATGCCCATCTAAAAACTGTAAAACCTTTCAATAGTGGCCACCTCTTGACCACACAATTTGTCTGCTATTCGGAGTTGTCTGCTATTCGGAGGTGTCTGCTTTTAGAGGTAAAAGTATGTAAATATGTGTGTATTGGATTGAAAAATTTGTGTATTCGATAAATAGAGGTGTCCACTATTCAGGAATGCTTGTTATGGAGGTTTTACCTTCACAGCAGAGTGAAACCTCCAAATCAGACACCTCTATTTAGCGAAGTACTTTCTCAATTCACGATGCATACATATTTACATACTTTTACTTCTGAAAAGCAGGCACCTCTAAATAGCGGACAAATTATTGAGAGGATTTACTGTTTTTAGATTTTAAAAAAAAAAGTTGTTTTCAATCTTATCTTACTGTAAAAGTTCAAAACATTGAATATAACAGTACAATATCGAAATAGATTTAAAATATCAGCTTTACGAAAATTGCAAATCAAATTTGGGGGACTCTAAAATTGGGAGGGGGGGGGGGGGGAGAGAGAGAAAGGCAGTACTATGGCCCAGTCTTTTATTATGTTAAGTAAAAAGTGTAAATTGGGCTGTAAAATGGCTCGAAAAAAATGCATTGTTCTTCACAAAATCAACGGCAAGCCCCAAAGAATATGAAGCTGAAGTGGAAAATCATTACAAAAAGTATCGAAAATGAAGAAAATGAAAATCTTCAAATTTCAAACTGGTAAGTAAGCACTTTTTATATTGCTGTACTTTTCTTTTCGCCATTATACTGATTTTATTATTTATTCTCTGATGAAAAAGTTATATACAACTTCGTTTTCCCAAAATTTGTCTTTCCAGAAGTTAAAATAAAATATGCAATATAAATGCACTTTTCAGAAAAAAAAAATGAAATCAGTTTTTTATACAGAGTTTTAGCCTAGTAGGAGAAGTGGGGGCATCACACTCAAAATTTTGCAAGAGTTTATCATATATACAACAAAGTCGAATATGTGACAATATCTTTGAATAGGGAAGGAGGGTTGATTTCATTACGAGTGCTGTACTATTGAATTTTATGTGCTTTGAGACGTTTATTACCTCTCTGGACTAATGTCAACAGCTAAACTTTTGTGTGTCAATACACAACTTATCTACTTCTTACATACCAAATTTTATGCAAATTTGTGATTGACACTTTGGGAGCATCTCTTGTCAGTCTGTCAGTATGCTTGCTTTCAATAAATTTGAAAATCTAAAAGTTTATGAACAAAGTTTCCATGCAAGATTTTTAGGGTTCAAAATAAGAACAAATCTTACAAAATAAGAACTGGGCAATTTAGCAAGAAATATTTCTGTGAAGATACTTGTTTTATTGCAATATGAACAAAGCTGGTCCTTGACTAATAACATGTTTTTAATCACTCAATATACAATGATACATTGACTAATAAACATAATTCGTTTTGGAATTACATTTGTTAGCTGAAACTGATTTCTTGCCCAATTAAAATGTAATGCTGTTGTGTTATGTTAGTGCTCATATTCAACAAAATACTCATAAGCCAAATCCAAGTTCATTAGCTGAGTCAGAAAAACAGGGAAAGCAATGATCGTTTGCCAAAACATTCATTAGTCAAGATATCACTGTATTACAAACTAAATAGAAAGTAATTTTTTAATGAGAATATATTTCTAATCATTTTTTTAAGAATAATAATAACACTTACGATCCATCTGAGTTTCTTTGCATATCAACAACATCTTGTTCTAAATTAGCCTTTTTAACTCTTAAACGGAGATTTTCTTTTTGGAAAAAATCAAGTTGCTCATAAAGTGAATTACCTGAAAAACATTTTAAATTAGGCAAACAATAACAGAAAGAATAAATAACTACCAACATAATATAAAACATGCTTATAATTAAAATAGAAGTTACAGACATGCCAAATAAATGCTCTCTAATAATCCTCACTCTTTGAAACTCCATTAGGTTTATCACATGTTGTCGTAATAAAGAAAAAAAAATGGTTTTTCCATATTCAAACTATTTAAATTTATTAATTAGAATGTCAACTACAAATTTAAAATAAAAGAAGACATTAACTTTTGTAATACTTGTGTCTCAATTAATTCTAATTAGCTGTATGAAAATATCAGTGTTTGAATAATTTTGTCTAACACTCATAAACTAGGGTCGCCAGTTTGAACATTTCTTCTTAAGTTACATGCTTTTAAGGCCTATTGAGCATTGTACATTTAAATCCCAACATAGCATGCATAATACAACCTATTAAATTTCTACATTTACTCTCAATCTCAAGACTTTCAGGTTTCTCTCTTAAAAGACTATAACAGTACGAGGGTGGTTTGATAAGTTCTCAGCCTGACGGTGAAAGCACAAGATTTTTGACATAATTTCATATTATTTTTCAATGTAGTCCCCTTGCAACATAATACATTTAAGACATACTCTTGTGTGCGAATTCTTTAGTGCAGCTCTGTACAAGAGTGGTTCGAAAAATTCTTGGCCTGACAAAGAAAATACAAGATTTTTGACAATATTTCATTTTATTTTTCAACTTGCAACACAATACATTTCAGAAGACTTGAGAAATGTTCATTCTTAGGCGTTTTTAGTCGACATTCAACAACCACAGCACACATCGAGCGGAAAGCTTTTTCATACCCAAAACATTGTGTAGAATGTGGTGGACATGGTCTATCGAGATATTTTCAATGTCAGCAAGTTTGTGTCTCTTCAATCGAAGATCATTCAATTCAGCATTGCGAAATTTTGAGATTATTTCGTCGGTCGTAGTGTTTTTTTGGGCGTCCTGAGGGTTCATCATCTTGAATTGATTTCATGTTTAAATTCAGCAGCCCACTTTTTTATCGTTGAATATGAAGGACAAGAATCCTTTAAGCAGAAATGTAACTTTTTTGTATGTCCGTGGGGGTTAAATATTTTTAACAAAGTATTTTATAACAGCTCAAACTTCAATTTTTTCCAATTTTTGGAAAATGTCAAAACTTTTTTACTTTACTGCCCAGCAATAACCAATAAACTCATGCGTCTAAAACTCAGCAGCATGTCATCTAAAGGATCATACTTTATAAACATCATTGTCATTTGGTCATACTTGTTCCATCTCTATGTCAGGCCGAGAACTTTTCAAACTACCCTTCTATAGAACCATTTATCCAGAATGATCGAGTCCAGGTGTATTCTGGATACCATGTTGGGCATTAAAGCAACATCTATTGATTTGTAGAATATATGTGGCTGTGGTATTATTTCTAATTCAAATTAAATATTAATTATTAAATTACTCAGATTAAGAATCAGATTCACTCAAGACCATTAATCAGAGTTTGAAAGAAGGCAATTAATGGGAATCCCTTGTAAACAATTCTGCATAAAAAATCAAAATGCACAATAGCTAACCAAATATGCTTCCATTTCTAATCCTAGATGTCGACATCAAGTTATAAATGCATGTGGTAATGAATCAAGCAATGCATATGTCAAACTGACACTGTATGGCACTTTTTACAGGAAAAATTCTGAAATCAGTCAATTTGAAATATCATTCAGGATCTAACTGATTTCTGGATAAATGGTTCCATACTATAGAGAAAGTTCGGTATTATGGCAATATAGATTACTTCAATATCAGGCCCGTATGGTGCTGCAGCCAAGCATAAAACTGCCAAATGCTTTCCTAGTACTCCCATGATGCACTGCGGTGAGTTCTGTCTTGATTAGAGATGTAAAATTTCCGGAAATTTTAAAGTGGCGTAAAAGAACCATTTTTTTTTTTCTGGAAAAATTGATTTCTTACAAATGTTTCTCAAAAATAAGTTACAATTTCTTAAAAAATATAAAATTTTTTAAAATTCTGCATACTAAAAAATATTTTTTTTTCACTTTAAATGAATTACAAAAAACAAAAAAAGAAGTCAGTTTTAAAAGTTTCTCGGAATTTTTACAGTAGCTTTTCTTGCTTAATTTAACACCATTGTTTGTAATACTAATAGTATATCATGTCTCTGTTGAGATGATTTTTGAGTTGCATTTCTTCAATTAACAGTAGAGGAAATTTAAAAAAAAAAAAAAAAAAATCTTATGAGTTTCAAGTTTTAACCAATATCACTGCAATTTGAAAGCAAATTTAAATTGCATTAAATATCGCCTCAAGTCAACATAGTATTGCTTAAGTATATAAATGATGCCATTTTAAAGAAACAAATTATTGTAGTTGTGACATTATAAATATTATCCTTTTTAAATCTTCCATTCCTTAAAAATTTATACTAATTTTCAATATCACAAAAAAATTTTCTCACAATTAGAAATTTCCATTTCACGTGTATTTAGTTTCGGTATAGCTTTCCAGTCTAAACCTAAACCAACCCTATATGTTTTGGTTTTAGTTTAAGTTTTAGATTCTTAATATTGAAGTAATATATACACGTATGTATATTTCTTTAATGAAAGTTATAAAACAAGTGGATTTTTTAATACTTGTTTTCAACTAAATTTTTCACAGAAAATTTACATTTTCTTTGTATGCATTTATATTTTTAAAAAAATACAGTTAGACAAGTCTTAAAATCTGTATTTTAAATAAAAGGAAGAGAAGAGAAAAATCTTGAAAAGACTAAATAATTTCAACTGCATGTTATTAAAAAAGAATTTGTTTCTAATAATAGTTAAATATTTCTGGAGATTATCATCTGATTACACTAAAAATTGCAGCTATGCTAATAAAAATAAATGCATGTTTCAATTTTTATATTCAGTTTTCAACCTATTGGTATTGAAATAATTTTTCACACGGATTTTCATTTTTAACAAGAGAAGTTGCATGGATCTGCTTATATTTTTTTTCATGCGATCCTGTTTTTGTAAACCTTTGTATAAAAAATATCGCCTTATAAAAAAAAATCTTACAAAATTGTCATAAAAAATATAATCAAAATTTTGTGAATTAGAAATTATCGTTATATTTAGATATTTTTAATAAGGTTCTTCATACATATATATACAGCTCGATGACAGATTCATTGATGATTTCAGCTATTAGGTGACAGGTTTTGTTATTCTAAAATCGGCACATTTCTAGAGGATTCAGGATGAAGATTGAAAATTTTTCTGAATTTTGTGAAGGGTCTTATGTTTTAAGATGAAAAAATTGTGAAGGGTCCTTTAAAGGACTGAAGTTCTTCCTAAACTGCTTACAGATAATATTTTTCATGGTTAACATTTTCATGTGAGACACTGAACTTGAAAAAACATCAGAATGCAGCCATAATAACATATTGAATGTATTATTTTATAAATTAAATTTCAATTTTTCCAATTCGGAAAAATTGAAAAATATATCTTAGGAAAAAAACAGAAAAAAAAAAACAGTTTGTTTCCGAGCATTCCCATCTCTAGTCTTGATACCTGTTGTTGGAGTGACGCGGTGAAATCAAATCTTATTCTCAATTGTTGCAGTTTTTTGCAGGTAAGTTTTATAAAATTCGTATTAATTATAAGACCTCTTGGTAAGTGATGTTAACCAAATTCAGTATTAAGTTGAACACTTATATTTATTGCTATGTTAGTCAGTTTAACTCTAGGATAACTTGCTGACGAGTGAAGAGGTTATTTTTTTCAAGATCGCATGGTGGGTATTATGGAACATTAGCTAGACAACTGTTTCAAGACAAGTCTAGTGAAGATGAACAATCATTCTACTCCGACACATCATCTGAGATGGACTTTTTACACCAAGTTGTGCACCAGATGAGGAAGATAGTGTGCCTGTTTTGCAATGGAAAATATTCAGAGAATGGAAGAGGAGAGAAGTGAATAAACTGATGTGTGCAATGTGGACTGTAGTTGGAAAAAAACAGATAACTTTTGCGATTTTTGTAAAAGTTATAACAATTTTTCAAAGAATCTGATGATTTGTAAATGATGTACTACTGTTTACTCAATAAATAATCTTGTAAATTATGGTTTTTCTTGCAATTTTAATATCCCTTATAACCCCTACTTCACATTACCAGACTGGTTCACATTACTCGAAATGTATGTCTTCTTTAAAATCTAAATATTGATACTTTTTTTTTTCCCTTCCAATTTAAATGCATTAAAAATATGTTAAGAAATAAAGGTTTGTACTTTAGTAACTTTTAATGTAACTCAATTTTTTGACTTACTTGACTTTGTTGACTTACAAATCAAAATGTAAATTCAAAGTACAAATCAAAATGTAAAGCATAAATGTATGGTATTCCATAATACCCAAACGTTCTCTATAATCAAAATAACTATATATTGGGGTAGAAACACACTTACAATTTAACATATCAAATTGCTTTAAAACATTTTCCAGATAACTGCTTTGAGATAATGTTAAAATATTCTCATCACCATTTTGTAAAACTAAAATATCCAAATAATAAGAAATATGACCCATAATCTTCATTTTAAAATTACATTTCATTTTACTTTAAAATCATTAACCTGTTCAATATCAGAGTCCACAATAACAAGATGCTCTACATAAATTAAAACAAAAATTTTACCACTATCTAAAATACCTTTAATATCAATATCAATTTTATCTTTTTTGTATAAAAATGAACACCTTGTATATAGTATATAGTTTTTCATTTGAAAATTATTTTGGACTTTCATTTGAAAAATTGACTCAACCCGAACTAAAGGTGAAAATAAGGAATTTTGCTTAGTAGCCACTGGCCGGTAGGTGGATTTTTTTTAGTAGCCAGTAAGCACATATATGTCACTGAATATTTAATTTAAAAATACATAATGAGTTTACAGTAAACAGATAATTTATGTACTAAATAAAAATATTTTAAGTTATATTATTTTAAATAAACTTGAGATACTAATTTTCAATCTATTTTTAATTTTAAAATAAGTTAAGCACAACAAAGTTCACAGCAAAGTTATACACTTACAAAGTTATACACGCTTATGTAGCTAACTACATAAGTCCCACTAAGCTTAGATACTTGTGTAATTCATAAGTACCTTTTTCTTAATTATTTGTCTAGAATTAAGATCTGACAATAACAAAATAGGTATGTTTATACACTAAATAATAACCCACAACATGCACATGCACAGCCCGCGGACCAAAAGTGGCCAACATCTCCAGAAATTCAGGAATTGTGTATTTCGCCAATTAGTCTTAAAAAAACTGCAAATTTCATCATTTGGAAGTGTAAAAATCATGAATTTCATCAATTGGGTGCATAAAAATCATGAATATTGTCGATCAGGCATGTAAAAATCATGTACAGTAATCCCTTAACATTCGCGAGGGTTACGTTCCAGGAAAACCTCATGAATGTTGAGTCTATCTCTCTACGCTAAAAAAGGAGTAACGTTCTATAAAATTTTACTTAGAGTGGAACAGTATGACAAAGAACAAAAGGATATATGTATTAACAATTAACAGTACGTTATGCATAACATATATGCATGAATGTACACACATATTCATCTTTCTCATATTTATTTAATGAAGATAATTCAAATTCAACTGACTGGAGAAATAATTACAGCTAAAAAGCATCTTTTTTTTTTTTTTTTTTTTTTTTTAAATAAAGTAATTTTGACTCTCTCTCTTTTTGCAAAGATATGATAATGTATGCAGCTTCAGCTCCATCTCTACGAAAACCTGCACAAGCACATATTAAATTAATAGATTGAAGATGCCGTTACCTTACCACTTAATATCCCCATTGCAATGAGTATTCTGATATTATTATTTTGCTTTCATACAACATTCGCTCCTTTTTCAATAGGCAACTGAAAATTGATTTGTAAATAAATACTGAGAAAACACAGGGGAAACAATCTTTAACCACTGTAAATTCTGAAAAAGAAATATATAATTTTTTTTTTTATCACAAATAATCAAGTCAGATTCTCACGAATGTTAAGTTTTCTGCATTTTCATGTTCTTGAATAATCAAAATTCGCGAATGTTAAGGGATTACTGTATTTCATCAAACAGGAGCAGAAAATTCATGAATTTCATCGATCCGGTGCATAAAAATCATGAATTTTGTTGATCTTGTGCGGAAAATATCACTAATTTTGTCGAATGGATTCGAAAAAATCACGAATTTCGTCCAAAAGGCGTGGAAAAATCGCGAATTTTAGGGAAAAAAAGGAAATTGCAAAATGTTGCATTTGGCCAGTTCATTCCGTATTTTTAATCACCAGTTTTTAAAGTTTAATCGCCGAGTGGTGACTGCTTATTTTCACCTTTAACCTGAACCCGCCCCGAAAAGAGTCAAAACCTAATCCATAACCGAAACATTTAAATTCAACCTGACATGCAACAACAACATAAAAATAGCGTAAACCAGATTCTACCGATGCGGTACTCTATTGGCCACTGCATGAATTCATTGAGCCGCAATATTCTATTTAAATTTATGCAACCACGAAACAATTATTTATGACTATTGTGTAATTTTAAAAATAACTATTACAGTTTAATTGAATAAAATCTGTTTTAAATATTTTCTCTCATTTTTTGTCAGATTTTCTCCTTAAAGATATTAAAAATAAGGGTGCTCGTTTTACACAAGAGTACTGCATACATGGAAAAATATGGGATTTGGAGTTTAAGCATTTAAAATAAATTAATACTTTAATTAAACATCTATTAATAGTAATTTTACTCGAACAATAGCTTTACATTGGATTTTTTTTTAAGCGATAAAATGTGATTTTCCTGTAAAATACACATTCAGATTTATTACTGTACTGAGATGTTTCGGCATTCTTTAAAGTTTAAAAAAATGTTTTTTAAAAAGTGTGACAGTGAAAACTTCACTATAAATCTGAAAATCTAAAACTTAAATTTCTCTTTCTTTACTTCAAAAATCATCAATATTAACTTTATAAGTTTTCATAGTATGAGAAATGTTGATATCTAGAGGTTTTCAATTATCTAATATGTAAAATATATACTCCCAGTAATTTTGATAAAATGTAAAGTATGTTATATATATATATTTCTTTTTTCAAAATTTAGTTGTTTCACTGCTGCAAAAATCTTGTTTACTTTAGATACGGTACTATTCATGTTATAGTAAAAATATAGCCTGTGTCTAGTTTACTGACTTCTATTACACTGACATAGTTTTCATACAAGTTAGGTGCCCCATCTATGAAATAGGGCACGAGCCGCCCCTTTGTGCAGGTATGCTATACCACAAGTTATATGATTTCATGACATCATCTGCAGTGATGCCGCCAGGCTGTTTAAATAAAGGGTACCTGGGACTAAAGCCCTGCATCAGGTCAGGTTACCTGCTTTTACTCGCAGTTCAGTTCGGGTCAGGTTGGCGCTATATTTTACCGTTGCAGTTCTGGTTAACTTCTACTCTTTTGTTGCAGGTTGGGTTGACTTTCATTGTTTCGGGTTTGGGTTGGGTTTTGACTCTTGCGGGTCGGGTTCGGGATGACCCGCTTTTCCAAAAGAATGTCCACAATATTTTTGCAGGTTAAAAATATGTATACAATAAGACCTCCATAATGGACACTTCCGAAAAGAGACCTTTTATACTACTTGTAAAGGAGGAAAAAATGCCATTCTTCTAATCACTTGATCATAACTCGCTTTTTTTTGTTGTTGTTCATAATGGGTTTTGAGCAACAATTTGTGAATGTCAGCGACAAATCTCAGTTGCAGTGTCATAGATTTTTCCATTGACCATTGCTAATAAAACAAAAAGAATAAGTTTTCTTGCAGTTAACCTGTTTTAATACCGGGTATCTTCTTTTACAATTAAAATTATGAAAGAGAAAAATGAAATTGAACTTTCTGGTCGGCATATAACGAGTATTTTCAAGTTATTAAAGAACAAGTCTTTGGTAATTACACTGTAACTTGTAAATTTTTCCCATTTAATAAAAAAATGTCAGTTTTAAAATCACACGCTTTCAACATGAAGCTGCACATAGAGGTGAGTTAGCATTTTCATTATTAATAATAATTACTGGATCGCATCTCGCACCAAATATCTAAAGCCTATAAACATTAAAAGAAATATTTTCAAATTACAGTTTTCTGAAATTAGCCACTTTTTTTTATAAATTATGGTCTCTCAAACTGTAGTTCAGCTTTTTTTAAGTATAACTCAAACATTATTTGGCAGAATATGCTGAAATTTTGTAAAGTTTAGAAGTTTCTAGTAATAGACTTCTAAAATATTTATAGGATATAATTTAGTTTTTTTTAATATTAATTTCCGATTTCTTATCATAAAGATATGGAAATTAGATACAATAGATTCTAAAACTTTCAGTCCATGTTACTTGAAATTTGGTTTACGGCATAAATTTCAAAGTAAATTAAAAATATTATTTTCCAATTACAGTGTTGTCATTCATCAAACATTTCAAAAGAAATTCCTGATTTTTTTTTTTTTTTTTTTTTTTTTTAAATGAGAAAACTATATATTTGAATATTAATGAGTATGTATGTGTTCATTTTTATACAAAAAGATAAAATTGATATTAGGGATATAATTGTGGACTACGTTTTCATAATTGTATTGAAATATGAATTCATTTTCTCTTTCTTCGGATTCGGGTATAAATATATCGGGTTTGGGTCGGTTTCGAGTTGACTTTAAGCAGAGTTTTCAAGTTCTTGTCGGATACACAACCCGACCCATGCAGAATTCTAATTCCATGTCCTCAATTTCGCATGTAGATTGAATCTTTCGACAAAATCTAAAAGTAGCAAATAAGTGAATACTTTTAAAAAGTAGTTTGTAGTCACTACTTTTTAAAACAAACAGTTGTAGTTGCAGTTAACTACATTTTTGATAAAGTAGTTGTAGTTTGCTACTAAAAAAACAATTTTTCCGACCCCTGACTTATTCATATTCAAATATGTATTTATTTTCATCTGAAATAGGGGAGACCGGTACACACTGGACCTATGGACACAGTGGACCACCCCCCTAATATTTTATTTATTTAAATTTTTTTTAAGCTTCTCTTCTATCCTAATAGACAACAGCACTGCAATGATTATTTATAGCCTTCAGAAAATATGTTTAGCTCAGATTGAACTATTTTATCCTGCTTTGTTGTTTTGAGCTTCTAAAAATAAAATTTTTCATTTTCATATTTTTATTTTTTTAGTAATTAAAGGTTGTAGATACAGGGTGTCCAGCGAATAAGACCCTGATTTCAAAATTAAATATCTCAAAAACAAAGATCAATAGAATTATGCAGTAAACGGTTTCTTTATTAGCTAAGCTGTAAAAATGTTATACACAAGTTTCCAAAATTTAGTTTTAAAAACTGTTAACAGATGGCGCTGTAATCGCAATGCCTATAAATTGTGCTTCTAAGTCCAAAGCGATCAGTTCGACCGTTGAATTGTGAAAGGAGGTTAGCGTAGAGGTTAAATGCGCTACTACGGCTCGACCACATCGTACAGAAAAGGTATTTCGCCTTCTTGGTGAGAAGTTCGGGAACAGAGTAATTGCGTTGGATTATCCCAAATTTACTGGCACAGGAATGGATTGTCCTCCATATTCGCCCGATCTGACTCCTTGTGACTGCTTTCTGTGGGGCGCATTGAATGGCACTGTCTACCGGAACCATCCCACTACGCTAGATGAGCTAGAATCGTCAATTTGTGTGGCATGCAAAATTGTAAATATATTGTAATAACACTGATAACACATATAATTGTAATAACACTGTTGTCTTTCTAGAAGTGGCTGGGAAAGAAAATTACTAATTTCTTTTACTTCTTCACATTGAGGGGAATTTTCTATAGAAGATTCACTCTGTGATTGGCTTGCAATTTCATTATAGCATGCCCCCACAAAGAATTTGAAATTTGAGTTTGAGAAGCTGGAATGGTTATAATGGAAATATTTTGTTCAGATTCTGTTACTGGTTTCATACCATAGACATCTAATACCAATTTGTATTAGATGTCTATGTTTCATACTAGCCTTTCTTAGTCTTACTATAGCAATTAACTTGGACTTTACATCTACATCCTTTGCTTCATCTTAGTTGAAAAAGAACACTTTAAATCTGGGGTCCAAAAGAGTTGCAATGGAATAGTGTTCTTTGTCTTGAATCGATGCAAAATGCTTCTCCAAATTTTGTAGAAGAATGTCTTTCATGGTGTTTACACCAAACAAAATCTCCAGATTTTTCATCTGAAAGTTGAAATTTATGTTTTCTAGTACTTTTAAAAGTTTTGTCATTATTTTAAAATGTAACAACAACATACATAATACCTATTAAAAGGTAACTAGACAGCACCTAATGAGGACCTTTTGCTAAGAATTTTTTATTAATTTTTTTTTTTTTTTGGCCGAATTATGTTACTGAGGCAAATTTAAGGCTGAACATAGCCGAATATTTTTTCAGAATAAAATAATGCTTTAAAAAATTAAAAATTTGCATATAAATAATCTTAAAAAAAGAAAATAATATATTTTAATTGTGAAATATACAAGAATTGTGCATATAGTGCATACTATATTTTGTTTTTAGACGAAAATGAGTTCATTGTTCGGCGGCCGAATAAGCCGAATATTCGGTATTCGGCCAAACCATTATTCGTTGCATCACTAATTCAAAGGAATACCTTTCTGGCACATTATAAACCCCTTTAGAGAATCTTCTTATAGAAAAAGTTCCCACACATTTAGAAAAGGCTTTCATTTTTACTTGAAATGAACAAAAGAGATTTTTTCACTAGGATAATCCTCTTACAATAGGTGTCAGTCAAGACCCATCACTTCTCTTATTTTCAGGATTACTTTGATCCTTTCCTCATGAATGAGGTTGATGGTTTTAAGCAATCACATTTGGTTTAAACCAACCAATCCTGTATTGGAGAATCACACATATCCCAACTGCACTGAATCTAAGAAATATTTCAGTTTGACTCCAGAGTGTGAAGTGTTCATGGCGCTAGTAGTTTCTCTTTTTGTCATTCTTTTTTTCATACACTGTGAATTAGTTTTAAATTCTAAGAGTTTAGAGTTTTAATATTTAGTATTATCAATTGGTGAATAAAATATATCATAAATAAAAAAGATGAATCGTTGTGGCAGATCTCAACATATAGTTTGGCAGCATTTTGATAAAGTAGAGAAAGATGGAAAACAATTTGCAAAATGCATTAATTGTGGAGTTATTCGATCTAATCGTGTGGATAGAATGAAGAGTCAAATAGCGCAGTGCTTGAGGAGTGAAATTGCTGTTGATGAGCCTGTACCTGATGCACAAATATATGCAATTGCATTCACCATTCCTGAAAATTCAAAGTCTAGTTCTTCACAGCCTGTTGCTACTCCATTGGAAACTTCAACAGAATCTGAAGTTTTGTCTGCAAAAAAACGAAAAATGGATGATTTTATTATAAAAACAAATGTTGGCACTGCTAAAAAATTGGATTTATTAGTGGCTAAGTTTTTCTTTGCAAATAATATCCCATTCAGCATAGTAGAACATTCAGCTTTTCAAGAGCTAGTATCAGCTTTGCGACCTGGTTATCATGCTCCAAGCAGGAAAGCTTTGGCTGGAACATTACTTGATGAAGTTACATCAGAAGTTGAGCAAACTGCAAAAGCCAATCTTAGTGGAAAATCTGTAACTCAGATTGAAGATGGGTGGAGCAACATCCATAATGATCCTGTTTTAGCTACATGTGTCCATTCTGAAGGTAAATCTTATTTTCTTCAAGCTGTTGAGTGTGGGCCCATAACAAAAAATGCCAATTTCCATAAGCAAATAGTTCAGAATGCAATACAAATGGCCCAGGATAAATACTCCTGTGAAGTGAAAGCAATTGTCACTGACAATACTAATGTGATGGAGAAAGCCAGGCAGCTTTCGCTTATAGAAACTGATCAGGATTTAATGGGTGCTCGTATGGGTGATCATATGGGTGCTCGTCTCACTGGCTAAACTTACTGGGACAAGATATAACACCTCATGATATTCTCAAACAGGTGGTTAAAGTACAAAAATACTTCAGAAATCACCATCTTCCTGCAGCATGGCTTAAAGATTCTATAGAATCAGTAAAACCCCAGCTTCCAAGTGATACCCATTGGAATAGTCAACTATCTTGCCTTGAAACCTTTTTGTGCAATAGGCCAATATTTCAGAAAATTATAGAAGAGCATGAGGATGCAATTGATAGTGGAATTTCTCAATTGATTAAATAATTTTAATTCATATAAACAATATAAAGACCTTTTACTTCAGCTAAAACCCATAGGTGTTGCATTAGACATCATTCAACAAGATACTGCTACAATTGCTGATGCATGTCATGTTTGGCTCAGTCTTTTAAAAGAAAGTTCACTTAAGCCTCATATTAAAAAAGTTCAAATTAGAATGGATCAAATCCTGAAACCATACCATTATTTGGCTTATGTTTTGCACCCGAACCATAAGGGAGAAGGGTTAACTGATGCACTAGTTGATTCAGTCCGCACATGGGCTACAGAAAGAATTGATGAATATTTACCTGTGCTGATTGCGTACGAAACTGAAGAGTCCCCTTTCCCTTCTTCTTATTTCAGTGCTACAGGAAGGACAGTTAACCCAATTACTTGGTGGAAAGGTATCAGTAGATGCAATAGCTTTTCGGCTCAGCCTGCCTCTAAACTTGCTAAACTAGCAATGCTTTTGCTATCAAGTCCTCCTAGCTCAGCATCAATTGAGAGAATATTTTCTAACTTTGGTTTCATACACTCTAAACTCAGAAATCGTTTGGGTGTAGATAAATGTGCTAAATTGGTTATGTGCTACAGGATGCTGCGGGGTAAAACTGATCCAGGTTATTAATTGTAAAAATAAAAAAAAATTCTGATTGAAAATCCCATAAAATAAAAATATTTTATTACAATTAAAAATTAATTTTTTTTGTAATTATAAAATTATTATTATTTTAAATAAAAGATTATATAAATCATTATGACTTATTTAATGTATAACTATTGTTGTTAAAATGTTTTAAGGTATGTTACACGTTTTTGACGGTTTAAACCAGTTTTTGACAGTTTAAACCAGTTTTTGAAGCTTGTCATGTCAAAAACCAGTTTTTGACATCAAAAACCCAACCCTGATCCCCGGCATCACTGATCTGTGAAAAAAGATTCATTTCTTTTCCATGTGCCCGAGATGGAAGAGCCGCTATGGTTGCCATACATATGGGATACTGTCAGCTATCGGACACGACGATCTATTTTGACGACGAGATAAAAGTGTCGTCAAAATTTGGAGAGATCTTTCCCTTTTTTTCGCAGGTAAAATTTCACTTTTTTTTTCGCAGACCTTAAACACATTTGTACTGCAATTTTAAAATTATAGGTGTTAAGAAGTGTGTTGCAACTGCAAAGTTTGTGAATTATGCTTATTTCAACAAATGCTGATTTGCAGAAATGAAATTTTATATCTTGCATTAAAAGAATTTCTAACATATTTCTTATGCCGAAATCAATACAGAAATGTAAGTAAATCAGTCAACTAGGCAATTGTTTCAGTATTTTATGAAATCCATGAACATGGTAAATTTTTAACAATAATTAGTAAATAATATAGATATATGTATATATCACAATATTAGATATATGTATAGGTGTAGATATATATATAAAATATATAGACACATGTATTTAAATGTTGATTCTATGCTACAGTAGGGTCAGGTGGGGTAAAATAAGTCACGGGTAAAATAGGTCAGTTTTGAAAAGATTCTAAAAATATATACAAATGAGTTTTTATTTTTGTGTTGCCATTTTTATATAGCAATACTGATACTTGTCATTATTTTACATGTAAAATTAGCTTCAACTTTTACTCTGCAGTTATAGTTTATAACAAATTGATGTTTTAGTGCTTGAAGCTTGCATAAGTTGGTCATAAAAACTTTTGATTTCAGAAAATTTAAAGATACGTTCACATGTTTTTATAATTCTGTTAGATAAAGTACTTTATCAAGATTAATTTCCTAAATTTTTTAAAATATAACTGCAAAAACAAATATTTTAGGACAAAAAAACCTGTGTGGGGTAAAATAGGTCATGTTTTGCTGCAGGTTAGGCTTAACATACACAATGTATATAATTGCAATTTTTCTTTTTAAGTCACTTTTATAGAGATAAATATGTTTGTTCTGATTTTAAAATAGACTGAAGCAAAATTAAAAATGCTGCTTTTAGGCATAATTTAAAATAATTGTTCCAGTTTTATTTTTCCATGGTGTTTACGTAGTGCAGACAAGAAATATGACATACCATTTGATACACTTAAAAGATATGTTGTAAACCCACCAATACATGAAGGTTCAGGACGAAATACATATTTGACCTCACTAGAATAACAATGTCTTGTACGAGCTATGAAGTTCACAACTTCATGTGGTTTTCCTCTTGATCAAAGTGATCTTGTTAGAATGGTCAATAGCTATTTAGAATATTCAAGTAAGCCAAGTCCTTTTCCAAACAGTACTCCTGGACCCGATTAGGTAAGGAATTTTGAAAAGCGTTGGGAGAAAGAATTGGAAAAGTGAAAGCCTGAAATTTTAATAAAATTTAATTAAAATCTGTAAAGAAAAACAGGTGAAATTCTCACAACTGTAACAACACTGGACAGACTTCATGCTGAAAAAGTCCACAGAAAAAATAAAACAACTAAAATGTCTCTAAAGAAATACAAGAAAAATTCCAACTTTTCTTCAGAAGAAAATACAACATGCTCTGATTGAGAGAAGATTGATAATGAGCATTCTTTGAAAGTTGGGAAATGGGTGCGAGTAGAGTTTTTTGGGAAAAAAAAAAAGAAAATATTTCATTGCAACATACTTTCACAAATTAATGATGCCTACATTGTAAAATTTGCCAAGCAAAGTGGAAGTTCTCACTTTGTAATCCCAGAAATAGATGATATATCTGAAGTTGATGTATCACAAATAGTTAAGGTCCTTCCAGAATCTGAAATGAATCACAGGGGACAGTATTTTTTTATATAAGTGTTCATCCTCATTCTTTTCACGTTTATATTATAGGTGCAGATTCACAGTCGCCACGTGGCGACTAAATTTTTTGCTGTGGCCACTAACTTTTGGTGTTTAAGTCGCCATGCGATTTAAAAGTAATCAATTTCTGGTGTTCCCAGTCCACATTGTGAAATGTTGATATATTTTTTTTAAAGATTAAGACCAAAACACATAACAAACATTATTATTATCTTTTAATAACATTTCAGAATGATCTGTTTAACATAGCAAATTATTAAATATATTCGAATAGCAATGTTATTCGTAACAGTTTGAATCTGATAATTTTACATAGACTGTGATTTTAATATATATATGTAAACAAATGTTTGAAGTGTGTTTTGATTTTTATAGTGTAAAATAATCTCACAAATTCAGATTTTCTTTCATATGTAATTTTGTCTGGCAAAATCAAAGTAAGAAATGTTTCTCTGATATTCCTCGCTATCATGATTGCTTAGCTTATAAATATTTTTTTTAAACCGTATCTTTCCCAACTTTATCTTCTGACTGTACATGATTTAAGATTTAATTAATATTCAAATGTTGTTGTACATATGTTTATATTAAATAAATTACTTTACACTTTGAATTCCTGAGTTTGTTTTTTTTTTTTTTAGTTTTTTACCCCATATAAACACTATTGTTTTTATGCGTTTGTTTTGCAATTGTGGCCACTGGAATTTTTGGGTTTAGGAGCCAGTGACACCTTCCAAATTTTGAGAATCTGCACCTATAGTTTATATACATATTTACATAAATAGTATTCAATACATTGTGCAATCGAACCTGTTTTTAGCATGACTTATTTTACCCCACTACTGACTTATTTTACCCCACCATATGGGGTAAAACAAGTCATAAACAACACATTTTAAATCCTGTTTATCAGTTCCAAAAACTTATTAATTCAGAAATATTTCTCTTAAAATGTAATAAGAAGTATCCATTTGCATATTCTGAGCTGTTTTTTAAGTGGTGGAATTTTTATTTTTTTTCCTATAAAGGTGCAATTGTAAAATGTGCTTTTTTTTACCTATTTTACCCCACCTGACCCTACACTAACCACAATATATGAGCATCATACACACACACCAAGGTATTTTTAAACTTTTCCATACAAGGACACAAATAAAAGAAACTGCCTAATGGAGCTATACTGTGGAACAAACTGTGTATACATTAGAGGTGCACAGCCTGTGGGCCACCAAGCCACCACTACTTTAGAATAGAATAATATGATTTATGGAATGCCAGAAGCTTTGTGATTAAATAAGATAAAGAGGCTACCTTTCGTAAATTGTGGTGGCAAACAACTTTCAGGCAAAAAGGTTGTGCAGCCTCAGTATACATATAGGCATCTAAATTACAAGGTAAGGCTATGATGTCATACACTCACGCAGTTTTTTTTTTTTTAATCGGTTATAAAAAGGAAAAAAGTCGCCAAATTTAGGGGATTTTTTCATTTAATGGCAACCTAGCCATTGTATTAAGTTATTTGTTTGGCGCGGTCTTGAAAATCGCGCCAACCAAAAAGTCGCCAAACTTATGTTTATATGTTTGTGTGAGTGTAAAGCATCTGTTCCCAAGGTAAATATATGATAAGAAAGGTGAGACGATGAAACAAAGAAAAGTGAAAGAAAAGGCAAAATATTATATATAGGTAAGGAGAAAAACCAGAACTTATGTTATCCCAATATTCCACTGTGAAAGTGAAACTTTCTATACAGACAAGCCATCGTAGAAAATTTTTAGATGTGACTTTCTGGCTGTTTTTTAATCTCTACCATCTTCCTACTAGCATTAGTTTTTAAATGATCAAACTTACTACACAACTTCAACTGATATTGGCAACCACAAGCAATCGAATTAAATGAGTGAATAGAAAAGAGGAAGAACTACTGAGAAAGATGTAACAGAATGTAGTATTATGTTCCTAAATCATAATGCTTCACTAAAACCAACCACAACATGATATACAAAGTAAGAAAATTTCTTACTTAAATTAATTACATCTTCAAATCTTTCTCTTTCATTTTCGTTCCGGCAACGCAGTTTACTAATCACTTCATATTTGAACCCTGTAAATTGGTCTTGACATGCCATGACAGCACATGATGCTTAATTTACAAAATTATAAGATCCTGACAATCATAACGAAACACCCTTGACTTTAAAATAAACACGCTTTTTTTTAAGAAGGAGAGTTTTCAGGAATGCCCACTTTCATCCACCATTCACCACTATCTCTAGTGAATTGTACACAGCTGTCGTATTTCCTGAATAGGAAGGTTGCAAACAGCAAATCAACCATTGTGTTTGTGCTTGAACTGGAGGTCAGGGTAGTCTGACCAATCAGAACTGCCGATTTGTAGAGTGTGACCTCCAGCATGACGTCAATATCCATACACCGAGGCTAATGAAAAAGAAAGGCTACCGCGGTGCTTTACGCGAATCTTTTTTTACAGACCGCGGAGTCACGTGATGCTCGAATCCTCCAATGCAGTTGTACGAAAAGAGCAATACGTCACTCTAGCGGTCTGCGAGGCTAACGAAAAAGACAGGCTACCGCGGTGCATTCCACTTATCTTTTTTTACAGACCGCTAGAGTGACGTGAACTCTTTTCGTACACTTGCATTCGTGCATTCGAGTATCACGTGACTCCCGCGGTCTGCAAAAAAAGATACGCGTAAAGCACCGCGGTAGCTTTTCTTTTTCGTTAGCCTCGAGCGGTCTGTAAAAAAAGATAACTGGAATGCACCGCGGTAGCCTGGCGACGAGGCGGACAAAAAAGGTTCTCAGAACAGTGTTAGTTTCTGATTGGCTAGTACGATTTTATTACAAAACACGTCCTTATTCAAAACAATTTGTGTTTGTTTGTTCTACTGAAATGAGCATAACTTTTTTTGTAATACATATATTGTAATACTGTTTTTATTATTAAATTTTACATTAAATTACCTCCGATTTGATATATAAACGTTTGTATTTAAGTGAATATTAATATATTCTACAAGCACACAAAGTTGAAAAACATGAAACTTTCAAAAAATGTCCAAACTTTTGGCCACCACTGTACGTTCTATAGGGTTCAGGCATAAACCTTTAGTTTAAAAAAAAATAACGTTAATACTTTCAAAAACGTTTTTTACCGCAAGTCAATTTCGCTTTTTTAACGATTTCTCCTATCTTTAAAAATTCAAATCTGCGTTTATAAACAAGATACGAAAAACTAAAATTACTGCACCTAATCCACGTTCCTTTGCTTTTTAAAATCTGGTATTCGTTTTGAAAAAAAAATAATTTTAACCTTTCGAAAAAAATTAGTTTCCAAAACTGACTCGCGCGATTTTTGTTTTTCGGCCCAGGTTTAAAAATCGTCGACGACTCGGGAAATGCGAATACGAACAAACAGAAGATTGGGAATTCAAGCGCTCGAATACGCCATCTGGTGGAAAAAGGATATAACTCCTCCCTTCAGGAAAATCCCTTGCAATCCCATTGCGTTACATGCATTATTAATTTGTTCATAATGATTATTTTTATGCACAATTTCAGATTTCATGTGCTATTTGTGTTCTGCGTTTATAAGTCAAAGTAAAAATTATCCGAATTTGAATGCCTAACACTTTTAAACGCGTTTACAGTAAATAATGGTTTCAATGGCACTTTAGCATTAGTTAAAGGGCCAATTCTCCTGTACCGACGGCTGCAATCAGCGCCTCTATAGGCCGTTTTAAGTCCCAATACCAAATCATAGACACGTTCATTTTCTTCAAAACGCATCGTCAGGTTAAAAAAAATTATCGACATTAACCCTTTCGAAACCGCTCGTTTACGTAACCCACTTTCGCGTTATTTTGGCAATGTTTACGAGTGTTTAAATTTCATTTCTACTAGGAAATCTGGTTGGGTCGAGTGTTCTGAAAAGGCTTCTTCCAGAACAGATTGCGCTCCCTGGCGGTGGAAGGTGGAACTACAGGAGTATCTTTGGTTCTATGTGCCCGATTATGACGGGGTTTGGCTTATTCGACTTGATATCTATAGCCTTAAATATTTTAGATGCACTTTCTACCGCCAGGGTTCACTTTCCGATCCTTGGTTCTATGGGCCCGATTACGACGGGGATTGCCTCATTCGACTTGATTTCGATAGCCTTCAGATTTCAGTCATGTTCGTATAGAATAGATTGTTATTATCATTGGCCCGGGCAAAGCCGGGCGGGTCAGCTAGTCATGAATGAAAGAAAGGTTTGGCGGTTGGTTGATCCACCCCAAAAAGCTACAATAGTAGGAAGTAAATGGGGTTATAATATAAAAAACACAGAAACAAAATGGCAAAAAATACAAAGCACGTCTCATAGCTCAAGGGTTTAAACAGAAACCTGGTATTGATTTTAATGATATATTTTCACCTGTTGTAAATTTTTCAATTATAAAACTAGTGTTTATTTTATTGGTTTCTATCTTAAATTGGTATCATATTCAATTAGATGTAAAATCTGCTTACTTATATGGGTTTTTAAAAGAAACGGTATTTATGAAACAACCACCAGGATTTGTAATGAAAGCAGTAATGGATCCAGGGGGGGGGGGGGTGATCGCCTCCCCTAAAATTGTTTTTACTCACCTGTTTTTATAATATATAATTTTTTTAATGAAAGCAATTACATTTTTTTCTTCTTTTCATGGAAGTCTTTTGCGAAATATTTAAGAAAAGATAACATGAAAGAGTCAAAATAAGACATTCTTTTTTCCAATTGTCAGTATCATAGTGCGGTATTTTCAGAGCCTAATATATTTCTGAAAGATTCATCAATCAACAATAAACTTCCTAAACAACTGCTTCCGCCCCAATGAATTAAACCCTTTTTCCTTCCTTAGAAAAATCATATCCGGGAACATACAGAAGAGTGTAAAATGGGTTACACACAAGAAGCAAGATTAGTTAAGATTTTTTGTCTTGACATTTTCTTTTCTTAATACTATTTGCTTAATTTTACCCTTGCTCTCTTCCAGCGAAGCTTTTATTTGGGACAGGTTTTCTTTCTGAGACAAAATCCAAATACAGTAAAACACGTGAAAACGTAACCAGTCTGTAATAGAATTCTGTTATAGAAATGTTTCATGATCCTAACGAATGGAATGCCATACAAGTATACTTGCTAAAATAGAGTTTTTTTGGTCCCTAACGATTCCGTTTTCACAGGTTTTACTGTCATGTGTGATAACCAATGTAAAGATAAACACACAGTCACATAGATTAAGCCTGCAGCTATATAGATGATGAGTATGAAGCTTGTTTCACAGCTTTATAAAGGAGCTACCCTTCTTTATGGAAAGTCACAGCATCAAAGCAAGGTGCTGCTCCTGTTTCTCAGTATCTTTTATATTGTATTTTACACTGAAAAGGTAAGGCTTGAATTTTTTAGATATTTTCGCATTTTCATTTTAATTATTTTCCATTGTTTTTCACATGACAACACTACAGTTTTCGCACTTATCCGTTTTTAATTGATATTTTAAGTCTTAAATACTTTCTTTGCGTCGACCAATGTAACTACAGTAAATCCTGCTAAGACGGAATCACTAGTGACAAAAAAAATTGTATTGTAAACAGGTTTTTGTCTTAGCAGGTATAGTTACATGCTATTCCTTTTTCCGAAACCATGAAATATTTCCGGTTAAGGCAAGATCCTTATACACGATTTCCGTTTTCACAGTTTTTTTTGTATTTCGAGAAAATACTATTAGCTCTATACAATTAGCTTCAGCATACATTTTCTACTTTTGAAGAACTAAAATTATTTCATAAAAAGGAATTCTAATGGTAATAAAATGGTTATGATATTGTTAAATATGTGAAAACAGGATCGCTAGGAACTGAAAAAAATTCTATTTTTGACAGGTTTCTATCTTAGCAGGTACAATTGCATGCAATTCCTTTTGCCGGAATTATGAAGTTTTTCCGTGTAAGACAGGATGTCGTTAGAGATAGGTTTCCCTTCACAAATTACTCTATAAATATTACTGAAAATGTTTTGAAAATTAAGGTTATCTTAACGCTCGCTTTGAAATGTTTGGAAAAAAACTATTACCTCTACGAAAGTCCGCAGAATTATCAAATGGTAATACAATACAATAAAACTTGTTAAGACGGAATAGCTAGAGACTAAAGAAAAGTTCCGTTTTAACCAGGTTTCCATCTTAATACCTTTAATTGGCTAATATTCCTTCAGACATGTGAAAGTTGAACCTGTCTCTTATGGAATCCTCTCTTAAACAGAAACATTTCACGGTCCTGACGTAAGGAATACCATAACAATCTACCTGCTAAGACGGAAACCTGTCAAAAACGGATTTTTCCGATTTCCAGCGATTTTTGTTTTCATTGATTTACTGTATTGGTATTTGTAAATCATTAAAACTACACATAGTGGTATTAGTTTTCTATTAATTAAACAATCTACTATACTAATAAAAGAAAGTTGTTTGTCTGTGTGTGTGCGATGGCTATCGAAATCTGCCGCACGCAAAAGTCTGAAAATTTGGTGTGGATAGTCCAAGGCAGGTCTTGATGCACCTGAAGTTCAAATTTTTAATTTTTTAAGACCCGGACCCCCTGGGACCCCTTTAAGTTTTTTGCCCTAAATTCTTAATAACTTGACTCATTTTTATCCGATCTTCTTCGTTTTTAGGGCCCTTTCTTCATTTAGCTTTTACCCCATTTCTACGTTCCAATTAAGACCATGGGGCCCCATACGGGAGCCCTTGAAGCTTTTGTGAACTAAATTGTTTATAACTTGCCATCTTATAATCCGATTGTCTTCGTTTTGGAGGCTTTTTTTCCATGTACTTATTCCCCAATTTCTACAGTCCACTTAAGACCCTGGCGCCCTTTTAAGTTTTTGTGCCCTAAATAGTTTATAACTTGCCCCTTTTTTATCCGTTCTTCTTTCTTTTGGGGCCCTTTCTCCATTTAGTTATTTTCCCATTTCTACATTCCAGTTAAGACTCTGGCCCCCTTGAATTTTTTGTTCTCTAAATTGTTAATAACTTGTCCCCTTTTATCAGATCTTTTTCACTTTTTGGGCCCTTTCTCCATTTAGTTATTCCCCCATTTCTACATTCCAGTTAAGACCACCCTGGCTCCCTAGGGACCATTTAAGTTTTTGTGTCAAATTGTTACTGGCCCAATTTTTATCCGATCCTCTTTGTTTTTGGGGCCCTTTCTCCGTTTAGCTTTCCCCCATTTCTCGGTTCTAGTTAAGATCCTGGCCCCTGGGGCCTGGTACGGGATCCGTTGAAGTTTTTGTTTCCTAAATTGTCAATAAGTTGCCCGCTTTTAATCCGATCGTCTACGTTTTTGGGGCCTTTCCTCCATTTCTATATTGCAGTTAAGACCCTGAGGCCCGGTGTGGGCCCCCTTGAACTTTTTGTGCGCCATGCATGTTTCACCCGTCTAATTATGTCACCCTCCCAATGCATAAACTTTAAATTTGAGTCTTGGACTCCTCTCCCCGGGCCACCACCCTCATTTTTTTATTGGGGCCGTAGGGCTCTTTTATGTCTTGCTTTAAAATATTATTCTGATGATTAATTCATACCCTATTGCTTAATTTCGACAAATTGAAGATCTAAAGCGCTAAGTACTAGGACCTCTTAAGATGTTTTCATCTTAGGGACCTGCTCAAAACAATCAGTTGGCCATCTTTTGGGCCCCCTACTATAGTTCCCTTAAAGATCGTCCGATTCACCAGCTCTTTTTTCCTAACAACTTATTAGGTCCTTCAGTTACTACATGAAGGACAAAAAAATTTCTCGCACCTTAGCTACCCCCAATTTTGAATATTAATCTCCTTCTTGGGGCTCTTGGTGTAGCTTCTTTAAAAAATATCCAATTCTCTTTTAATTTTCTTAAACGTAGCTCTAGGGTCCTCCAGCTACTTTATAAACTGCTAAAAACTTCCTTTAACCCCGAAATAGGGTTAATACAAAATCGGGTTGAAGATATAAAATCATTCAAACTTAAGGTTTGTTTTAATTTATTATCACGGGCCTGGACAACACCAGGCGAGTGAACTAGTTAATAATAAACTACAAATTATAGTAAAGACTCATGAAAATGATTTTGCTATGAACTGGAAAAAAATTATTTTATACAGATTTCCGTTTTAGAAAATAGATTTGTATAGATAGTATTCCTTCCAGGAAGACTATAAAGTTTTTTCATTTAAGATAGAATTCCGGTATTGGCAGGCTCCGTTCTTAGAAGTTTTACTGTAATGAATTAACCAACAAGAATTATGACTAATAAATAATTGTAAACATTAAATCACTATATTATTTTACATACAGTCACTCCTGTAAAAACGGTATCGCTAGAAATCAGACTATAATTCCGTTTTAGACAGGTTTTTGTTTGGTTGGAATATTTGTATGGTGTTTCTTCCTTCGGAACAATGAAATTTTTCCGTTACAGGCAGGTTCTATTTTCAAAGGTTTTCCTATACTATACTATGTTTATTACATGTAACAATATATCGCCCCCCCCCCCGAAAAAAATGACACTCTGGATCCGCCCCTGCGTCACAAACACATAACTTGTGTTTGTAGAAAAGTTCAGCGAGGGATCTCTGAGCCGGAATACCATAGATCCTTAATACGTAAGATCAGGAAACACTAAACTACAAGCAACAATGATTCCAACACGTTCCAGCAGCCATGTTCAAAATCTGTACAGGATGAACGAATAGTTTGCGTTCAAAATATTGTAAATGCAACACAAGCTGTGATAATTTTTACCATTTAATAAAACTTTTCTCAAATTCCACCTGATAGTGTGGTTTGAATCAAAATTGAAGAATATCGGTATCAGAGGGCAATTACCAAAAAGATAATGAATAACATTACCTTTCTCGCCACAAACGCATTTGTAAGTTGATATTTTGCCACTTTTATGTAGGTACATCGGAAACAATCCGTGTCCCGTCAAGAAGTATGCCACCACTTGTGAGTAACACAAAAAATCACAGTTCACTCTCTTCAGGATTGTGTATGTTTTTCCGTGTTTTTTTTCCGTCGACAGAGTTAGACCAGTCATACTGCCATGTCTCTTTTATCTTCTTTTTATACCAATATGTTAATAATTACATCGGGTAAGGGATATTACCAAACACATCATACACCTCATCTTCTATGACTGACTTTGCCAGCATGTCCGCTCGTTCGTTGCCAACCAAGTCGACGCGTGCTTTAATCCATCCTAGATGAATTCGCTTATCCCCAGCCTGCAATTTCTCGAATATATTCTTTATAATATTGTTTACTTGAAACAGCTTTTTCAGTGACATAACGGCAGACAAACGTGTAAATATGAAAACTAGTCGTTGGGGGCCACCGTAATACTTACCCATCATGGATATGCATAATGTAAAATATTAAAATAAACATGTGTAAACTACTTATAAAATGCATTGCATTTCAAATAAAATCGTGGCTTGATGACGTCATAAACTTTAAAGGCTCGATTACTGAGTTGCTTGAAAGAAACATCCTTATAACTCCAAAAATAATAATCCTATTAACTAGCGGTTTCTTGCATCTGATTAAGCGTCAAATTTCCAATTAAAATATATCTTTGAAGTGAAATTTGGATGAAATACAGGGTCATGAAAAATCGAAGAGTGTGGAAAATAGGATTCCAAATATCTCGGCAACTAATTATCCGATCGACTTCATGCTTTATGTAAAATTTATGTTTTTTTATTGTCTTTTATATTCATTTCTTAAAATAAACAATTTCGAAAACTTTTGTATACCTTTCATCAGAACGAATATTTCGAGAGTCCGAAAAAAATTGTTCCGGTTAATCGAGGTTATTGAAATGAAATAGGCTTCTTCCCATTATTACATACTACGTGCATACCAAATTGCAAGTCTCTATCTCAATTTTTTCGGGAGATAGAGTGTTTACAGACACACACACAGACACACAGACGGACGGCAAAATTTTTTTTCTAAAAATATGTTTTTCGGAATCTCCAGTGTCTGAAACGTGTAAATCCGTCAAAAAAAAATTTTCGATTTTCAAAACGATTACAAGACTTACCCTATACTACGTATGATGGGTAAGTAACACTGTATTGCGATTCTAAACACCAGTCGATAGCAGCTAGAATGGCCAACAATTTGGCCTGAAAAATATAATTAAGGTTTTGTAGTTTAATACGATGATAGTAAATATATACATTTCTGTAATAAACTGTGTAAGCAGCATCCACACCTTTTCCATTTTTGAGCCATCAGTCAACAGTACAGGATGATCAAAGCTTGGAAATACATCTGTTAACTACAGCACTGACAAAACGAATACAAAGATCCGTATTATAATTCGGATAATCTGCCGTTGCCAGCTTCAACATTAGATCATCACCGGTTATCTTTGTGCCCTCAACAGTAACACTTGCGCTGCCATGAATTATACGGTACCTCTGTGCACACAGAGACGGATCTAGAATAAAATTTAGCCGGGGCAAGCTTGTAGATTTGCGCCCCCCCCCTACTCCCAAGGCTTTTAAACATTTCAACTCATTCATCGCTTTTAATTAAAAATACTTTTTATTTCATTTTATATGTTACAAAATTTCTCAAAAATATACACGATATTCTTATTTATACAAACAATGTACTATAACTATAAATACATCAGTTAGAAACAGTAACTTTATCTATGTATAGCAATTGTGGATTCAAAGCAGCGGCGATTGTTTGGATCGCCCCACCCTATGGCGCTGATAAAAGGTCTTCAAGTCAGCATGTGCAGGCTTATTTTAAAGTCTTAAAACAGAATTGCGGTAATGGGTCATTGATGAAAATCATTACCAAATAAATACACGTCGATTTGTATCAAGAAACTCTTTATAAAATAAGTATATGTTAAATGTATGTTTCCTAGGTTCAGCTAGATGAGAAGGCCTACCCAAGAGCTAAAGTTTAATAAGCCCCAACTATGTATGCTTTACAAAAATAATTTCAATATGCAAGTTAAATGGTTTTAAATAAAAATTCTGATATAAAATATTTTTTATAAAACTTTAGTAAAATTTCCGGCGGTTCTAATAATAATCTTTAAATGCTAAAACGGATACTTTGGTCTTTCTCATTTTTTACTGCATAAACAATTCTAAAATTTGACTAATACTACAAAAGTTTAAAAATAAATATTTTAATATACAAAAATCTGAAAACACGCACCAAATATTCTGTTACAACTTTCACTGTTATATAACGAATCAAAATTTAAGTGATGACTATGACCAAAAATTACCTCTTAAAATGGCAATAATATTCAGTTTTTTGTCAGCTATACTTGGTTGCTGAGTAAATGCTCTATTAATAAGTTTCAAAATATTTGTTATTGAGAAGTACATTAGAATTAAAGAAGCAAGCAATTTTTTTAAGCAGGAAACATTTTTAAAAATAACTATAACTTTTTAAAAATTATAGTAGAACTGTTATAAACTTTATTCGTTATTGTACGTAAAAAGAAACAGGAGATTTGAAACGAAAATATAAGCATAGCAAGAAATGTAAACAATCATGATGATCCCGATTAAAAGTAACGTTTAAATTTATTGCTATATTAACCCACGCCGTTTAAATTTAATTAATGTACTGTTTTGCTTCAAAATTAGTACAAGTGGGGTAACTGTGAAGCACAACTTAAGTTAACATATTTTATTAGATAAACATTTCTAAAGAAGCATTTAATTAATTTAAAAAAAGTATAGGTGCGATATTTTGGAAATCAAAATTTAAAAGGCTTATTAACAATTGATATACATAAATAAAAACATAAAACTGATTCCCATGGATAGAAAACCTTTTTAACTACATAAATAAAATGCCTTTAAAGGGCCAGAATACGTTGAATTCTCAACAGAGTATAAATTTCGGTTTCATTTTTTAGACAAAAATGTCTGTTAATTGCAAGAATATCTAAATTGAGAAGAAATTAATAAGAAATCGATTTATAATTCTTTTTTTACATATCAACTCAGTTATTGCATAGAAAAGGAGATTTTTTGAACAGAAATAATACATATAAATTATTATATGGTGTAGCACGCAAAAAAACAAGTAACTTATGGTTGCTTACCTCAGAGATCTGCACGGGCCAGAATTTCCAGGCTGGATCCCGGTCCGATCTGTACAAAAAAATTATTGACCCGGCCCATTCAAAAAAAGTGATTGGCCCGGTCCGGTATAAAAGCTAAAAGTTCGGCCCGAGCCCGCCCGGACCGTGTAAAACAAGTGATTGGCCCGACCTGGCCTGGTATAAAATCTGAAAATTCGGCCCGAGCCCAGCCCGGCCCGGTATAAAAGTTAAAAGTGTGTTTTATTAATTTTAATTGGCAAAATCCTTCTAAAATTTATTAAATGATTATGTAAATCCTCTAACGGGGTTTCAAAAATTCACGAAAAATACTTTAGAAAATGAAATTTTCA
Organism: Maratus michaelseni; assembly: GCA_963931845.1. Classification (NCBI taxonomy): domain Eukaryota; kingdom Metazoa; phylum Arthropoda; class Arachnida; order Araneae; family Salticidae; genus Maratus; species Maratus michaelseni. Next base: position 312,561,623 of record OZ007586.1, read on the forward strand.
CGAATTCATATTTTGGGACATAAAGGGTTGAAAATAGTTTCAAATGATCGTTATTCTATGAATAAAATTATCTGTACTTTTTACAAAGATTGTTGTCATCGCCTGATCCAAGGAAGCGGTCATGTGGTTCATAATAACCCCCCTGAACGAAGAAAATTTCTAAAGAATATTTTTAAAATCTATATTAAATTCTTTTAAATTTTCCCCTTGATCAACAAAGAGAATCTTTTTGACAGTCTGAAGCTCTACTCAAATCCAAATTAGGTAATTTCTGAAAGATCCATGAAGTCAATTTTAATCTCAGATGCGAGACAATTGCAAGTGCACTTATTCAGAACAAATATGATTGAATAGCATTTTCCATTTTTCGATAAAGGCAAAGAAACTTTCGGGGAAATCTCCGTAAAATAGGTGTTTTAATCTGAATTTCAGGCCTCAGCAGCCAATTGCTTCCTCGTGACGGGATTTCTGTAACTGCCAAGTCTTAAAAATTGGCTTAAAATGCTCATTTTCTGGATGATTCTTTGCCTTTATAAGAAAATGGGAAATTCTTCAATTCCTTGGTATCTGAATAAAATGTGTAAATTTTACATTTTTACAAATATTAATACAATATTTTTGTATTTACGAATGGAAATGACTTTCTAAAAGTTTCGGAAAAGTAGCCATTTTGGATATGGCAACAGCCTTTAATATAAAAGTTGCTTATTAAGATATGTGACACTCCTCACCCCCCCAAAAAAGGAGCCATGTCTCCCCGTTTAATGGAGGGCTGAACCCGCACTTGATTGTTGCGTCAGGACTCGGGACACATTTTACTGATTTTTGCATGGATCAAGTCCGGCCAATAATGATCTTCATACGACTTAGATCGTAAGTGTAAATTTCGGCCTTTGCAGGCCTCTCAGAAGAATGAAGTTTAGGCTCACTTCGGCCCAGAAAAACGAAGTCTAGCCCAACCAAACCGAGTCTGCAGAAAAAGTAAAGAGACCGGAAAGAGTAAACACCAGGCTCGACCGCTTCCGAATATGCAGAATTAAGAAAGTCTCTAGTCCGGTACGGCCCGGAAGAAGTACATACCAGGCCCTGCCTGGAAGTAGTGTAAACCAAGCCCGGCCTGGCCCAAGTTTTCAAAATAAAGTAAAGACTAGAGTGAAGACTAAGCCCGGACTGAGACCGTGCAGACTTTTAGCTTACCTTCATAAATATCGCTCGGCTTAAGCCTGTGAAGCCTCCTCTTCTCTTTTTTTAGTCTTCTTTCTGTAATAATCACCCGAATGTCTTTTAGACATAACCGAAATAAAATACTGCACACGCTGTAAAACAACATAGGACGGTGTCGGAAAAAAGATGACGCAAAATCTTTGAATTTTTAATAAATAAAAAATTTTAAAAAATACTGGTGGCAATGTGATATTTTATATAATGTTATACAAATTAATTTATTTTTATTTCTGATCCTTATGCAACGAAAGTAAACCACCGTTGAACAAAATAAAATTGAATATCTTTTCATGTGAATTTTTTATTTTCTTTTATTGTCAATCTTTTATGATTCCTAATTTTTGCGCCCTTCCAAGTCTTGCACCCGGGGCAGCTGCCCCGGCTAACCCCTCCTTAGATCCGTCACTGAAGTGCACTTGCTTATATGCCAATCTCTATTCGGACGATCCCAGTTATAACACATAGTGCAGCTGTGGAAGTTGTTCTGAATGGATGAATTATGCTTAGAAGCTCTAGCATCTGATATGATTTTAGTTTCTTAATTGCAGCTTGTCGCAAGTCCTCCCACCAAATTTCATGACCGTAGGCAAGGACTGTTTTGTACTAAATTTTAATATGGTCTCTGCTGACGCCCTTGTCCCGAACACTTGCCCTTCTGACATTCAGAGTAAAACACTTTACTTTATTTCTGACGTTTTCTAGGTGGTCCGTCCATCTAAAGCTACTTTCAAGTTCAAATCCCAGATAATTAGATAGTATTCACGACTGGAATACTATTGTTTCTTATTTTAAAAATTGGCCTTCTATTACGCATAACAGATGACCGAACAACATGGCCATAGACTTTTGCGAATTGACATGTAAATGTATGTCTTCGCAGATAGCAACAAACCCGTTGATTCCTTCGTTAATTTTCTGCTTCAACTTATCTCTAGTATCAGCTCCCTCAATTATTGTAGTGTCGTCTGCGTACGAAACAATGTAATGACTGTATATATATTTAAATAGCTTCAAAAGTCGGTCCGCCACTATTAGCCAGAACAGTGGACCCAAACACGAACCGTGTGATCAACCTCGGAAGACTCTGAGCAATTCAATAGCTCTAGTGAATTTAAAACCAACTGTCCGTCACTTAGATTGTTCTTGAGAATTGACTTCAGATACGTATACAGTGGGAGATCATCGACGATGTTTGCAGTAATAAACCAATCCAAGATATCGAAGGCTCTCTGGATATCCAGAGAGACCAATGCATAGTATTTGTGTTCTCTCAGAATTTCCTTAATACAATCCCTAATTGACGAAAGGACTGTTAGGGTACTGTGCTTCTCGCGGAAACCATGTTGATCTATATCTAAGTATGCTATTGATTCCAACTTAGACACTACACGAACTTTTATGATTCGTTCTAAAGTCTTTGCCATAATAGGCAACAAAGTTATCGGTCTATACGATCTTGGGAGAGCAGGGTCTCTGTTACTCTTTTTAAAGAATAAAGCGACTCCCTTTTTCCAGGGAACTGCAAAATGGCCCAGCAGGAGACATTTATCAAATAGCACCAGCATAACGGCACGAAATTTCACGCAGAGATTCTTAACAATAATCCCATCTATTTCATCATAACCTGATGCCTTGCTTAAATCTTGTTGACTCACAGCGAAGTTTGATTCCTTGTTTATCACACCTCTAAAACTAACAGCATCAGCGGGAGACGGAGAAGAAACAAATTGAAAAATATTAGCAGGTATATCATCAATATAAAAATGTTCAGACATTAATGATCTGGCCACGTCGTCAAAAGAATCGTAAACTTCGGATGATTTAAGGGTTGTAAAAATGAAGTCAGTATGACTACTCTTTTTCCCGGAAATAAATTTGAACACACTAGCGTATACGTATTGGGTCCTTTCACAATAGTCAAGCCAGCCTTTACGCTTTGCAGCACGGACAGCCTTTTTATACTCTTTTCTGTTACGAATATATATTTCTCTATATACTTCATTCTCCAAGTTATTCCTATAACGTTTATACAAGGCATTTACCTTATTTCTCTTAGTTTTTAGTTCCGACATAAACCATGTAAGTGAAGGTTTGTGACTTATACTTCCCTTTCTAAAAACATTGTTCATAATGAAAAACAGTAACTGATAAAAATCATTGACCCACACGTCAAGGGCAGCTGGATCGCAAACTCTCATCAAAGTGTCCATAAGTCTTGCCTCATGTTTACGAAGAAGGCTATTAAACTTGACCATGCTCTTATTTTTGGTCTTGTATCTCATATAAGTGCGGACAACAGGTCTGAAGGACAGGCCAAATCTGATGTAGCTGTGGTCACTAAAAGAAAACCGGTCGTATCCATATACCATCTATTAATTGATGGAAAAATTCTGGAACCAGCCAATGTGATGCCTGGACGACCTTTCCGCTGATCCTGTATGTAGGTATGAGGGGCCTGTGCATCTGTTGAATATAAAGCAATACCTCCATAATTTAACTGCAACCTGTAACTAATATATTCACTGTAACCCAAAACTTAACTTAAACTACTAATGTGTAACTGTCAACTTAGTTGTGTTTACATGCGGTTCCTCACGGTAAGGTGATGTTAAAGTTTATTATACTATGTAACTGATACTTAATGAACAAATTAAATTCCAATTGATATTTTATTAAGTAGTTTCAACTGGTTATGGGTCCATTATGCTTAGTTAGTAGTTTTTGAGCTTTGAAAACATCGCTGGTTGGGAAGTTGTTCGGACTAATCTGCTCGTCATCGAAACGTGTGTTCCAGTTAATGAGTAACATGGATAAATTCAATTTTATTGAAAAGTTGGAATGTGAAAGAAACTGGATAAGCTAGAAATTTGATATAGAACTTCAGCTTACAGTACAGAAAGTCATGCATATTGTTTTGGATAAAACAACTAAGCCTGAACCGCTTCCAGCGAGTGCAACAGAGCCAGAAAGAAAAGTGTATGCGATAGCTTTGAAGGCCTATCAAGAAGCAGATGCTATTGCTAGATATACGATTGGGTCTAGTGTTAGGCCTGAACCAAAACAGAACATCCTGACCTGTAAAACTGGGAAGGAAATGTGGGATGCCTTGGATTCTGTTTATGAACAGAAAAATGAAAGAAGGCTAGATCTGTTGTATTCTCAACTATTGAACTATAATAAGGACCCTATGGACAATATTGCAATTCATGTTTCAAAATTACAGAGGATTTGGCCGGAATTACAAGAAAATTCAAAAATGAAAATGTTCAACTACCGAAATCTATGCTGCTAAACAGAGTTCTGAACACATTGCCAAATGAATACCTCGAATTCAAGAATGCATGTGAATCAGTGCCGAATAGTCAAAGGTCGCTTTCAAGCCTTACAGAAAGACGACGTTTACATGAACAGCGATTAGAGAAATTGAATCTACAAGTTGAAAACAAGAGTGTGGCCTTTGTGGCAAAGCCAAATAATTTGTTTTCTAAAAAGCCTTTGGATAAAGCTATTGTGTATGATCAGAAAAATTCTAAAAACAAAAAGTTTAAGTGCTTTGCTTGTGGTCGCCCTGGACATATTAAAAAGAACTGTTATACCTTGAAAAATAATAATGGTGAGCGAACCGAATCTCCGAAATCAGGACAAGCTTTTGTGACAGTTGCTGAACTTGAAAGCCAAGATTATTGGCTTATTGATTATGGTGCTTCTCATCATATTTGCTATAAGTTTGAATGGTTTTCTTCATTGAGACAGTTTGATACTCCCAAGCCATTAAGATTAGGTGATGGAAGATCAATGCATGCTACAGGTATTGGAGAAATCCAAATTGAAATGCATGTTAATGGGTTATGGAAACCTGGCAATCTCATTAAAGTCTGGTACGTGCCTGAAAGCTATCAAAATCTTTTCTCATCTGGTGCAGCATTAGATAATGGCTTATATGAATATGCTGATAATAAGGTACACGAGTTCAGAAATAAAAATGTGAAACTGTTGCTGTTGGTGAAAGATTCAATAGTGTTTACAGACTTCATATACCAGTTGTAATTCTAGAATCTGCTTGTGTAGCCATGGAAAATGATAATCTTCAGTTATGGCATGAGCGTATGGGGCATCAGAACAAGCACCATGTACAGAAATTCTTAAAAGAAAAAGGCATTGATGTACAGCTCGATGGCGAATTTTGTGATGCCTGCATGCATGGAAAAATGCACAGGCTGAGTTTTGGTTCTCGTCAAGATTGCCCCACAAGTCCTGGTCAACTTGTCCATGCAGATGTTTGTGGCCCGATGCTTGAGAGGTCTCTTGGTAGTAATCGTTACTTTGTAGCATTTAAAGATGATTATTCTAAATACCGGACTGTGTACTTGATGAAAACAAAGAGTCATGTGAAAGAAATGTTGACTAGGTTTCTAGCTGAAGTTAAGGCTGCTGGTTATATACTAAAAGAACTTAAAACTGATGGAGGTGAAGAATTTAATTATTCTGAAGTTCACGATATTGTGCAAAAAGCAGGTCTAAATCACAGAACATCCATGCCTTATACTATAGAACAGAATGGGGTGATTGAAAGAGAGCACCGAATTCTTGTTGAAGCTGCAAGATCTATGTTGCATGCTAAGGAATTGCCTGAAAGATTGTGGGGTGAAGCAGTTAAAACAGTTGCATATGTAATAAATCGAACAGGTCCTACTCCTGAAAAAGGCAAATCACCCTATGAAATATGGTTTAAGAAAGTACCAGCATTTGAACACCTAAGAGTTTTTGGTACAAAATGTTTTGCAAATATTCCAAAACAGAAAAGAAGAAAATTTGACAAAAAGTCTGTGAAGGGCTATTTAGTAGGATACTGTGGAGACATGGATAGATACAGCATATGGTTACCAGACTAAAATTAATTGATACTAAGCAGAGATGTTGTCTTTAAGAAGGAAACTAGTGCAGAGAAAACTTTAGTAAAACAGAATCCTAGGCTCTCATCTAAAAATAGTTATGAAGAAAATGAGAGTAGAAACATACGGGAAGCTTCTCAGATCCCTAGTTTAGGCATTGCTGAAATTGAAAAGAACAAAATGAATCTACGAGACAGGCCTCAAATGCAGAAGCCATCAAGATTTGAAGATTTTGTCATGTTAGCTGAAGATGATGAGCCAATGACTTATCAAGAAGAATTTGTCTCTGCTGACACAAATAATTGGCAAAAAGCAATGAACGAAGAATTGAATTCATTGACTGAAAATAACACTTGGGAATTGGTGGATCTTCCAGAAAACAGTAAAGCTATTGAGAATTACTGGGTGCACAAAATTAAATGAAATTCTGAGGGCAAGATAGAACGCTTTAAAGCAAGACTGGTTGCAAAAGGTTTTTTGCAGAAGCCTGGAATTGACTTTCATGATATATTCAGTTCTGTAGTTCGCTGGGACACAATCAGAGCTGTAATTAGCTTATCTGCAAGCGAATGCCTTAAGTTAGTTCAGTTTGATGTCAGAAGTGCCTTCCTATATGGTGAACTCTATGAAGAAATATATATGAATCAACCAATAGGATTTGAAGATGGTACAGGACGAGTTTGTAGATTGCTTAAAAGTATATATGGTTTGTAACAAGCTCACAGATGTTGGAATCAGAGGTTCAAAATTTTTCTACAAAGCTGTTACCTCAAGAAAATGGATAGTGATCCATGTCTGTTTGTGAACAGGAGTAAATCCCTGTTCTTAGTTCTATATGTAGATGATGGAATATTTGCTGCCAGAGATAAAGAGTTGTTGGAAGCATTCCTTGATAACTAAAAGAAGAGTTTAGTGTTAGGGTTGAACCTGCAAATTATTTCTTAGGTATGCAGCTGAAATATTTGGAAGATGGCTCTATTTTCATCCACCAAGAAAATTACACTAAGAAAATCTTGTACTGTTTCAACATGTCTACTTGCAACCCTATGTGTACTCCAATTGATAAAGCATTTATATCGCAAGAACCTTCTGAAAAACTAGATGAAGATATATCATACAGAAGAGCAGTAGGAAGTTTGATGTACTTAGGTATAGTTACTCGACCTGACATTGTCTATGCAACTAGTGTGCTGTCCCAATTTCTAGACAAACATCTAAAAATACACTGGAGCCTGGTAAAGAGAGTTTTAAAGTATCTTAAAGTAACCTCTAAATGGGGCATTTTGTAGAAATCAAATACAAGAAGCAAATTGGAAGCCTTCCGTGATTCGGATTATGCTGGAGACCCCTTGACAAGAAGAACCACTTCAGGGATGGTCTTCAAGTACAGTGGGGTGTCATTACCTGGGCTAGTAAGCGTCAAACATGCGTCTCACTGTCCACTACTGAAGCTGAATTGGTTGCAGCTAGTCAAACCTCGAAAGAAGCTGTTTGGCTACATAGACTCTTTCAAGACTTGTATTTTTTTGTCTGTGTGCCTGTTTTGAAAGTTGATAATGAAAGTGCTATACGTTTGATAAAGAATGCAAAGTTCCAGAATCGAACTAAACATATTGATGTTCATTACAAGTTTATTTGAGAAAAGTTTCAAAGTGGAAAACTTGATATTGAGCATTGTGACAGTGAATGTCAGGCAGCAGACTTTTTCAAAAACCCTTACCAAAGTTTCGTTTCCAAATACTTCGTCAATTAATTGGAATGTATGAACTTAAGACTTTTGTTTAAGGCATATTCAGGTTTTTTTTGTGTATGATAGGTATGGATTTAGGGGAAGTGTTGAATATAAATCAATACCACCATAATTTAACTGTAACCTTTAACTAAAATATTCACTGTAATCCAAAACATTAACTTTAATTTAAACTACTAATGTATAATATTCAACTTAACTGTAATGCGGTACTTTACATGCTTTGCATGCGGTTTCTCATGGTAAAGCGATGTTAAAATTTATTATACTATGTAACGGATACTTAATGAACAAATTAAATTCTAATTCATATTTTATTAAGTAGTTTCAACTGCTTCATTAACAATAGACAGCGAAGTCAAGGTCAATTGCTCCAAAAATGACTCCGACCGATTATCCTCTCTTGTATAACTGAGCATTCTTAAATGGACATTCACTGTAAAAAAAATTCAGGAACGTTCCTGAAAAATGATGGGCAGCTAATGTGCCTAATTTATACCAGTAACATTTCTGGCAAAAAATAGAAAACTTTTATAAGAATTCAGAAAAGTTAATATTAAAAGTCAGTAACTTTCCTGGAATTATAGTGGTAAGGTTTCTCAATTCTTCAGAAAGGTTCCAGGTTTAAGTCGGTAACCTTCCTGGAAAAAACCATGAACATACTAAAATCTTCCAAGTAAAATCCAGTAACCTTCCTGGAATAAATCAGCAATCTTCCAAAAACACTTTATTTATGTTCACTTCCTGTCATTTTCCTGATAAAAACCAGGAACATTCTTTAAGAATTTAGAAAAGTCCCGCAGAAAGCCAGTAATAGTACTTGAAAATATAAGGAAACAGCCTGTATATTTCAGGGATGTTTCTGATACAGCAATGTGATTTTTGTTGATATGTAGCTCACAATTTAATTAGCTTAAAAGTTTTGCAAAGTAATTTTTGTGGGTTTTAAGAATATTTTAAAATATTTAACATAAAAAGTATTTTTAAAATTTTAATATTTATCTTATAAACATATTTATTTAATTATAACATCAAAATCTGTAATTTTTTTTAATGTCATTGTATTTAAATTTTTTCTTACAAAATATAGTTTGATGTTAAAAATAAACTTGTTTTTAAGATAAATATATGTTGTTTCATCTAAAAATTGTGTAATGTTTTCTTTTTTAAGTTAAATATTTTGAAAATTCATGAAATGCATTAAAAATTAGTTTATGGATTCAGAGATTATATGTATATCTTAAATTGGGCCAATTTTTTTTTATAATTCCAAACACAGAAAAAAAAAACATAGATAAAATCCGAAAAAAAATATGCAACCTGTTTAACTTTATTTTTAAACAGAAATTTTGCTAAAATATACACAAATTTAGGTTCAGTCTTAGTATAATAAATTCACAAAGATTGCAGATAGAAACATTAACTAATTTTATAAAACTATTCTGCCCAATTTAAAAAAGTACGTTTTTAACTTTTTGAGATAGACCACTGTAAAGTATTTTTTTAATCACTGCTTACAGTTAGAACAACATATTTATTTTCTTATATATAACTCGTTTAAATACAGAATTTTTAATACAGGTTATCTTAAAATGCTCAAACAATGTTGTTCTTTCGTGTTTTTTTTTCGAAAAAATTAATCTTTTGAAGATTAAAATTTAATTTCTTTTAAAAAGCAGGCATTCTTCAAATATACAAACATAGTAATATTTTTCATATATGAGTAAATGTACATTTTAAAATATATTATAATCCTTGCAATATAAGTTAAACTCTCTTTTTTTTCAGATTGTCGGGGTGATTTTTAATAGGACAGAAAAAGTATTTTATACACTTACATTCTTTGCTCTCAATGTATGCATCAAATTATAAAAGTAATAATAATAATAATAATTATTATTATTATTATTATTATCATTATTATTATTATTATTATTTTACACTCCCATTTAAGGATTTTATTTGGTACAAAAAGTTACATAAACAACTTTAAAAGTCAGAAGCATGAAAAAAAATAATACTTTTAAACAGTTTGTAATGTTTACTAATTTTAGATTGTAGAAATTAAAAGCTTGTAGATTAAAGGGGGAAAAAACCCACAGAATTGTGAAAAAAAATTTCCATTATTTACTGATTAAAAATATTTTAATTATATTAAATTACGTACGTACCTTTTTTTGTTATCCAACTCTTTTTCTGGGGAATCGTAAGAAGGTTGTGATCCAAGAACCAAGAACAATTAATGAAATAAAGCTAAAAAGCGACCGAGTGACAATGGAGAAATATATAAAACACCTCGCAAAGCCAACTCAGTTACCATTTGACTAATTATTGCATGAAATTAGGTTTAAATTATATTTTAAAATATTTTCGCTAGCCAAAAGAACGTACGTCTACCGGCTTGTAGTTGATTGAATAAAATGGCAGGTTTTTGACCAGTTGTCCAGTATGGCAGCTGTTTTATTCATTATTCGTCTTCCGCAGATGATTAGATTACCGCCTCACTTCCGCAAAACATTTTCAGGAAATTTTTCATTTCCTAAGATATCTCTTTCAATAATATATTTTTTAACTCAAGGCTGCTGTAAGCTTTGGTACAAGGGAGCCAAGATGGCGGAGCGCGAAGCTAATAGCAGAGACGTTGCCACGTAAAAAAAAAGCTTAATCCCTGAATTCAGGAAACATATGCGAAAGAAACTGGTTTTTCTCAGGAATCTGATAGAAACTCATGAAAATACAGAACGTTCCTGGAAATAATTAGTGAGGTTACAGAATTTTCTTACAGTGTTGTAGTCACCTCCCAACAGAACACATGAGCAATCCTGAATAGTTAATGACCATTCATTAAAGTCCAGGTCAATATCGCCTGAGGGTGCTGTGTACTGGCTACTAATCATAATAATGCCACATTCGACAGTTAAATACACAAACACTGAATTGTTTGCCTTAAGACAGCGTACCACGGTGAAGTCTTTATTAATACACAGAACAAAAGCAGACAGGCTAGTAGAAACAAAGGAAAGCCAGTCCGGAGGAACACCATAAATACCATTAACCAGCACATAAGGATCTTGACTCAGAGCAATGTCAATCATATAATCAAGCTTATAGCCAGTTAAAGCGTTCATAGCGACCTGGCAATGGTGAAGATTTATCTGTACAAAACTTAGCGAAATCGGAGTAACTAAAACACCATTGGTTCCCGTTACAACCGTTTCGACAAAACTGACTCCCTATGTTTAAAAATTGAAGAGCAATACGGATTGTCAGCCCTATGCTCTGCATCAGAAGAGTTTTCATCTACCATACAGTTTCTACAGACTATTTTATCAGAAGTACAGTTCTTTAGATTGTGTGAGCCAGCACATTTGACACGCTTAACTTCTCCAGAACACGTGTTTTCCATATGCCCAAACATCTGACAATTGAAACACCTTGTGATTGTGAAAAACTCAACCACTCAATATCTTTCTATAGCTATACATATTCTTTTGCCCACTATCAGAAATTCTTTAGCCCTCCTGTCAACATCCAACAACCAGTTCACTCTTCCGGATCTCGTATTTATTTTCTTGATAATTCTTACCTCCGGCCTAGAATCTCGGATTATTTCCTCTATATCAATCTGTTCAGGAACAGTGATCAGGTATTATAACAATCAGGGCCGGCCCAAGGGGTATGCGAAGTGTGCCACCGCACGGGGCGCCTGGCAGAAGGGGCGCCAACCTCTGGAAAAGGCGCTCACAAGAGCACTGATAAAGATAATTTTAGATTCTGAGGGGTTTTTTTACACTTCACGCCGCCTCACCGACTAACTAGACGTCACTACAGAGTCACCACGCACTGTGCTCTTCGGAGTCCGATCTCGCCTCCGTCATCGCCCGGGATAAATTCTGGAAAACGGTCCTATCGCCGTTTGCTAGTCTGTAGCCCAAGGTCACCAACCCAACCCGGGAATCCCGGTTCGGCAACTGGGATTAGCCTATGAAACGTCCTTCCATCACCTAGGGAGGTGGCTTCCATCATTGGACGAGTCCCCACGCTGCAGAGAACCAACGCTTATGGGGGAGGCCCACACACCGAATCTTTGCGGCACCTCCGGCTTTCTCGGACGCCCCTCTACCATCGGCGCATCATGTTTGAGGTGGCGATTCAACCGTTTTTCTGCCCCCGTCGTGTCGGAGAACATCTCGCAATGCTGGGATTCCAGTCATCTTCCCCACTTAAGGAGTCTGGCTTCTACCGGCGGCAGAACGCTTGGATGCGGTCGACTCAATAGAGGGCCATTCGGAAACACATGACATATAACACAAACACAAAACAAACAAAAACACAACAAAATGTTAGATAAAAACGGAAAGTTATTTTAGACAATCAGTACGAAATACTTAACTTTACTAAAATAACTAATAAGAATATCAAACAAGAACGAAAAATCACGCGTCAAGCATAGATTATGAAATACTTTCCAACACAGTCAGAAAACTGTAACGAAACTTAACTGTTAAATAAGGTGAAAGACGACATGTAAGTAAACATTTTAGAAAACATATAATACACTGAAAAATACAGTTTTCGAAATTACTTTCCAGTGTCAAAAAAGTAGTCGAATTATTTTGTGCAGCCCTGTAGATGATCAATAGATGTGGCTATATAGTATGATAAAATTTAGTTCAGTTAGAATATTCACATTTAGCAATTTTTGCCAATCGATGGAAATACACTTGAAATCTTTTGTACAGCCCTGTATATTATCTGAAAACTTTTGTACACACCACCTATTAAGCTAAATGGCAACTTAGCTCATTTGCAGCAATTAACAAACGTAAACGACAATGTATCTTTTTTCCGTAGCCCTGTATATGAATTTATTTATATTCCTCAAACTTCTATTAGTCTACTAAATATAGTTCAGCAGGAAAATGCGTAAACACAATTAAAAACTACCGTTAAGCAATTCACTCCCATAGTGTATAGTACTTAAGAATTTCCTTGTGTAACCCTGTATATGGTCAACCGAGTTTATAAACACACACGTACTATGAAAAAAAAAAGTTAAAAATGTAAACCAAAGTTGAAAACGCACTTATCACACATAGACTGTAAATAACGCACATGTACTGTAACCAATACCGTTTGTATGTCCCTGTAAATAAACGCAATGCACACAAAAGAGGAATTTATAGTGCACCTCAGTAATAAATATAATTTTCATTATGTTTCAAATTGTTTAATATCAGTAAATTACACTGCAGACGATTTTTCTCGATGTAACGATGTGTAACAGAATTCTTTTGTTTGACCATGTAAATGAATAACAAATGCTTTGCACCCCATATTCTAAAAAAAGCATGTTTTAATGCGCTTCATAATTATATATCAATTTCATCATGTTTTAAATGACGTACCATCATCAAAATGCATTTGAACCGATTATTCCCCAATGACTGTAATGTAACGGAATACTTTTGACTATCCCTGTAAAAAAAACTATAAGTGCTACACACTTCTGTTGAAATAGGGAACATGCTATAGTAAACGACAATAACATACAAAATTTTCAGGACAATCGAAGCATATTTACGAGAGTTAGAGCACGGACAGACGGCAGACGGCAGACAAACCGAAGTCATAAACACTCTTCAACTAGGTTGGAAAGTGTTAAAAAGCACGTAATAGAAGATTTCGCGTCATATTTTTTTTTCATGACTACCCCTGACAAAGACCCGCTCTGCCCTGCCCGTGTTTATCTAGGGGAGAGCTTTCAGATAAAACTGTGCTGAGGGCGCCCGTCAAGCACGTCAACCGCCGTACCCAAGTTTTGAAGAACTTTTAGACACTGGTACTTTCGTTCGGTACTGGCAGGCGGCACAGAGCAGATACCGGCATGTGGGCGTACACACATGGTCCGCATCCACCACGTCACCCTCTGCAGCTGGAGTAATTGTGTGTCGACCTCAATGGTCGGGCAGAAAGGGGATTGCCCGTTTATACCAAGTGTGGTTCTTGTCCGCAGGGCCACTCAGGTCACTGCGGCTCGAGTCCCCTCCTTAGGAGGGTGTTGGTTCTTTCCCTGGACTGTCCGATTGCAAGAAACCGGACCGGTGGCTCGCCGACTCACGTGGTGGCGATCAAACCAAAACTCGAACTCCGGGTCGCAAACCAATCCAGGGTGCCTATGCGTAGTCGGAGCTTTCTGCGCCCGACGGTTGGATCAGCAGGAGTTTAAGTAATAACTTTCACGCTATTTACCTCGATTGGGACCGCCCCTATAGCGCTTTTGAAGAAATTTTCTATGTCCTTCAGTGGTGTTTAAAATAATTTTCCGTTTTTATCTAACATTTTGTTGTGTTTTTGTTGGTTTTGTGTTTCTGTTATATGTCATGTGTATCCGAATGGTCCTCTGTTGAGTTGACCGCATCCGAGCGTTCTGCCACCGGTAGAAGACCGAGGGAAAACTCTCAGGGGTCACGCGGAGACAACCTAAGCCAGTACGTGTCTATGCGTTCAGGGATGCGTTTCCTTGACATCCCGGGCTGGCGAGATGCTGCTACTTCTCCCCGCAGTCGATGAGCCCAGTCGTAGCCTCCATAGGCACTCGATGATCGCAAGCTGCGGCAAAGCAAGAGTCGTTGGAGAAACCCGGCATATGACCTAGGGCCCGGTCTCCGGCTCCGAAGCTGTCGGAGGACTCCAGCGTCTCCCCAAGTGTAGAGTGGTGGCGACCTAAGAGGGTAGGCACCTCCGCTCATCGCAACGACCTATGTCGTCAATTACTTTGAAGAATGGGAATGGTCAGCAGGTGGCGGCGCTCCCACGTTTGTAGCGCATACAGGAACCCTCCTGGCCGTGCGCGCTAAAAGTTCCCCAGAACTTGGGTACGGCGGTTGACGTGTCTGACGGGCGCCCTGAGGCGGCTGGCGGCGCAGCTCAGTTTTATCTGAAAGTTCTCCCTTTCCCTAGATAATCACGGGCAGGGCCGAGCGGGTCTTTAGCAGGCGCAGGGGGTGGGGGGGTCATGAAAAAAAAATTTATGACGCGAAATCTTCTATTACGTGATTTTTTTTATATTCTTATTAGTTATTTTAGTAAAGTTAATAAAGTATTTTATTTATAATTTAATATTTGCATGTAAATTGCACTTTCTGGGCCCCAAGCGAAGTCCGGGCCATGAGCTGCAGATGGCATCTGGGCCCCACACGAAAGCGACCGACTAGATTGGCGAAGACCGGCTAGTATTTATATTATATTTATAAATAAAATATTCTTTTGAAACAAAATAGGAATTTTTACTACTGAAACACAGGTTATAAGTGCAACTAATTATTTAATTATTTAAATTATTAAATTTTAAAGATAATTTACTATTCTACGATCACTTCCACATTAAAACAATAATTTAGATTTTTCTACAATCAAATCGTTTTACTTGGACCTATTTTACTGGGACCCATAGTTATTGAAGAAAAGTACCATAGGCTTAAGATTTTGGAATTGAGTAAGAAATATTCTTATTTACAGTAATAAATTCATATATAAAATGCAAAACTATACCGCTCACATTAACCACTTAAGGCTCTTCTTAAATAAATATTTTCTCCCGATCAATAGAACAAAACTTGTGACACATTCACAGAGTCATTTTTAAACGTAGCATGAAACTGGAAAACATGCCAATTGAAGTGGTTTGAAATAGAAAATTGTTTCTTATTTTCAATAAATAGATTACATCTTTTGTTATAAGCGATTGATGTCTCACGACGACCATTTTTGGGCTGTCGCGCTGAGAAATTTGGTTCAAAACGCCAACTTTTAAATTATTTTCTGAAAAATCCTTTGAGTATATTGAAAATGGAAAACGCTATTCGATTTCATAGTATTTGAATATTTAATATTTATTCATAAACGCATAAAAATTAATTCATGAATGTGCCAGAAAATAGCCAGTTTGAATTTGAGAATAGCCTTGAACCTTTTTTGAAACATGAAATTAAAAAAATATATCCAAATATTATGATACGATATATTAAGTTTTAAAATCCAAAAACATTTTGTTAGTAGAATTTTCAAAAAGATTAATCTGAATTCATTTACAATTTCGGGTCAAGTGACATAATTAAAAATTGCCTCAGTAAGTAAATGAGTTGAGTACATTGTTCGTAAGGAATTTGTAGAATTATAAATACCAGGATTGTAGTGGTACACCATATACCTTCTGGAATTTTTTAAGGAACTCCGTATATTTATATTCCGTACCCTTTGCCAAAGGGTTTTGCCCTCTGTTTTTATTTATTTATTTATTTATTTAACTACAGCACTGATAAACACCAGTTAAAAAAATTGTAGCCATTTAACACGAATTTGAATTAATTATACGATGCATTGGATTATGTTAGATATATTAACCCTTAATTGCATAGTGATGTAAATTTCCATCACTTTTTATTTAACTTTTAATAAATAAATCAACTTCTTCGCTACCACTATATTTATATAGAAATATTAATCCAGTAAATTTCCCGTGAACTATGTTACTGAACAAAGTTAAAAATCTATCTTAAAATTTCTGGTGTCTAATATTTAATATATGTATAAAAAAACACAATTGTAAAAGAAAAACTCATGCAAAGAAGGGTTAAAATTTCGAATTATTTCTGTATAATAAAAAATAAATGGTTACACAGTGTATATTACATTATTTGTAAATGCTTCTAAGGGAACTCATATAATAGAAGAAAAAACTTTCGTGATATTTTCTTTCGAAAAATGTTTCACTTTTATTCCGGCCAAAAATAAGACTTAGACTCGTCATTATAGGTAGTATGAAAGCTCTTTTTCTTTCAAGCATCAGTAATATGATTATGAGCGTGTACGCGTATCTTTGTGAAGCCATGTTTAATCAAGCGCAAAATCTGATTTAATGTTACAATATTATTTTCTTCCTTTTTGTATGCTGCTGAAATGTTAAAAACATAACTTCCTTTCTATAACATCATTGACATATATTCAAGTTACATTGCAGAATTTACTTCCTTTTCTTATCCGAAAACGTTCGTTTCATTATATAAGTAAGACAGAGTTGAAACAGAAACGTTCGTGTAATGAGAAAATTTATGTATTGAGAATTTGTGTGTTGCTTAGCTAAAATTAGTTAAATATGAAGCATTAAGTAATATATATATATATATATATGTTAATTAATGCAAAAAATATTAATTTGTATACCAGGAAAGTCCAAGAAAGGCTTTTAAAAGTTTTCTCCCCTAAATAACAAATCAAATTTTGGTAAATAATATGTATTTCATGTTAAATGATTTAATGAATCATCATATTTGATAAGCAAAAGAAAGTATTACTATAATAGATGACGATAACATTTCACGTCCCGAATTGGCATATATTTATATCTGACATATTAGTGGATCATTTAATTTTTGTTTCCGTTTTAATACTTTCTAACATTGTTAAAAAGTGTTTGATTTAGGCTGTTCTGTGCGTCTGTCTTTCTGACTGTCTAACTTTTGTAAATATTCCGCTAATTTTTAAAAATATTCTTGGAACCCACAAAATTTATATTATATGTTATCGAGATGCGTATCATGTTCCCTATGAAAAGTGGTGTGCGTATCACTTATCACACCTTTACAACTGTTAATTATATGAAGTACATTTTAATGACGCTACGTTATCCAGCTTCAAATTTAACGAAATTGGCACACGTTATTGAAATACACTACAAAATGTTCCTTATAAAACTGATGCGTGCTACATTTATATATCTTTTTCAGGGCCACACAAAATAATTCGGATACATTACCATCTATGGGCAGATTTTGTATTTTTATTTCAACTGTGTTATGTATTTTGCAGCCAAGCTATAACTTTAATATATTATGCAAGTTATAACTTTAATATATTATGAGGGGAAAGTAAAATAAAAGATTTCGAATATATTAGCTTCTATGTTTGGTCATTTCTTTAAATGCGTTTTTAGAGATATGCGTTCTCCAGCTGAAATACTCTTTAACATGTTATGTGGTACGTATATCCTATATAGTAACGGTACAGCGGTGCCCAAAGTAATTCGAATACGTAGACATCCGAGGGTGGTTATTGCAAGAAATGTTTTTAAAGCGATGTTAGACGTTTCTAAATTGAAAAAAATATTACTGTACGAAATGCCAGAAATGACTATTGTTGCTGTAAAAATTGTTTTACACGAATTTGTGAGTAATGGGTAATAGTGTATTGTCCGATAGACAGCATGTCTTTGGCGACGAACTTGGAAAATTGGCGACTTTAGTGTCAAAATTTGGCTTAATCATTTGGAGAATTCCAGAAATCATAATGCTTCTACGACTCATTGGCTTTTTTGTGCCCTCCCCATCCTCCTTCAAAGCAATATATAATAATACAATTCTGAGAACATTTTTTAACCTTTCGCATACATTTTCTTTCAAAATAATTTACAGTAAATTTACAAATTAAGGCGGTATTCAAAATAAATATTTTTCCACGCTCAACCACTCAAAATTTTGAGACACATTTTCAGACTCATTTTTTAAAATAAAAACATGAAACTTGGCAGCGTGATTTATGAAGACATTTATAAGGGCCCCATGTTTTTATTTTTCGTTCAATTAATTAGAAATTGATTTACAAACAATTATTTTCACAGTACGATATTTTTTTTTTGTTTCCAGCGGTAATCACTTCGGGAAATTCATTTCAAAATGTCCACTTTAACAGCCTTTTTAAAAATATATTCTGCCTTTATAAAAAAAAATCGAGACAATACAGACATTATAAAGTTTCTGAATAAGAGAACCTGCCAATTGGATGCATTTTAGAGCAAAAATGAATTTACAAATGTGTCTCAAAATAAGCAGTTTGGATTTGAATACACCCTTAATGTATTTCCATAGAGATATTTATGTGGAATCTCTTACTCTGAAAACACTTTCTTAATTTAGCAATGAATTTTACGTAAATTTATCATTTCATATTAACTGCAACTTTATTTTAATATTGCAAATTACTGTGTTTAAAAAAATCTCTCATCTGCCTACTAACACACTTGTTAATTATTGAACATAAACCCATCGAACCCAATGTCCGACTGTTAGACTTGCTAGACTGTTTTTTCTGTCACTTACTTTTGACCGCAATTATTTTTTGGTTTATTTTAGCGATGGAAAATAAACTTTTTCTCCTTTAAAAATCGTTAATAATTAATGATAAATAAATTTTAAAACACAAGTAAGTGTTAGGTAAGACTTGCAGGAATACAGGTAAGACTTTAGGAATGTTTTCTTTGTGCTAAAACTAAAAAATTACCAAAAATTCTAACTTCAGTTTATTTTTGGATATAATTCAAGAAGTAGGATATTTCTTCAGAAAATGAATAATCGAATATGTTTTTTAATTAATAATCCGACTAATAAAATTTGGTGTATTTCTTACCAATAGAGACTCAGATTCAGCTATATTGTTCACCACAATAAGCATATGTAGCGCCTCCTATTCAGTGATCAAAACTATATTTGAATAAGCATAGTTTTT
This sequence comes from Maratus michaelseni, assembly GCA_963931845.1. Taxonomy (NCBI): domain Eukaryota; kingdom Metazoa; phylum Arthropoda; class Arachnida; order Araneae; family Salticidae; genus Maratus; species Maratus michaelseni. Next base: position 312,581,051 of record OZ007586.1, read on the forward strand.
CATAAGCTCTTACAAATTAGTTTGGTGCAATTCAATATATCATAGATGTCAAGATATAGCTATCACGCAAATACTGAAAAATACGGTATAGTAGCGCCACCTGTTGGACGCTATACATCAAAATCTAATAAACACCAATGTATGTCTAGGTCTAACTAAATATGAAATTTATTGGAATTTCATGCATTACTTTTTGTGTTATAGCAGCGCTCACAAAATTTGAAGACGCAGACAGAAAAGACTTCAGCCCAAAAACATTCAAATCATACTCAAGATATCTTAAATGTGTAAATCCATGACTAGCTTTAGAAGGGGTGATGCCCAAGATGACCAATGACCGCCCGTGGCGTTCGACATAAGGTACGGAAAATAGGCAAAACGCTTGGTTAAAACTTAGTAGCTTCTTTAGAAGATATCTTTCGTAGGAGCACTGGAAAAAATCTCGTCCTGTCGTGGCCTTCTAAAGTCGATCCTGCATAAATCCGCCAAAATTTTTCACGAATCCAATACTTTCTTCTTATGAATATAGAATAAATTAAAAAGGCAGTAGTTTTTGGAATACAATCTATATCTAAGTGATCTGCCGAATGCAATAATTGAATAAAGCAAGGAATATTTCACTTCTTCTTTTACATGAAATATTAACCCGATATAAAGGAAAAACCCGAAAAATAAATTAGCTTCTGGGCCCACTCTTTCGCGCCCGTTCGACTTCAGCCTACTTATGTTAGCCTAATGGGTATTCCGCCTCTGTTTACGAGTATACAAGCAGCATTGATAAATTATAATTATATTGTCCATTCCAAAGCGAATGAATAATTTTAAATTTGTTGCTGCGTCTGGTTTTGTGGCGTTTACTTTAATAACAGATTATAGCATAATAAATTTAATCAATTAATTACCTTCATCAATAAACTCTCCAAACTCTGTTTTGAGAAGAAAATCCAACACAATTGACAGTAGTTCCACCAAGCCATCTGTTGAAACATCCACCAAACTTTCCATGTCACGAAAATTACAGGGTGGCTACTAAATATTGTTACACTCCAAAAAATAAGAATTAATTTTAATCGTTTGGTAAAACAATTATTTCCGCGTTTGGCAATTTTCTATTTGTGCAGACGATTTTTGTATAAATCAAATATTTAAAATTATTTTAAAGATGATAGCCAAAAGAATGATGATTAAACAGCTCTTTGATCGCGGATTTTCCGCAGGTAAAATCTTTAAGCAATTAAAATGCCTTGGTTTTAATGGAAACATTTATACAGAGAGAACTAAAAGATCGATTATTGGATACTAATAGCTGTAAAGATCGACCTAGGTCTGGTCGGCCAAGCTCAGTTCTCACAAAAGAGTGCATCAAAAGAATTCGTGAAAAGATACGAAGAAATCCACAACGTTCTGCAAATAAAATGGCTGTAGAAAAGAACGTGAGTCACAGAACTATGCAAGTTATTATAAATGAAGACCTGGGTTTTCGCCCTTATCGCAAAAGAAAAATTCAAAGTTTGATTGCTGCACAAAGAACAAAAAGATTACAAAGATCCAAGAAATTACTAAAGCGGCATGGTAGGAAAAGTGTTGATAGAATAACATTTTCTGATAAGAAGTTTTTTTGAACTGAACAGTTTTATAATGCTAAAAACGATGTTGTATATTCAGCAACCTTTGAGGATGTACCTGAAAACCTTTGAATTGTTAAACGCTTTCAGAACAAGAATTCTGTTATGGTTTGGGCTGCAGGGTGAAACAGTCGAAAATTGCCTTTGAAATTCACCGATAAAAGGATAAAAAACAACGCGAAATATTACTAACAGGACATATTGCCTACATTCTTCTTGCCACATGCTGAAGATGCAAAAAGAGTCCCAAAAGTAAGTAGTATCCCAAAAAGAAATGTATATTTCAGCAAGATTCTACACCATTGCACCGAGCTAAATCAACAAAGGCTTGGCTCCATGTCAATTGTCCGAACTTTATCATGCAAGAAAATTGGCCACCTTCTTTATCGGATCTAAATCCTTTAGACTACTGCGTCAGGGGATTTTAGAGGATAAGTAAATAGAAAACAATACAGAAGTTTGGACTCTCTCAAAGCTTCCATATTGCATGAATGGGACTGATTACCTCTTAAAATTATTCATGCCGCAGTCGGACAATGGCATAAGAGATTATCTTTGGTAATCGATAAAGATGGAGGTCGATTCGAGTAAAAATATTTCCAGGTAAACTTTCATCTCTGATGATCATCATATTAGTGTATATATCATTTTCTTTTTTATATTTGTAAAATAAAATGACTGAATATTTGTAACAGTATTTAGTAGCCACCCTGTAATGGACAATTGTAAACTTCATCCACGGATTTGTATGGTATTCTCTTCAGTAACAGAACTCGTAGAAGAGTCCAAAAAGATGGTGTTTATATTTCTTTTATCTTACTTGCATGAGAACTGGAATTATAAATATTCCGACTTGAAAATCCTTATACAAGTATAGTGTATTGGGGTCTCTATGATGTTTCTGAATAGTTGTAAATTTAACAAAAATGCTAAACTTTATAAAATAATGAATATTCGCTATATAACAAAATATTCCTAGAAAATGTGCTTTTAAAAATTTCTTGCGTTGAAAACCCACAACTTCAAGGAAATAACAGATTCTCAAAAGCGAGGACGTTAATGATTTTTTTCAAATAATTTCTAACTAGTTATCTAATAGTTTTCTAAATCAATCTAAGTAAAAATAATAATATCTTAAAATATCTATTAAGCTGAAACTCTGTCACATTTATAGATTAGACATTTATAGACTGTCATTTAATTAAGTTATTAACCTATTAAGGACTAGCATTATCACACGGTCACAGCATAGTTGCCCACCCTTTTATTGTTTAAATACCAGTGTTTTTGAAGAAAAATGGTCTCTTTATTTGATTACAGAAACTCCGCGATAAAATTAGACAAAGATTGTTATTCTGAAGCATTTTAAAGAGAAAAATAAATCCGTCATTATTGCGACATCATTCTTAAATTGAACTGGCAATTTTTCTCAAATAATTTTTAAAATTAAAACAACATTATAAATGCATCATTAAAATTCTGCCGCTTTATATTCTAAACTCTAAAACATTTAAGTAGGCGATGAACTTAAAAAAAAAACCGTTATTTATATTATTCCAACAAGTAATTCTCCAAAAAAATGTTCTGTGCCATAAATTCACTTTTTTCGAAAAAAAAAAAAAAATAATGTACTGAAAATATTTAAGAAAATTAAATCTATTAATTAGTTTTTTTTAAACTAAACACTCCATGTGTTCCTATTTTCAAAAGGTTTCTTCATTTTGTTTCATTGTATTATTTAAAACAGGGATGACCAACCTGCGGCCTAAAAGGCCACACAGATACCACTATTTTTATACAGAATAATTCGTTTTAGTTCATGACAGAAATTTTGCGATTAAGTAAGGAGAAGAGTTTTATTCGGAAAAAGTTGTGACAAACATCTTTCAAGCGGAAAGATGCCTTTAAGAAGTATGTTTTATGGTTTACACCTGGATTAAAAGAACTATAATAAAAAAATTGTGTAATCCAAGTTTTAATCCGATAGGAAGTTGTTAAAAAAAAAAAAAAAAGAAAAAAAAAAAAAGAAAGAAAAGAAACAGGCATGAAACTGAATTTTTATTAAAAATTCACTTATTAATAGACTTTATTACTAATCTTAGTAGCTTAATAAATCAATATTCCAAAACGAATAACGTATTATTGGAGTGTGTATCAAGATTGTCCCTTAGAGATATTGGGAATTTTTAATAAAAATTAAAACACATGAAGCTTTTAGATATAATAAACTGCGAAAAAAACTGTTTTGAGAAAAAAATTTTTTGCAGTGCATTATGATTAGTTATTTTCATTACTTACCTTTAAGAAGTATGAAAATACCACTTTCTGCCAAGTATATAGCAATATATTGATATATGTATTTATTTTAACATGTTTCAACAGAAAAACAAAAATTTGTATTTTTGGTTAATTTTTGACCAGTTCAAAATTCATCGCCCTCTTAACCCTTTCAGATCCAAAATAATTCTGTATCTTATAATTTTGGAAGCTCAGCAGAATTAACTAACAGATTCAGTTAAAAATAAATATAAATGAGTTTTTTCTTTCTTCGCGTAAATTATAAAATCAGAATTTTATTTAAAAAAGTCAAGGGCAAGATTTGGCATTCGAGGATTAAAATTAACTGGTATAAATTATATGCAGCCGCTCTTCAAAATAATTAATATAAGTTACCATTTTTCAGATTTTCTTTTATGTGCCTATCTTAGAAAAATAACGTTGTGAGTAAATATAATTTTGTAATGGCTTTTTGTATTAAATTTCCTCGCATCTACTGCAATGTAGAGAAAACTTTCAAATATTAAGATTTAATTATCCCGAGTTCATGTTCAAAGAACATCAAGTAAACGAAATATTGCAACTTAATTGTTTTTATTAACGTTTAAAACATATGCCAATTTAGTAGTTCAAAAAAGTCATCCCAAGGGATTATCTTAATTTTATTGCACGTAAAAGGAAATAGCAGGGGAAGATTTATCATCGGAAGAGAGGGAGTAAATTATATAAATATATATATACAGTGTAGATAGTTTGATGCACAGGCTATGATGCGACTTCCGCACGAGTAATGCACTCGATTAGGTTTCGACATCTATTTGAAATATGCTTAACTTTTATTATTTTAATCGTTCTTTCTCTTATTTGCATTTATCAGGACGAGGAAATCTCTATTTAGTAAATATATTCTAGCGTCATTAAAAGAAATTTATTATTTATATATAGGAAAAGAGTCAATAAATATTTTGCAAAAAAATTAAAACAATTTTGCTTATTACAAACACGCGCATGCAAGTCTATATATAGGCATACATATACACAAACACGCCTAAAGAAAGTGAATGATGATTTGTATTGCGTACTCTGAAAAACTATCCTATGACGTTGATAGAACGTAAAATACTTTCTTACCATGTAAAGATGAAAATCTCGAAAAAGAAAAATATGAGGATATGTGTAAATCTATACTTAAACAAAAAAAAAATAATATTTAATAATAATCCTGAACAAAATTTCACTTTTACATGCATAATAGTTTAGGAAGTTTAATTCCGATTTTAAATAACTAAACTATTTTACTTCACTTTACTTATAAAAGCTTTGTATCTTATAACACATTTTGTTACTTGCAAAAGTTTTGTTTCTGTTTGAAAAAGCATCATTGAAAAAGTGTATTTTGACATTGTTGGAAAAGCATATTTTGTCATCCATTTTGTTATGTTTGAGAGAATGGATTTAGATCGTTTGTTAAATGTTTTACCTATTAAGATTTTGGCCTTCTCTTTGGCATCACGCGAATTGGCTGTATTCATACAATTTTAAAACATCAGAAGTACAATCCACATTACAAAAACTACAAATAATGTGTTGAAACTTTTCATACAATATAAAAAATGGTATCAGTGATACATAAACACACCTTAACATATTTTGATCTAAAAAATTGCAAAAGATTTAAGATTTAAATTTTTTTGTGAGACAGTATATTTATTAATTCACTTTTCACACACATTCTGACACAATTCTAGTAAGGAATTCAGAATTTCTCTTCTAAGCATTTATGATCGTGAATTGCTGCGATGCATATCTAAAATGAACAATGTAACATATTCAGTTAAAATGTCTTTCTCTTATGTGTTGAACATTGAAGAAAATCCCTGAGAAAAATTAAAGCACTATTACATATTTTATGTACTAAAATATAAAGGAAAATTCCTGGCGAAAAGCACTATTAAATTACTCATGTACTAAAAATTATAGGAAGACTCCCGGCAAAAAGCACCATTAAATATGTATACAATTTTGTACGGATTTTTGCACTCGTATAGTAATCCCTTAACATTCGCGAGGGTTACGTTCGAGGAAAATTATCTGTCTGCACTAAAAAGGAGTTATGGTATATAAAATTTAATTAGAGTGTCACATCATTTCAAATAACAATAGAAGGTGAATGTACACACATATTCATAAATATGAAATTTATTTATTGAAGACTAGCTGTTACCCGTGACTTCGTTCACGTAATATTTAAAGAAAATTAATACATTAATTAAGCAACATATACAATTAACAAACTCTTTATCATATTTTATAGTAGATAATACTTCTGATAGTCACAATTTGCATGTTTTTGTTTTTATATATATGATCATTTAAATTTCTTTCATGAGCTTGAAATTTCATACTCCTTCACTAAGATTAAGTATGGAACACATTTTATTTCTCTGTTATTCTATTTTAGCATTTCTATTTATTCTATTTTATATTTATTCCGTTCATAGAAATTTATTTAATTTAAGTTTTCGTGTCAAAGAGTATTTTTCAAAGTGGTTACATTAGTAAAAATTTTTCAGGAAATGTGTTAATTAACATGTCACTTTAGATACGATTTTTACTTGATTAAAATAATCTAAAAATGAGTATAAATTATGTTTCTTTTCCAAAACAGTTTATGATATAATATATGATATTTAAAGTTATATGACATTTAAAAAAGAAATTAAAACGTGGTAGAGCATAACAGTTTAAAAATAAATAAAATAAGCAAAAAATACTTTTAACCCTCATATATTTGTGGTATTTTTTATTTCAAAGAGCCACACTTTTAACAGCTGTAGATCTACCAATAAAATCAAAATGTATATCACGCTCCAAAAACTTTCAAAGCCTAAATGCTTATTTGTTAAACAATATAGTTGTTTATTTATTTGAATGGCGAAAACAATCTGAAAAAAGCATCCCAATTATGGAACATTGTCAGACTGATTGTTATGTTGTAGTTTAGGACTATGGGAGTTTCGAAATTTGACAGAAATGTCCTCCAATGAGAGGCAAAAACTAAACTGCAGAGATATTTTTAACTATAGATTTAGATATTTTAAAATTGTAAGGAATTATATAAGTATCAGAGAAAGATAACTAATAATACCTGGATTTTTAATTGGCTATTCTCTTGCTCTTTTCCATAATCATGGTGCCTTTAAAAAATAGGAGGGAAGGAGGTCCTTGTTTAATTCGTGGTGTCGACTCTTCTTTAAATTTCACGTGAACGGTGTCAAATGCAAATTCCATTTTTTAATGAAAATTGCATATACTAACAACTTTTACATCAACTTTGATATATTTATTAAATTTTATCGAAATTTAATATTTGGAAAATTGTACGGTAAAAGAATGTTAAACTTATACTTTGGCGACCAATACATTCTGTGGAAATTACGCTACTTTGTGTAATTGCTATAAAATACTAATATTTTGTTAATGAAAACCGGCACATGATTTAAAATATGACGACACTTTCACCGGGGATAGATTTTCCTCTAAACCGATACGTGTCTAGTTAAAACAAATTTTTTCACTTCATGAATCATGTACAAATATGAATTTATATTTATAGATAATGTGCATGTATGTCAACGTTGCAAAACGTTGAGATAAATTGCTTGAAGTTTCCTTAAGTTTCTCGTAATTTTCAAAAAGTTAGAATATTATGTGTAGGAAATAATACATTATGAATTACTAACTCCTCAAGAATTGCTATTTTTCGCCTACAGTTAATTGAGAAAAACGACTTTACTAGAGTGCGTGACGCCACATGCACATTATCTATTTAAAACATGAAAGCGCTTAAAGAAATCCAATACTATTGTACTCATAAAATTTTTTTAAACAATATTGTTAAATACTAAATTTAACTCAGAAATTATATTTAGAATACGATTTAAACAGAATTAGCTAAAATTGCATTTTGAAATTATGTGATTTTTGATGCAAAGCATTATTTCTGAAAAATATATTGTTCTTTTATGAATTGGATAATAATTTCGAAGCTGGTGAAATTAAATGAAAATGTCGCCACTTTGTCAAACTTATAAAGAATACATTAGTTTTTAAAATTAAAATAAATGTTTTACATTAAAACAAAATACGTCATTTTTGTCCGATAAACCATTTTACGTTTAATCCCGTTTGTTTTAACACCCATTTTTGAAGAAAAAATAATGGAAAATACTGTATTGTTTTTTTAAATCCAATTTTTATTAATAGTGGGCATCTATTGTTCATCTACATCCAAGGAGCTTAAATATGCCTCCTTGGTTGAAGCTCAAGCTGAAAAAAGTTACGATGTAATGATTTCTAAATGTCAATATTTGACAAACGATTTTTGATTATGTAGAATAAATTGAATCATGAAGTTTGAATACGCAAAAATGTTTTTATTTCTTAGAAAATGTACTTTAATATTAACAAACCAGTGGAAACAATTTGCTTTTGTAAAATTAGGTGCTAAGTTAGTTATTTTTATCTCCAAACACATTTAAATAAATGTATTGTGTCGTTTAAACGCACTTATCTTTGTTATATGCGAAAAAATTACATTATCTGGCCAAAATGACGTCAGTTTCTTATTTCAAATTATAGTGAACGAATCTGAATTTTAATTGGTTTGTAAAACTATTGTCCACAAGCTGTTTATTTTACGGCAACGGGAAAGAAATTGCATTAGAAAAAAAAAACATTTCTGTAATGATAAACTATGAGAGATGTTTGAAAAAAATGTTAAAGAATGATCTGAGAAATTTTTAAAGTTGACAGTAACTTACTGGTGTTCTAAAACGTATGTACATGAAGTTTCGTTCAAATCGGACAAAAACTGTAGATTTGTATAAGGAACATACATACCAAGAACGGCTTTTACTATATATATAGTTAATTCAAATTAACTGACTTGAGATATAATTGCAGCTAAAAATGCATAGGTTTTTGTATAAAGTAATTTCGACTCTCTATATTCGTAAAGAGATGACAAAGTATTAGTGGGTCAGTATGCGATACAATATTAAAATACAATATTTAAATAGAGCTAAATGCTTCGGAAATGTTTTTATTTTCTACCCAGCTTCAGTTCCATCTCTACGAGAATCTGCACATTTTAAATTAATAGATTGAAGATGCCGTTACCTTACCACTTTTAATATCCCCATTGCAATGAGTATTCTTCTGTTAATATTTTGCTTTTCTACAACACTCGCTCCTTTTTCAAATGACAACAGAAAATTGATTTGTAAATAGATACTAAGAAAACACGGGGGAAATAATCTTTAGTCACTATAAATTCTGAAAAAGAAAGAGATAATAATAATAAAAGAAAATCGCGAATAATCAAGTCAGATTCTCGCTCAGTTTTTCCGCATCTTCATATTCGCAAATAATCAAAACTCGGGAATGTTAAGCGATTACTGTACTGTTAATCAGTTAGCGTATGGTGTGTCTAGTACTAAGATGGGCTAAAACCTCTCCATTCCTGACATTCTGAACATGAATGGCGTCAGACCCCGTTCGATTATTATTTCTGTTTCCCGTAACTTCAGTATAAAAAACAATATCTCTATTCTAAAACAAAGTAACTACCGCTGCTGCTGCTGTCGCTGCTGTAAATGATTTTTTGGGGAGCGGAGGTCTTTCTCGGCTAATATTAAAAGAACTATTGCATATCAAAATATAAAAACGGGCAGTTTTATAGAGGAATGTATGATAAATACGCTGAAGCAGGCATTTTTAAATCCAAGAATTATTTTAAGAGCTATTTAATATTAAAGTCGCACAAAATAGTTCAGTTTAAACAGTTTTATAGGATCAAAAACTATGCATAGCAATTTAACCATCTTTCGCAGGCACATACTTGAGTATTTTGTGGTGTGTAGAGTGCAATCATATTTTTTAAAATGTCTAATTTTTTGAGTTTTTTTAGCCTTCCACAGGGTAGCTTATTCTTTCAATCTCTATCATTTTTCATGTTTATGAAAAGTCACAGCATACCATCGATGCTACAGGTTAATCTCGGAAAATGAAACATTTAAAGTTACTGAAAAAAATAATAGCTCAAAAAGTATTTGTCACAAAATTGTTAGACAATCTGCGTCAGAAAGGTAAAAAATTGTAGTTTTCTTGATACACATTTCAAATCGAATGTTTATGCCGTTTTTCAAATAATGAATTTCAAAAATTACCAAACTTCACAATGAAGTACCATAACGAAACCTTCACGCGTAAAAAGATAATGATAACAGTTGTTGCTTTCGGTCGAGAATGGACCAAACGATGTTCGCATTTTACTATTTTATTCTGTAACTTTAGAAGAATTTTTCTTTGAATACGCAATAGAAATGCATAAAATCGTTACAAAATGTTAAAATTACAAAAAAGGATATGTTACGGTTGGTTTTAACCAATATTTTTTATCTACATTAAATTCCTTCAATCTCTTTCTCAACATTTATTTAACAGCACTCTTTTTATGTTTTTAATAAATAAATAAATAAATAAATAAAAATAATTGTAATAATAGTAAAAGTAAAAACAGTTTTTTTCTTTCTTTTTCTTTTAAGCAAAAGTAATTTCAACTTCTATAGTTTTAAGTAGCTTCTTCTTTTTTTTCAAAGGCGAAAGATAAATAGCAGGAAGGTATGCTTTTCAGATAAAGACCACACTAGTAGAATTGTGTAGACAGTTAACGCATTTTCCCATGCCTTGGAGTCAGGAGTTTGGAGACACTTGGTCTGTCTTTGGTTAAAAGAAAGCGACACCGACCACCCAATAGGTATTACGTTAGCGTGTGTAAGGGCTATCCGTGTAAACAAGCATTGTATTTTACAACATACAACAAAAGCATTACTTGTCCCTGTCGTCTTTATGGCGCGGATGTAAACATACATTCATGTGACCCTTTTTAGCACCCGCAATAAGGGGAGGCACGGTTGTTTTTTCCCATGAAAAGACTTGTAAGGGAGAAATGAGACGCAGTGTCGCTATCAGGTTCAGTCCAATTCTATTGTTTTTACCCCCGAATCTCCCTTGGCAGATAGCTTTTGGTTCCGTCCAGTTTTTTAAGCGGCGTGGGAGAGGAAGAATGATTACTTCACTTGTTGTTTTTATCGTAAACTTGTTGGTCGATGGAAATTTAAAATAGTGTCCGAGTGAAAAGGAGAGTTGGATTGGCCCGTGTTTCGTAGCGGCACTCGGAGGGAAGCATTTTGCCTGTTGCTGTGAATTCTTGTTTTTCAGTAGTGTGTTGATTCATGACCGGTAGAGTGCGGCTGAAAAGAAGAATATATTCTTGCGATAAAAAAAAGGATCCGGTGGGGCACGGTTGAAATGAAGTGACACTAGGAGCGGCGTGTGAAAAGCATAATAGAAGCCTTGAGTGGAGTTCTAGTACGACAGTAATAATATGTATACATCGAAATGCGAATGATAATTAACATTTTACTAAGCGAGCAACTCCATAAGATTGTTAAATTATGATGTTGTAAAAATTGTAAGAACTACGATGCTTAATTTAAAGATAATTGATAGGTAATTTAAGTATAACTAATCAACCTTTAAATTGTGATTTTGTTATAATTTTGAGAACTTAGTTGCTTTTATAATTTTACTTGTTCAAATAAAAAAAAAATTGTTTATTCTCAAAAATGGTTTATTTTCTTTATGTGGTTCTTAAATAATTAGTATTTACATGTTTACAGCAAATTAATAAGAGGGGACTAACCTCTCAGTAAGCGAGAAGAGTTATGAAAAATTCTACTTTACTAAATTAAATTTTTAAATTTCTTGGATTTATATTCACAACCAATTGTTTTAATGAACATTAATTAATGCTATACCTTCTTTTACTCAAAGCTATTCGGTTGTATTTTTGATCTTGCTTTAATGATAACCAATTTAATAAGTGATGAAGTAGCATTATTAAATCCAACTACATAAATGATTAATTTAATCTTTAATTCTCCTTTATTTGGAATATTGTTATCTAAGATAAACAATAGAAATGTTTATTTTTAAGAAGTAAGAAAAAAAAAAGTATTCAGTTTTTTTATGTCACTATACGATCATCTGCTATACCAGTCTGATTTTGTTCGAAATCTCCATAATTCTTTTATTTTAATTTTTGGAATTCCATCATATCTTTATTTTGTTAATTTTTATCTTTCCCCTTTTTGTCCTCATATTAGAGGAATTTCAGGTTTCCTTTAATTTTCCAAATTAAATGATGTTTACATTTTGTTAATTTTATGTGTATGGAGATTTGAGCTTGATCAGGTAGGAGTGGAGGGATGTCCTTTTTGTATTACAGTGTACTCTTTGATTTAGAAATCTGTTGCCCCTTACTACATTTAGTTTTATTTTAAAATGGGGACCTTAAAATTACCATGTTACATTAACTTATACGAAATTCAAGTTTTGATATTTTGGTAAATTTGGTATAAATTGCTTCTCTTTTCATGGCAACAGATTTCAGTGGAGTTAATCAAGGTGTACCTGTATTTAGATTGTTTAATGAATAGTGGGTTGTAAGTGAATCTTTTAATTTAAGTAAGTTGCATAAAAAGGAACATCCAAACCCCACAAGAATGGAGCCGTAACAATTCGGTCTCTGGGTTATTTATTATTGTTTACTTGTATGTATTTTGATTATCAAAGAGCAACTGGGTTTTTTTCAATTTAAATTTTATTTATATGCTGAAGTGTAAAAAGAGGTTTAGGCTCTCTCTCTGTGCTATTAGTTACAATTCCCAGTCAAAAAAATGTTTTGTGTGCATAACTTTATCTTATTTACTAAAATCATAATCCTGTGCTTAAGTTTTATGTATTTATAAGGTTTTTTTTTCTCCTCTCTTTTCTCATTTTTAAGTTGCCCCCCCCCCAAATTTTCCCCCTTTTTTTGTTTGTTTGTCATTTTCTAACTCTAACCATGGCTGATAAGCATTCAGAAGCAATCGTCACTATTCAGCGGAAAAATGCATTAGTGGACAATTTGTCAAACATTCCCCCATTCAATGGAGAGGCCAGCTCAGTCTGCTTCTCAGATTTTTATGAGAAATTTGAGAGTTTTTCCAAATTATTTGACTGGACTGAGGAAGAAAAAAAATTTGTATTGTTAGCCAGGTTATCAGGAGCTGCATCTAGGCGGGTAACAAAGCGAAAACATCTGAGGAATTATTGAAAATTTTAAAAGAGAGTTACACTTCACAGACCACACCAGATGTTGCACTCAGTCACTTTTTAAATTTTAAACAGTCACCCAGTATGAGTGTACAAGAGTTCTACGATAAGGCGTATGATATGTCTCTAAAAGCCCTTGTAATTGAAGGTATTCAGGGTGAAGTAGTCGATAAAAGCCGAACGGCTTTACTCCACTCCATGCTTTTGAGCAATCTTACACCACAAGTGCGAAAGGGGGTAATTGCGAAAAACCCGCAATCCCCAGAAGAAATTATCAAAATTGCACTTCTGGAAGAAAAAGCTTATAAAAGCATTAACCCTTTTTATAACCACCGCGAGGAAATTCTCAATCCAAATATGACCCAAAACCTACCCTGTGCTGCGGTTTTTCAGCAAGGTAATTCACAAAATTCACAGAAGGAGATAAACCAACTAAAATCACAAATTGATGTATTAGCAGCAAAAATAGATAGTTTAGTTGACCTTAGGGCTAGGGATGTACAGGTGAAAAACCAGGAAGTAAGACCCTTAAATCTGTTGGTAATCTATAGGTGTGTTTTTTACAGGGTCACTATGCAAGAGATTGTCCTCAAAATTTTGTCGACTATAATTTTAGAAGGGGAGGTGGTCAGAATTTCAGGAGCCGTGGGCAAAATTATAAGAACAGAGGTGAAAATCCTAGAGGCAACCATACTCAGCGAGGCGGATACAGGGGAAGAAGAGGTGGTTATTACCAAAACAATAGAAATACAGCTGCAAACAGAAATGAGGAGCAGGCGGTCAATAACACCCCAATAGCAAACAATGAAAATCAACCTTTAAACTATTAGTGGCCGGATCAGATGTGGTCACGTCGATCCCCAACAGGCCTCCGGACCCCCCAACTGTGTATAGTGTTTTTCAGCCCCAATCATATACCTTACCAACTGCAAGAATTTGCATTAATAAATTTTTTCTAAATGCATTATGTGACACGGGTTCAGCAATCAACCTCCTGAGTGGTACTGATTTTAACTGTTTAGAGAATTTTGAGACGGAGAATTGCAATACCCCCATTATGACTGTCACCGGTGGGAAAGTTCACCTAAATAAGAAGGTATTTTTAAAATTTGATTTTGTTAATATTCAGTGTCAAGCTGATTTTTATGTAGTTGAGGGAAAATTAGCAGAGGAATTCAATATGATTTTGGGGATGCCCTTTTTGAAAGAGTACCGGGCAAGTATAAATTGTGAAACTAATGCTGTCGCTCTTAAAGTGCCAGTAGCAGGCCAAAGTAAACAAAGCTTAGAAACCCCAAGTAATACTTCTTCAGGATCTAATACCTGCCTTGCTACTAACTCTGTAAATATTTAAAATTCTGTATATAGTGTTAATTCTAAATCTAATTGTGTAAATAATGATATTGTTGAAAAAAATTCTGTAGATATAAAATGTGCCAACAAAGTAGAGGAGAATACAAAAAGTAGTAATGCCAATAGCCCCCCTGAAAATTTTGCATGTAGTAAAGTTAATGACTCAGTCAGTGTTGAAAATGGGAATCATAGTAGTGAAAATATGGTAGTTCAGGACCCGCAGTCGAGTGATATGGGAAAAGATGTAGAGGTAGTCATTCAAACTGAGTCAGATAAGGAAGTTAAAAGTGTTGCGCAGAACTTTTGCATGCAAATAATATCAGGCGGTAGCTCTGTGGATAGTAATACTACAAATTCAGCAAGTATCCAACATGTCAATAATAATCTATCAGCAGCGAGTCGGGTATCCCAAGATAATTTTACTGAAAATACTACTGAAATTAGCAATATTGATGAAAATGAACATTCGGTATGTATAGATGATAAGGTACCTGAAGTCGAGGAGGAGAGCAGCGAAGATAGTAGTAGTGATAGAACCAGTAGAAATAAAAGTATAAGTTTCGCTGTGTTATGTAGCAAAATTTCAATTCCCCCGCAATCAAAAATGTTAGCCCAAGTTAAAAGTTATAAGGAAAATTTTATTAAGGAAAATGATATTATTATGTTAGAACCTTTGGCGAAAAATTTATATCAAGGTCTCCTTACCTCCAGAGCCATTTGCACTAAAGAACATGGCCTGTATATTTCATTTGCAAATTTTTCAGACAACAGTATTCATTTAAATAAAGGAACCTTTGTTGCCAAAATTCAAAAATGTTTAGACAAATCAAATGTACCCGTAATTGAAAATAAGTTAACTTGTAATGTAAATTTGGCCCCTCCAATTGGTGACTTTGATCACGCTGATCTCACTTGGAGCTCTGAAATTAATTTAGATCATTTAGAACCCCCATTAAAACTTAAGATGCAAAACTTTTTAGACCAAAACAAAGATGTATTTGCAGCATCGGTCTTAGATTTACCCGGCTGTGATACAATCCCGCATGAAATAAACTTAACTTCAAATAAACCAGTTAAAGGCAAAGCTTATAGAGTCCCCTACAAATTACGTCAAGAAATGGAAGACCAACTTAATACTTTATTACAGGCAGATATAATTTCCCCTTCCATGTCTGAATTTGCTTCTCCGGTTATTCTGGTTCGGAAATCAGACGGTTCCTATCGACTTGCAGTTGATTTCAGAAGACTAAATAAAAATCTTGTTAAAGATGCTTATCCAATTCCTAACATTACCGACTCTGTTGATGCTTTAAGTGGGGCTAAATTTTTTTCAAAATTAGATTTAACTAGTGGTTTTTTTCAGCAGGTTATTCGCCCAGAGGATAGGCATAAAACTGCTATAATCACCCACAAGGGACTTTTTAAGTGGACCCGTAACTGTTTTGGGCTTTCAATTCAGGTAACAGTTTCCAGAGACTTATGAACGCTATTTTCGGTGATTTAGGCAATCTTGGAATTCTAGTTTATATAGATGATATTGTAATCGCCTCCTGTGGGGTTAATTCTCATTTTGAGAAGCTTGGCATGGTCTTTGATAGGTTAAGACTGCATAAACTGAAACTTAAGCCCAGTAAATGCACTTTCTTTCGAATAAAATACAATATCTAGATTTTGAGATTTGTAGTGGCCAAGTGTCACCCATTAATTAAAATATTGCAGTAATAGAAAATTTTAAACCTCCAACTACCCGAAAGGCTGTTAGGTCCTTTATTGGAACTCTATCTTTCTATAGGAGATTTATACCAGATTTTACTAAGAGGGCTAAAAATCTAATCAATTTAACTAAAGAGACAGGAAAATGTTCGTGGAATGAAGATGCACAGAAAGAATTTGAAAACCTTAAAATGGCTCTTATTTCAAAACCATGTCTTGCACTTCCTGATTTTGAGAAAGAATTCCATTTATATAGTGACGCCAGTGGCGAGGCGTTAGGGGCAGTGTTATCACAATTAGATGAAAATAACATGCTCCATCCTGTTGCCTTCGCCAGCAGAAAATTGAAAGATGCTGAGACCCGTTACTCCACCACTGAAAGGGAATTATTAGCTTTAGTTTGGGCTACTGCCCACTTTAAATGTTACATTGCAAATACCCACTTCTTCATCTATACAAACCATGCGCCTCTAACCTTTATGTTAAAAATTCACGACCCTACCTCCCGCATGACCAAATGGATCTGCACTCTCTCAGACTTTAATTTTACAATTAAGTTTGTTAAAGGCAAGTGTAACAGTGTCGCAGATTTCCTTTCTAGGTATGTCAACAATTATAATTCCAATGATACTGTTAATTGTAATTTTTGTATACAAGTCGAAAAGGAAGTTACTTTTATGCCTCATTCCAATCTACTTGAAAAAATTGGTGAATTGCAAAAATCAGACAAGAAATGCTGCGAGATTACAAGAAAACTAGACCAAGGTGTAGAAATTGCTCCTAAATACATGAAATTTTTTTTAGAGATGACATTTTAGTTTGTGAGGATACAAGGGAGTCAGCTATTTTGAATAAATCTATAAAGTTAGTCGTACCAAAAGAATTGGTCACTCAAGTTTTTGCACTAACACATGAGTCCCTAGATGCGTGTCATCAAGCCTTTCAAAAGACCATTGATCGCATTCGTGAGCACTTTTATTGGCCAGGAATGTCGTCAGATGTCAAACATCTAGTGGAGTCATGTATTAGTTGCCATCAGAAGAGAGCTTATAGAGCAAACCAGCTCGCCCCTCTGCAACGTATGCCGACCCCCCAGTTTCCCATGAATAAAGTGCATTTAGATCTCATTGGACCCTTACCACAAACTTTTTCGGAAAATAAGTATATAGTCGCATATATAGATGCATTTACTAAGTGGCCAGAAGCATATGCTGTTAGTTCAATCACTTCAGATGTCATTGCGGACACTTTAGCTGATTTCATCTCACGCTACGGAGCACCCTGTTTTATTACGACGGATAACGCGAAGAATCTAATTTCAGATGCGATAGAACACGTGTATAAAATGTTTGGTATTAAACATATTAAGACCTCTTCGTACCACCCGGCTGGCAACTCTCAAGTGGAGAGACAGAATCGTACTCTTAAAAATGCACTATGTCACATAGTCAATCAAAATCAATCTGACTGGGACACAAAACTCAAATTGCGCTACTAGCTATGCGTTCAGCTGTGCACTCATCAACTAAACAGCCCAGCTGCAGTTATGTATGGCAGAAATATGAATCTACCATATAATCTCTTTTCCCAACCACCTTCTTTTAATTATAATGATACACCCTCTTTTTGCGAGCTCTTAATCCCAGCTCTTCAAAAAGTATACACTGAAGTACATAGTAATTTAATTAAAGCTTCTGAGCAGCAGGAAAAATACCGTGAAAAGACAGCTGTAGATAAAAATTTTAAAATAGGAGATCTTGTGTGGTTATTTACACCCACAGTCGCCCCCTGGAAATACAAAAAAATTAAGCAAGCAAAATAATGGTCCTTTTACTATAATTGAGAAGCTAAATGACGTTAATTTTAAAATAGCGCTAGTTGCTAATCCCAAAAATTGTCAGGTTGTCCATGTTGATAGATTGTCTCCTTTCAAAAACAGACTCCCCATCTGGTCCAGTGAACCAAAACAAACAATTGGCCTGGGATCGACTGAAAACATGACCATCGATTCACCACACCTATCGTGCAATTCTCCCCCTGTACGCAGGTGTAAACGTAACAGATTCATTCCCTGGGCACCATATGATAATAAGCGCGCACCAGCATTAGTGAATGTCAACAAAAACGAAACTCCGGTAACGCCGGAAATGGAGGATGCAGACAGCGATACGACTGAAGTCATAACTCCCTCTCCCCCACCTCCCGTTTCTCCGGAGGTAGCTACGACAGAAAGCAACGAAGGGTATACTTTAGCAGCGGCGGAAAATAACGAGAGAGATGTTTCAGCAGCGGCAGAAAGCAACGAGATGTGCGTAGATAAAAATTCAGCAACGGCAGAAAGCAGTTCAGCTGCTGCGCACAGCGATTCGCGCAGGTCTCGTTCATCGATTAGTCCAGCTGCTAAATCTAATAGGGTTAAAAACTATCCTGCGCCGTCAGCCGCCCACGGGGGCTACCGACGCGCGTAAACGACCATTGCACCCACGCCTCTGAAGGGCTTATAACGCACCAGGGCTTTGTCTCGCCCGGCGCTGCGATCGGCCTGAGGCCGCCCCCCACTGCGGACCCCCAGGTCATTCTACCAGGTGTCGACATCTAGGTCGCTGCGCCAGTAAACCCATTCATGGGAAACTTCCGCGTGGAACAAACACCTGATGAACCGCCGAAGAACCCCCGACGAATTCGTTCGCGAAACCCCAATGGGGGAAGACGGTCATTCGGTCATATGTCGAGTTACTCCGACGGCTCTTGCTTTCCCACGGCTTCCGATCATAGACATGCATGGAAGAGCAGGTTACTGGGCTCATCGGCCGTGAGGTTCACATGTTATGCACTAAAAAGAGCAGAAGAGGCCTCTCTCCGACCCAGAACCACGAGGAAATTCGGTTCTTTCCCATAGACGGGATTCGGATAGGTCGTCCTTACGCAGTCTGCGCGAGGTTGACCCCGACTAGGCGGAACTAGCCGGTAACCCAGCGACAACTCCAGAACTACGAGATCATCCACATATAATATCACTCAAAAAACGGAAGAATCCTAAAGAACCACTATCGGACTCCAGAGGACGTGGAAACTCCCTCTGAGCGCGCCAAAGAGACGGGCCCGATCGAGATTAGTAAAAAGAAACTTAGTAGACGTGCCACTAATCCGCCCGCCAGGTGTGGAAACTCCTGGCTGCACGAGAGACGTGCTCAGACTGAGTTTTGGACCAAGGTCTCGAGTTTCGGCTGATCGATGCCGCATTAGTCGGCAGCCTCCGGCTCGGTTCCTCGTAATCACATGGCAGAAAGCGGGCTAATCCCGTCCTCGAAGAGAACGTTCGCGTCCCTGGCGGCCCTGCCATGGCCGCCTTTGGATGGTGATCGTCTCCTCGATTCGGGCACTTCCTGCGGTGACCATTGAGGTCGGCTCACAACTCTCCAGCTGCAGTGGATTTCGTGAGGTCCTCTTCCACGAGTTTGTGGGACTCGTGTTGGGACTATTTCACCTCTGCCTCCATCTCGTCGCAGATAGTTGCTGCACGCCGTATCTCCCGACGATCGGTGCACAACAGAGTCATCACGAGTTCGTGCTCTACAGAGATCGATCGTGCTTCCGTCAATTCCTTAGTCAAGTTTTGGAGGGATCCGGCTGGCATTTGCTAGCCTTTGCCCAAGATCCACGTGAACCTTAGGATTGGCCTACGGAGTCGTCTGCCTGCCACCTACGGAAAATTCCGATCACAGGCTGTGCTCGCGTCGCAGAGAACCTGCGCTTGCGAGGAGGAGACCCACGAACCCACAACCCAAATGGGCGAACCACAATGGGCCACAGCGTGGCGACTCCGGCCCTGCAGAGACTCCTTTCCCACTGGCGGACCAACGATGAGGAACCGAGACCAGTCACCTCCTGTCCCCGTCGTGTCGACGAACACTCCGTATGATAGGCGCCCGGTCATCTTCCCTACTCAAAGGGCCGATTCGGAGTCACCTGACGGTGTGTCCGCGCAATGCTCCGCTCCCGGTCACCTCCTCCACCAAAGACATCAGTAGGGTAAGACAGAGGTCGCGCCTGCCGAAGGCAGGCGTGCATCATCCACCGATTCCAGGCTCTCGGAGAGCCCATACGAGTCACGACGAAGGAGGATCCGGTTTAACCGGGGACCCCCAAGGTGGTGCTCTTCGGCCGGAGAGAGAAACGGGGGCATGCGCCTACCTGCGTTTCATCTCTCTTTCCCAAGCGAGTTGACGACATATAGGTCGAAGCGACATTAGTGGAACCTTCCCTCTAAGGCCCACTTCTTTTTCTCTTATCACTTGGGCGGATAGCGAGAGTGAACCCCAGCCTCGTAGCCGAAATCCCACAAGGGAATCGGGTCCTCAGCCTAATGGTGAACACACTCACTTCCCATTAATTTTCCGCCCCTTCCGAATATCAAATCCTAGGGAAGGAGGAAGCGACTAGTTCATTTGGGGCGGCTAGCAGGAGGTGCTTCTCGCCAACCCGGAATCTCGAAGAAACTTGGTTCCAAGCGCATAGACACGCCTGGCTGGGTCGTCACCGTCGAATGGCGAACCATTCAACGGGTCATGCACATAGCATATCACTACAAAAGAGCAGGAGATGCTTCTCGCCAACCCGGGACTTCGAAGAAATCTGGTCCCAACGCATAGGCACGTCTGGCTGGGCTGTCCCTCACCAAGGAGCACCCGCGAGGCATCGAGATCCAAGCGACTTGGTACTCCTGGGAGATCACGCTCATAAATATGCACTATAACGGAAGAAATGTAGGACCACTACCGGACTCTGAGGGACGTGGAAACTCCCCTCAAATGCGCTGAAGAAGCGGACCCGGCTGGAGGTTAGTAAACAGAAGGTATTGTTAGATGAGGTCTGCTAGTCCCAACCTTGTCAGGCGCAGAAAGCTCTGACTACGCATAGACGCGCTGGACTGGTTTCGGCCCCAGGTTCGATGAGAGGTTCAGCCGCCGTCTTAAGACGAGCCACCGGCCCGGTTCCTCGCAGTCGAACAGTTCCGAGAGCGGTCCAGGCCCCTCCCAGAGAAGGCGCTTGGGTCATGTTGGGCATGGGCACCTCGACGACCTGAGGTGCTCTTGGTACTAACGGGCGCTCTCTTTCCTGAACGACCCTGAGGGCGGCTCACAACTACTCCAGTTACAAGGGGAGACCCAGTGGCTGTATGGGGTTCGAAGGGCCTACAGACTTGACGCCAGTGCGTTCGAGTCTCTTCGAACCCGCCACCTACGTTCCGCCGCCTGCACAGTACCGAGGATTGCTACACGCCGCCTCGCGCACTGACAAGCGTCACTACGAAACCACCTGCGTTCCCTTGTCATACAGAGTCCGACATCCCCTCCATCTTACCCTAGACAAAGGTGGTGACTGTCCTATCTCCGTTCGCTAGCCTTTGCTCTCACATCACCATCCAGGACGGCAACACACAGTCAACCCTCTAGGTGCGAGAATTCAGCCTATGCGGTACTTTTCGCCGCCCGAAGGCCTCAAGCCCCTGCAGCCGAGAACCGGCCCAAAGGGGGAACAACCCGAGGAATGTGAGGCTCAGTTACACTCACCCTCAGCGAAGTTGGCTATTCCGCTACCGCTTTACCACCCGCTCACCAACGTTGAGGTGGAGATTCGTCAGTCACCGGCTCCCGTCGTGTCGACGCTACTGCGCGCAATGCTGAGCTCCAGGTCTTCTCCCCAACTCAATGGGTCGATTGCGGACCACTCAGAGAAGCGAGCGGGATCGAATAGGGTTAGTCGATCAATATCGATTTCTAGAACCGACTATTCGCTACGGAACAGGAGAGATCGTCCGAGTTACAAATACTGATTACCTTTTTCGTTATTCGTGCATTTTTATTCAATTTTACCTAGTTTATTTGTATTTATTTATAGTTTAGTTAATGTGTATGTATACTTAATTATTTTTTTTTCTGCATTTTTTAAAACGGAACTTAGTTTTTCTAGCGTATTAAAGGTTTGTTTTGGTTGTGTTTTGATACTTTCATATATGCATTTTTAACCCTTTTTATGCATATACTTGCAATTTTCGTCTGTTTTATGGTAGATTTTGTGGTATAGACCCTTCCGCACCCCGTTTTTATAGATTTTGGGTATATTTTTGCAAAAACGAATGTAATTTTCGTTACTTTAAAATTTTTTTAGTATGTTATGTTTTGTATGCCCTTTTGTCGAGGTAGTTCTGTTTTTCATTTTTTAATGCATCTGTGTTTTGTGTATAACCTTTTAAGTGTGTGTTTACTTTAATTACTGCATTTTAACTAGGTGGATTTAGTAATTATTATGCAGTTTATGGTTTTATTTGAACTTAAACTTTAAGGATTGTGGACCTTATTTTTTTTTTCTTGTACATACTATCTCGTGTACATACCTGGATGTTGTTGTGGTTGGCTTAAATTGCTAGAATTAAGTATTTTCTTAATTTCACTTCCTATTTTGTGGAATGTTTTCCCTGTTGTTTTAAAAGCAGTTTCGGGCTTTTGCTATAAGTAGCACGGAGGCAGAGATACTCTTTCCCTTGCACATTACTTGTAAGTGCATTTGTAAAATCTACACAGTGACCCGAATCAAAGAACTTTCTTCGAAAACAAACATAGCTTCACATATACAGTTGTTATAAATGTGTACGTAATTCTATAACATGGTCTGTAATTACCAAAATGGGTGTCTTGCTCTTAATTTACTATACATATAACCTTCTATTACAGTATATATATATTTTTATTTGTTTCACCAGTTGCTCTGGTGTATTTTTGTATGGAAGAATCAATGTGTGTTTTAGAAAATTCATTGACATTTACAGTGTTGTAACTATAATATTACTAGTACTTATTTACATTAATATATAGTGTTGTAATATACTGTGATGCCAGTTATTGAATTTATGTATATAAACAATGAGAAACTTAATCAGTGGGCACTTCCCTCTTTTTTGGCAAATATTTATCCTTTAAATTCAATTTATGTATTGTGTACAGTTCTGTTACCAGAAATTTCAGGTGAGATGCAGTCGTGTGTATGAATGACAGTAGTAGGGAAATGAGGTTTCACAGTCCAAGTGGAACATGTGTTCTTTTACAGGTGCAGAGAGTCTATCTTTTTCATTTTAGTGGTAAAATCAGCCTTGTGGTTCATCCTGTGCTTATACTCTGTTATGGTAATGTTTGAGGTAGTATTTTAGGTAATGGTTGCTACGGATGTGCGAGCTCTGGTTGTATATATCCGGAATATGCTTTCAGGGTGATGTTTCAGCGGTGAACTCTCTGGATCCCGTCCCGGATCGAAGTATGATTTGTGTATGTGGGTCAGTTGTTCAGTGTTGAGGCCCCAGCATGCCATGTGGTACCCAGCTGCCTTTCAAAAAAATTTATTTTTGTTTTCTCCCAAAAAATTTTTTTTTAATTAACATGGGGGAGCATTTTTGTTACGGTTGGTTTTAACCAATATTTTTATCTACAATAAATTCCTTCAATCTCTTTCTCAACATTTATTTAACAGCACTCTTTTTATGTTTTTAATAAATAAATAAATAAATAAAAATAATTGTAATAATAGTAAAAGTAAAAACAGTTTCTTTCTTTCTTTTTCTTTTAAGCAAAAGTAATTTCAACTTCTATAGTTTTAAGTAGCTTCTTCTTTTTTTTTCAAAGGCGAAAGATAAATAGCAGGAAGGTATGCTTTTCAGATAAAGACCACACTAGTAGAATTGTGTAGACAGTTAACGCATTTTCCCATGCCTTGGAGTCAGGAGTTTGGAGACACTTGGTCTGTCTTTGGTTAAAAGAAAGCGAGACCGACCACCCAATAGGTATTACGTTAGCGTGTGTAAGGGCTATCCGTGTAAACAAGCATTGTATTTTGCAACATACAACAAAAGCATTACTTGTCCCTGTCGTCTTTATGGCGCGGATGTAAACATACATTCATGTGACCCTTTTTAGCACCCGCAATAAGGGGAGGCACGGTTGTTTTTTCCCATGAAACGACTTGTAAGGGAGAAATGAGACGCAGTGTCGCTATCAGGTTCAGTCCATTTCTATTGTTTTTACCCCCGAATCTCCCTAGGCAGATAGCTTTTGGTTCCGTCCAGTTTTTTAAGCGGCGAGGGAGAGGAGGAATGATTACTTCACTTGTTGTTTGGATCGTAAACTTGTTGGTCGATGGAAATTTAAAATAGTGTACGAGTGAAAAGGAGAGTTGGATTGGCCCGTGTTTCGTAGCGGCACTCGGAGGGAAGCATTTTGCCTGTTGCTGTGACTTCTTGTTTTTCAGTAGTGTGTTGATTCATGACCGGTAGAGTGCGGCTGAGAAGAAGAATAGATTCTTGAGATTAAAAAAAAGGATCCGGTGGGGCACGGTTGAAATGAAGTGACACTAGCAGCGGCGTGTGAAAAGCATAATAGAGGCCTTGAGTGGAGTTCTAGTACGATGACGCCATGTATGCTCTTACGAATATTTGAGTGTGTGGCGAGTGTTTTGTTCCAAATTAATACGATTTTCATCTTAGAATAAAGACATGTCTTATTAAATCGAGTAGTAAAAATTTGGTAATCCAGTGATTAATGCTGAAAGTGTGACTTATAAATCTGACTGTAAAAGTCTTTGTTCTGGGACAATCCCCCTTCTGGTAAGATGAGAATCCCAGTAGCTGATGACTAATGGTGAAGTTTAATAAGATGTGCGAAGTAGTGATCTAATCTAAAACATTGATGAACCTGTCACTTCTTATAATGATGAATAATATGGTGAATTCATATGAAAATTGACAGAGGTCTCCCCAGCAAAAATACTCCGTTTAAGCTGTGTGTTCAACAAGTTAAGGAAAGGACGAAATGTTCCTTGATGCTAGCCCACTGATGTTAGTTTTAACATATTTTTCTTTGTGTAAGTAACCTTTTATCCTTTTTATTACATGTCTAACCAATAGTAATTTATGTATATATATATTTGGAGAATACTGAGAGTAATAATATGTATACATCCAAATGCTAATGATAATTAACTTTTTACTAAGCGAGCAACTATGTTAAATTATGTTAAATTATTGTTAAATTATGATGTTGTAAAAATTGTAAGAACTACGATGCTTAATTTAAAGATAATTGATAGGTAATTTAAGTATAACTAATCAACCTTTAAATTGTGATTTTGTTATAATTTTGAGAACTTAGTTGCTTTTATAATTTTAATTGTTCAAATAAAAAAATTTTGTTTATTCTCAAAAATGGTTTATTTTCTTTATGTGGTTCTTAAATAATTAGTATTTACATGTTTACAGCAAACTAATAAGAGGGGACTAACCTCTCAGTAAGCGAGAAGAGTTATGAAAAATTCTACTTTACTAAATTAAATTTTTAAATTTCTTGGATTTATATTCACAACCAATTGTTTTAATGAACATTAATTAAGGCTATACCTTCTTTTACTCAAAGCTATATTCGGTTGTATTTTTGATCTTGCTTTAATGATAACCAATTTAATAAGTGATGAAGTAGCATTATTAAATCCAACTACATAAATGATTAATTTAATCTTTAATTCTCCTTTATTTGGAATATTGTTATCTAAGATAAACAATAGAAATGTTTATTTTTAAGAAGTAAGAAAAAAGAAAAAGTATTCAGTTTTTTTTATGTCACTATACGATCATCTGCTATACCAGTCTGATTTTGTTCGAAATCTCCATAATTCTTTTATTTTAATTTTTGGAATTCCATCATATCTTTATTTTGTTAATTTTTATCTTTCCCCTTTTTGTCCTCATATTAGAGGAATTTCAGGTTTCCTTTAATTTTCCAAATTAAATGATGTTTACATTTTGTTAATTTTATGTGTATAGAGATTTGAGCTTGATCAGGTAGGAGTGGAGTTGGATGTCCTTTTTGTATTACAGTGTACTATTTGATTTAGAAATCTGTTGCCCCTTACTACATTTAGTTTTATTTTAAAATAAAGACCTTAAAATTACCATGTTACATTAACTTATACGAAATTCAAGTTTTGATATTTTGGTAAATTTGGTATAAATTGCTTCTCTTTTCATGGCAACAGATTTCAGTGGAGTTAATCAAGGTGTACCTGTTTTTAAATTGTTTAATGAATAGTGGGTTGTAAGTAAATCTTTTAATTTAAGTAAGTTGCATAAAAAAGAACATCCAAACCCCACAGATAGATGCAAATTATCAGATATAAAAAATAAAGAAGAAATTTGGTACTTTCGTGTTATAGCAGCCACCAAGCATGAAATATTTTTGTTTCTGTTTTCATTAATATATTGTAAATTTGGTACTTCCGTGTTATAGCGGCTTCCAAGGATGAACTGCCAAGCGGCCAAGATTTATCGCCAAATTATAAAGCTTGTATGACATAATAATATATGATATATGTATAACATTTCTGCATGTATGTGGCTAAGTTATAGTCATATATGATGCATACACGATGTATATATATGACATGTGTATATGATGTATATACGACATATAAGACATAAATAATATGTGTATATAATATGGCACATATAGGGGTGTTTGGAATATATATATATGCGTATATCGGATGCCTATATAAGCTTTGCGATGATCTTGGCGAAATCATAACTGCAACCTTGGCATAATCATAATTGTGGGTGCCGCTAATAACACGAAAGTTCGGTATTTTTTTTTTTTTTTTAGCCACACACTGAGCTAATTTTTTGAGTCTACAGTAAAATTCATGTTTATGAAAAGTCACAGCCACTCCATATATAAAGGAGGACACCCTTTATACATAGCTATACAAATGGTTGTTACTGACGATATTAAAAATCAAATTGTCTCTCTGTATTATGCCGATACTTCCGCTTGTATTTCCTTTCTGAGTATCTAATTGCTCTACAGCGGGCGCAGACCCCATTTAAACAATAATATACAGGATCCAACAAAGTTAAACCCATCGTAGCGGACATTTCTAAGGGAGTCCCGTGGCCCTATCTCCAATAGGAATGAAGTTACCCCCGGGGGGTAAGTTCTTGTAAGTTCCGGGGAGAAGGTGCAGTAAGACCTTTTTGGTGCTCCCCCTTCATGTAAACCCCATGTAAACCCCTTCATGTAACATATCAATAGATAGATCTCGTCAAGCACTATGGTCTGGTCCTACTCTCCGCCTCTCACTCTCCCCCCCTCCCTTAAGAAGCATCTTCTCTGTTTCAACTCTTTTAAAATTTTAGTTTTTCCCATCTTTCTCAGCCCCTTTAAGCCCCACTGAGGGCGTACGCCTCTTCTAAAGGATCCAACGAAGTTAAAATCTTCGAGGCCGACATTTCTAACAGGGTCCCGAGGCCCTAAATCTCCCATAGGACCGGAGTTATCCCCCACGGGGGAGACATTCAAGGTGTTCAAACCCCGTCATGTAACATATCAAAAGTTTGATCTCATCAAGCACTTTTGTCTGGTTCTACTCTGCCCCTCCTTCTCTCCCGTCTCCTGTCAGGGGAGCACTTTTCTTATTTTTTTCAATTTCTCATATTTATTTTAGTTTTTCCCATTTTTCTCTGTTCCTATGGGCCGGACAGCTCCAGAGTTTTACCAAAATTAGCTGTAAACCGCCTAAAGGTATTCCCCCCGCCCCGCTTCTTTTGGCGCCCTCGGTTTTCACGCATCTCTCGAGGGGGGTCTGTCACACGGGGGAAAAGGGGGGATCCCTTTTAAAGTCCCATCTCTCGATTGCAAGTGAGGATTCATTTTAAAGGTCTCGTAGAGCACTTGTGTTTTGTATAGCTCCCCATCCCTTCCACCCACCGCTCTCAAAGATCCCGTCAATTAATGCTAACTCATCATTTGTTAAACAACTTCTCTTAACTGTATCCATCATAAAAGCTGCTATTATAGAACTTTTCTTTACCTTTTTTAGGTTATCTATTAAGTGCTAAAATGCCTTGAACCATTAAAAATAGTTTAAAGTGTGAACCATTAAAAATAGTAAAAAGCGCTAATAATAGCATTTCCAAACGTTTTCAATTGCAAAATATATTTTCACATGAATATTAAAAGAGAAAGTAAACTTTAAAACACTTAAATTATTAAGCGCGAAAAGCGTGAAAAATGGCAAAAATTTTGTCTTAGTTAAAATGCCGAAAAAATGATATTTCCAAACAAATTACACCTGAATATTAAAAGAAAAAAAAACCTTTAAAATGATTAAATTATTACGTGCAAAAAGCATTAAATGGGGAAAATTAAATTATATTTAAAACAATGTATTTTAAACGTCATATTTAAAACGATTATTTTATAGCGTCTAAAAGAAAATTTGTATATTTCAATATTTAGAGAGACTTTGAATCAAAATAGAGAAAAAAAAAATCATGTATAACCTATACGTGATTCTGAAAACATCTAAAACTCGATATAAAGACAAAATTTAAACGTAAATTTTCTAAACAAAATGCTGTTCAATGACGTGCATCTGAATGTTATTCCCAAACAGTATTTTTGTAGTCTCGATCCTAAAATGAGAATATTGTCCATATCGTCGTTATAAAATTCTGGGAGGTAGCGACATTTTTACTTAGTCATTTTAAAAAAGCTGATTTTCAAATGTGGAACTGATATTTCTTAATCAATCACGAAAACAGCCGTCAGCTGTCAAGTCAGCGGTGAGTGCGGCATTGGGAATAGACAAATCCCATAGTCAAAGTGGAATGAATGGCAACCTGATTATAGAAGATCGCTACTGTTCATGATAATATCATTTCATCTTAAGTAATAATTGTACTCGTTTTAAAACAGAGCGAATTAGCGCGTTTTTAGAAACTGCGGTGTCTAGACCGTGTTTTCCTTTTAACCCGAAAAAAAAGGAGGGGGGTCTGTTAAAAATCTAAATACAGAACCGAGATAAAGAGTACCATATCCATTCATACGTGTCCTTCCCTTCCACCCTCTTCTCGGGTTCAGGAGTCACCAAGATTACGGGAGTGATCTGTGAATAATTAGTTTCAAGTGTATGTTTTTTCATCAAAAATAGACCATTTTATTATATTTTAGCATATTTTGAAAAAAGTATTTCGTTTGATATTTTTTAATGTAGTTATTTTTTTTTCCTTTTCAACAAAATTAATACACAAATTTCCATACGCATTTATCTAGTAAAATTACATACAAATACATATTTTAAATTTTAATTTATAAATTTTAAATTTTAATTATTAAAATCAATTAGAGGAAATGTGATCTAAACATATTTGGTGGTGTAAAGGTAAAAATCGCGTGATTAACCGGTAAAATCACGTGATTAACAGGTAAAACCTGCGGTGGTTGGTGTCACTTAGTGACGTTAACAATAGAAATTTCGTGGAAACCTCTAAACTTCTACCCAATTTAAATAATAAGCGAAATTATATAACTCATTATCATGATCTAAAATTTTATTTACAGCTTGGATTGAGAATTATAACTGGGCATAAGGTTCTTATATTCAAGCAAACTCCATGGTTACAACATTATATTAATTTTAATACCCCAAGAAGAAAGGAAACAAAATATTTTTTTTTGAAAAAGACCTTTTTTAAGTTAATGAACAATTCTGTTTTTGATAAAACCATGGAAATATGATGAACCGTTTTTAAACATGGTAAATTTAAAATATTTTTGGTGAAAATTAAAATATTTTTAAATTTATAAATAAATTTAAAAATACTTTACTACGTTTATCGAAAAATTGACCGGTTCGATCACGAACAATATACAGCAAGCCATTGTTCAGAAGTCTTTAGAGTCATTCGTTCAAACAGGGTCAGGTTGGACTATGGAACGGAACATATTGTTAGATTAGAATTATGCATGGCTAAATTTAACGTCCTCGCTGTGAGTAGGTATATTGAGCTTCCACCTAAACTATACAAGAAAGGGGTCGTTTTGAATATTAAGAACGAAACAGATTATAAATATTTTGTATGGTTCATTCTCGTCCACAAATATAATTACGATCGATTAGATCATACAACAGAATCGGCAACTATGAACCTGAAATTAATTTAGGGAAATATTGAGTGCACAGTGCCCTTGAATAAAATTTCAAAACTTGTCTCGCGCTTCATAAGCGCACCATGCACCAAGTGTCGTTAATGCGAAAACGACTTGTTGCTTTAAAGGTTTTTTCCATTGTCATGTTTGAGACGAATGAATACAATGAGCATGACTTTAATATATTTTTTGAACAAACGATGCCTCTTTTGGAGGAAGAAACACAATTAAAATTACATGAAAAAATAGCTTAAAATGATATATTGTCATTTTATCCAAAATAACTCCAAAGGGAGAGTTTGAGACTATCAAAGCACACTTTCGTTTAAATGTGATGATCGAACTGACTGATTTTTTGATTATGAAAAATTTACAGCAAGTTTTTGCTAAAGTCAAAAATCGTCATGCATAATTTCATCAAGAAAACATACCAAAATGATGCAACTCTCCTTAACTTATATTCAAACAATCAATATTTATAAGAACATGGAGCAACATCGTGATTTGTTTGACTTCTCTGAATATAATAAAAAAGGTTCTCGGTAAGTTGGATGATGAACTCAATGACAAATTAGTCCTTCATTTTATAAAATTAGTCTAAGTCCTTTTGATGATAAGAGACATATTTAAGAAGATGGAATATCCAGCTTAGCATATGAACATTAAGATTTTAATGAATAATAAAATGTTGATTTGATCGAGCAAGCCTTTCTAGCAAAATGTTAGGTGCAAAAGCAGGAATGGTGGTTCAACTAAAACTGTGACTAAGTCGAGGGTCGCCGAAGGTGAGGGCTTGTCTCTTAGGCTTTATATTTTTACCTCGAATGTAAAGAATCGGTTTTACAAACGGTATGTTTTTAAGGTTGATTAAGAAAGAGTCATCCAGCTTTTTTTTTTAAGTCTAAAATGTATTTGACATCGAGTTCGTTGTAAATCACAGAAAACACAAATGATCAACGAGTACATCGAGTGGAGAACTATGGAACAAGGTGAGTCAGCAGAAAAATCAAAGCAGATGAATAAACAACACCAGGCAAGTCCAAACAAGAAAAATATGACTCACCAAAGCAGATGAAACAAGTCTGGACAAGCAAGAGATGTCCGCAAAACAGGGTGCAGCACAGAAACAAGTCTAAACAAGCAAGCGAAGAGTCATCAAGATAAGCCAAACGACTGATATCAAGGTAGAGGAGAAAAAACGAGCAACATCGACTGAGTGAGTGTATGCTGTATTTATACAAAATTCTTATCGCAAACCGGAAACTACGTCATAAACCGGAAGACTGATAGCTCCCTCTAGGTGTGATTAGTGTGCTTCCTAGCAAAAATAATGTAGCAAGGTCAGTCGAATGAAAGCAAGGCCATGTAATGGACATGATCATAGGTAAGTGTTTAATTCTGTTTTGCTTATGTGGGGTATTTTGTGATTGGAAGGGTAATCGAGTTGTATAAAGTAATTAAACTTAAAGTTATCAAAGAATTTAAAGTCGAACTCAAGTTAATGTAAAAGTGTACGTTTTTGCTGCGTATGTGCAGCTACAGAGTATATAGTTGATAGGGTAAACAACTGGTTTCTTAGGCACCAGTAGGTTGGTTGCAAGGATAAACAGTCAGATCATAGTTAAAACATTAAAACTTAAATTTACGTAAAAATAATTAAATAAAACTAAAATGTATATTTTGATTAACTTTAAAAAATTTAAAAGTTTATTTTTATTAACTTTATTTTTTGCAAAGAATATATTCAACCCTCTGTTATTAAGCAACCCCAACATTATCATATAGAATAATGGGGATAGCAAGTTCCCCTTTAGAAGTCACATTCATAAAAAAAGAATTTAAGAAACTTAACCCTTTGTTTTTATTCACACCCAACGAAATCATTTAATTAAACCACCGAGTCTCCTTTTAAAATTACTTCGAGCGATTAATAAATTTAGAAACTCAATTCACCTGTTGTTAACCAAACCAACTTAATCATCGAATCTTTTATCCTCGTAAACCAAATGTCCTGTGAAGTCATTTAATAGTTTAAATTGATAACAGTTTGTGAATGGTAAACGGATTGACAATCATATTATTACTTGATGTGTGCCTTTAATGATTTTAAACGTTTTAAATTGGAATCATTATCTTATAAACCAGAGACAATTAAATTGGAAAATTATAAGTTTTGTTTTCAAGTTAATATATTTTTGTTCAGTGAAATGTTTTATTTCAAAATAAATTAAGATTAAAATCGATCTATCAAATGTTTGAGACATTAATGTGATTAATTGATTTTTTTATGTTTTAATGTTGTATTTATAATTATGTTTTTCAACTTTTATTATCGAAAAATTTATAACTTTCATTTTCAAAGTAAAAATTAGTATTTTTGAGTAGTTAGTTGTTTTATTTCAAATTATCCTTAAAAATTATAAATTTTATTTTCATAGTAAAACTTACTATCTTTTTGATTAGTTAAATATTTTTAAACTTTTTGAATTGTTTTTCAAAACAAACAATCGCATGCTTTAGACAATAATGCGATCCTTTAATTTTTCAATGTGACTAAAATATTAATTCAATGCTTATCAATTTTTTTTTCAATTTATAAACTTAATAAATCCTAAGTTTGTCATTAAGTCAGTTTAACTTTCTGAAAATCTCTGCATTGTGATCTATTCATTTTGCAACACTTTAAGCAGTAAATCAATCGATTAAATTAAAAAATTGCGGGATTCCCTTTCTCAAATATCATAAATGTCACGGCTTGATTAGTTAAACCTACCCTAAATTATCAAAACTATAAGATCATTTTGTCGATGGTTCGAATCCAAGTTAAAACTTTTAAACTTATCTGAATTCCATTTCCCACCGATAGAGGGCGATACAAAAAAAATCATTTCATTTTAAAAGATTCACACCTCAATTCCAATTTCAAAATTTAGCCTCGCTCTCTAAGATTAAACTGCCTCTAAAATTCAGCCTCTTTTCTACCGTACACTTCCAAACCATC
The DNA here is from genome assembly GCA_963931845.1 of Maratus michaelseni. NCBI lineage: Eukaryota > Metazoa > Arthropoda > Arachnida > Araneae > Salticidae > Maratus > Maratus michaelseni. The sequence goes on from OZ007586.1 coordinate 312,614,269, forward strand.
GCACCTTCCAAAATTGCAACTCGTGACTTTCAAAACAATCAATTGAATGCTTTACACAATAATGTGATCGTTTAACTTTTCAATGCTAATCAAATTTATTATTTTTTTAAGTTAATAACTTGAACACTAAGTCAATTTAATCTTTAAAAAAAAAACAATCGATTAAAATATATTCAACCAGTTGATAGTAATTTTTAAACTGTTGTTATTAATTTTTAAGCAGTTGTTATTAGTTTTTGAGCAGTTGTTATTAGTGTTTAAGCAGTTGTTATCGTTTTTCAGCAGTTGTTATTAATTTTCGAGCAGCTATTCATTTTTGAGCAGTTTTTATCATTTTTGAGCAGTTGTTATTATTTTTTGAGCAATTGTTATCATTTATCAGCAGCTGTTATTAATTTTTGAGCAGTTGTTATCAGTGCCTCTGTGACGTAATTGGCAACGCATTCAGCTGTTAACTGAAAAGATGATGATTCGATTCCATCCAAAGGCGACTTTTAATTTTATTTTCCTACTAGCTAACCCGACCGGCGTTGCCCGGGCCCGAGAATTACAATCTCAGAGAAAGGCGTTAACGCCCTCCCTCCCCATACCCGCAAATATAATGAATAATTTGTTCAAGAGAACCACCGTCACCTACATTAACGCGATCTTAAAAAAAAGAATTACATTTTTCTGATAAATTAGAACATAACGAAGACGCTACGCTAAAATAGCCGGCAGATGACACCCCTTCCCGACCTCAATTTCAAATCTATAGCTTAATTAGTTACCTAAAATTTTGTTCATTAGTAAAAATTGGCAATTATTTCCTTTCATTTTCGCAAACTAAATGGAGGGATCGGAGAAACAGATCTCTTTGTAGTTTAGTTTTTAATGAAAGCAGATCCCTGTTTGAAACTTTCTGGGATTGTTTTCACTGGCGCCTGCAGATTTTTGGCAGTTTTTTGCATAAATTAAAAAAAAAATTACCAGCCGAATTTTTCAGAAATCACATAGTCAGATGCAGAATATTTTTTTACATATGCCCAGAAATTTTCAAATTGATATCTCAATAATTTTTCTTAAAATTCGCTAATTAGTAAAATAATTTCGAATTCGTTCATTTCCGCTTACAAATCCAATGCGCCGGTTCGTTTCTTTCGCCATTTTGATTTAAAATCTATCATTTTAGAAGCGATGGTTAATGAGAATCTAATTAATATCTAGGCTAATTATCAAAAAATTAAAATTCTGAGGTTCAGGTGCACCAAGAGAGGGTTTGGACTACCTAAATCTAAATTTACAGACTTCTAGGTGCACTAAATTTTCCTAGCCATCGCCAACAGACACACACACAGAGTGAAACTTTATTTTATTGGTATAGATGCTCTTTTTCCCACGTAGGCGAAAATTTCAAAAAGTAGTCAAAGTTGTAGTTTATATTTCTCAAATATCGTAAATCTCCACTAAACACCATGATCAGATAAACCTACCCTAAATTAATAAACTATGATTATATGACTTGATCAGTAAATAATAATATGTTACCAGTGACGTCATCTGTGGGGAAAACGAGGCTAACGAAAAAGACAGGCTACCGCGGTGCATTCCACTTACCTTTTTTTACAGACCGCTAGCGTGACGTGTTGCTCTTTTCGACTTAGATGCTTTACACTCACGCTAAAAGAAAAAAAAATTAATCGGTTAAAAAAAAGAAAAAAGTCGCCAAACTTTGGGGACTGTCTTTTCTTTTATGGCAACCCGGCTATTAAGCTTGTATTTAGTTACTGGTGTTGAAATTTGTTATTGTAATCCGTATTTGCGTGGATGTTAAGGGAAATGTTTGCGCATGTCTGTATTACGTCATTGATGATGAAAAGTAGAGGAAACGTGATTGGTTGTAGAAGAACGTTCTATTGCACGTTATTGGTTGCAGAGTCGCGTATTATAGAACTATATATGGAAGGGAAATAAATTTGCATAACAGTTGAGTTAATGATTGGTTTTTAATTGTCATGTGTATTATACGTATTGGCGGTTACAGTGGCGGTTGTTACAGTGGCAGTTACAGCGATAGAATTGAATTTATCATTCTATTTTGTTTATCGAAATTGTTTTGACGTTTGTAGTTGTTGGTAGAAGTTCGAAAATGTCCGTGGCTATGGATACCATTTTTCGAGAGTACCAGGTAAGTTTTTATGAGGAAGCAGAAAGGCAAGTTCAGCACTTCAAAACTGAAATAATACGATGATTTTATCTAATAGTTTGTGTTAAATTAGAATTTGAATTACCGAATGGTTACCCTGATATAGTAGTGCTCTTTAAAAGATTGAAATGACGTAATTTTATCTAAAGGGTTGTGCGAAATTACAAAATCAGTTATCGAATGATTATTCTGATTGTAGCAGTCCACTTTAGAAGAATGACGTAGGTAATGTATTTTCTATTAAATTTATGTTAAAAAAATGTATTTTTCGTTTATTTTGATATTTACTTTCTGGTTTTACTAATACGTCATTATTTATAAATATTGTGTTCGTCATGAAATTAGAAACTAAATAATCGAATGTTTACACTGATATATGAGGGCACTTTAAAAGATTGAAATGACGTAATGATTTTAACTAAAAGCAGGGCTACACTACATACCGGGCTTGCTCATTCATTATGATGACGTCACAAAAGGTGGCTGACTAGGAGGAAAGACATACAGCGATTGGCACAAAACGATGGGCGCGTTGCTTTGGACCAATCGCTGGTCGCGGTCAGCCACCATTTGTGACGTTTTGAGAGTGAATAGTGAATAAGCAAGCCCGGTATCTAGTGTTGCCTTGCTAAAAGTTTGTGTGAAATTAAAATTAGCATCAGCGAAGGATTACTGTAATATAGTAGTGCACTTTAAAAGATTGAAATGACGTAATTAACATTTTCCATTAAATTTATGTTGTAAAAAATGTATTTTTGGTTTATTTTAATTGTTGTGCAGAAATACGATTTTCTGTGTTTTCGAATACGTTATTTATAAATGTTCTGTTTTTTATGTTTCCAAAATGGCTACGGAAAATAGTTACTTGGCACAGTCTTGGAAATCGCGCCAACCAAACAGTCGCCAATCTTTTGTTTACATTTTAGCGTGAGTGTAACACATCTGTTCCCTCCTTTCGTACACCTGCATTGGTGCATTCGAGCATCACGTGACTCCCGTGGTCTGTAAAAAACGATACCCGTAAAGCACCGCAGTAGCCTTTCTCTTTCGTTAGCCTTGGGGGAAAACACATTGATGACTCATAACGTCATGTCTTATCTTGTTAATGGATTAAAAGTAACACAAATTTAAAATAACACATTTGTAATAAGTTATCTTGTAGTTTAAGTAACATATAATAAATATATCGCATTCATTTTATCATGAATTTACTTTAAAAGTCATAAATTTTTTCATGTTTTGTATAATTTCAATGAATTCATTCACATTTTGTCTGAGACATTCAAAATGTTAAGAAGTAGTTTATGTAGCATTGTCAAACTGTTAAAAGTAATTTATATAAAATAGTTAATATGAAAATAATAAAACTCTTAAGATTTTTCACTCATATACTATTTATTTATCGTTTTAAATAACAACAATAGCAAAAAAAAAAAAAAAAAGACTATACATATTTTAAACCATGCTAATAAGTACATTAATATAAATATAGTTCAAATAAATTGATAAAGTCAACATTTCAAGAATGTATAATTTGATTTTCTACAGCATTCTGTAAACTGCGTATACGCTGAAATAAATCCCGTAAATGGTTTAAAAGTCCGATACGTTGTTCAAATTTATGTTCTTCTAGTGAAAGATGAATTTTTCTATGTTTCATTAAGTCAAATCTGTGATCAAATATTTCAGAACAATCGGCACATTTGTAGTGCCTGGATAGCTGTTGAATTTTACTTTGTTTTGGCATGGGGTGTTGTGAATTTTCCTATGTTTTAATAAATCACTCTTTTGAACAAATTGCTTTTCGCAGATGACACACATAAAAGGTTTTTCCTTTAAATGGTATTTCATGTGTCTAATTAAGACAAACGTTTGGGGAAAAACTTTGTTGCAAGTAGAACACACAAACTGTTTCTTCAGTTCTGATGAGGTGGGTTTCACTTTATAATTCGAAACGGGTCCTTTGGGAAAAAAGTCTAGAATACATCTCTTGATCATTTAATCCTGGTGATGGAGGATGACTCTTTGAATTAGGTACTTCATCATCAACACTTAATAAAGTAGAATGCATGGTTCCCTCTCTCTCTCTCTCTCTCTCCATAATCACTTAAATGTAAACTGACTTAAACGAAAAACACAACCTTTGACAACAATATCTGGACACAGTATAATGATATGAACTCGTTTCGTTTAAAAAAACTAAAATGTTATTGGTTTAACAGTGCAAAATCTTATTGGTTTAAAAAATACAAACATTTTATTGGTTTACAAAGTCACGTGATTATTTCATCATATTCTATTATAAGTTCAATAGTCGCTTAAAATGATTGAGAAAGGCATGTCTATCAGAAGTTCATACATTTGTAAGTAAAAATCCTTATTATTCTCGTATTTAGTGCTTTTATAAAAATATATTTTACTTGTCAAATCACTTAAGTGTTATACATTTAACTAAAAGAGGTTAATTCAAATAAGTGACGTTATAAAAAGTAGATTGCATTCTCTTTTTTAAAAAGGTTGGTTGTATAAAGTAAAATGTGGTTAAAATTTGTTGTAATAGTATAACTCTAAACAAAATACCTGCTCTCAAGTTAAATTCTTGTTAAAAATTGTTCATTTGCAAGTAAAATTCTCTTATTGTATATTTTATATGTAATATTTTGCATGTTAAATAACTTAAACTAAATGTAATGATCTAAAATGTTTTATGTGTTATGGTTGATTGGTTATTTGTTACAGCCGATTATCTGCGCTAGGAGTATATTCCTCCGTGGGGAATCTTTCTAAGGGATCCTAACTCGTATTAACGCAAGGTTTGAAGAAAACCACGGAAAACTCCGAATGGTTAGGTCGACAAGCGCGAAAGGGGTTTGAAGCCAACACCTTCCGTCCAATAGCTTTTTAAAATAATATTTTTCTTGTTTAACCACTTAATTCCAAAATGAAATGTTTCTAAGACACTTTGTCATGTCTTAAGCGTAATATATTTATCTAAAGAATAGGGTGTAGTATTTGTGAAATAAGTTATTGTACAGTTCCTTTTTAATAAAAATGTTAGCTATTACAAATAATATATATATATATATATATATATATTATTTGTATGTCAGCAGCAATGTATTTGATAGTATGCTAAAATAGTCTAATATTTTTACAATAGATAGCAGTAGTATAGCTTATTTAAAATATTAAAACTTGGAAATTTAGTATGGAGGTAATAATATCTATGAAATACTTTCAAATTATCAAGTAATATTATATATTTTAATTTATTAAATTAAAATTAAAATAAAATAATTAATGGTTTTTATTTATATGTATATCATAATTTTTTTTCTACATTTTTTAAAATGTTGTAATCTATTTAGTTAAATAAAAATAACTGTAACTGTAGGTTACAATTTATGATCTGAAGGATTCTCTATTTAACTGTGAATTTAACCTCTTCTTTTGGATACAACTTTGTACATGTGCTCACAATATACTAAATATCTTGGGATATTATTAATATAAGTAATATATATATATTTTATTTTTTTTTAATTCTTTTTCACACTCCTTTTCAAATTGTATGTATAATTTATAATATTCCATTGTAAAGGTCTTGTTATTCAATATTGTTTCAGCGATTGTTCGGGCAAGATATGGCACTATATTTAGCAAAAGCTGGTGTCATATACAGAAAACAATCGTTCTTTGCTTATAAATGTGATTTTCTTGCCCTTGAAAAAGTAAATTACTTTATAAGCTTTTATTTGTGTATATACTCGTGTGGTTTATATTTCATTCCTTATTTTCTATTTATTTAATTTTTTTTTCTTCTTCTTCTTAATTTGAATTAATAATGTTACTTTTATTAGGACTACAATTTTAATTTGTAAATTGACAGGGCTCTTTGGTATCGGGATTTCAGTGTATGTGGTCAGTTTCTTATGTTTCAATGGTTAAATTTTACTTAAAGTTTTATATATTGAACTTCCATAATGACATGCTGCATTTGCGCAATCATTTGTGGATAGTTATATTTTTATTTTAATTTTTATTTTAATTTTTATATTCATTTGAATATCGTTCTATTGCAGCCATCAATTAGATTTCATCTAATTACAGCCCAAATTTTGGCATATCTTATATTTTCATAATTATTAAATACATTATTTTAATGCTGCCTATGCGCATATTTTGATGTATTTCTTGTATTTCATTACCATCATTTTAAGTTGCTGCATTCTTAACTTTTTGTATTTTTGCTATTGAAATAACATGTTGATTTGGCCGTTTGCATTGATTATGTTTGGGTCAGAAAAGTTTGGTCATTTTGCATATTGAACTATCTGGTTTGTATATTCTGTAAGGGCTTCTATTGTTAAAATTTTAAATATGTACTAAGGTATTTTATACTAGTTATGGTGGGACATTTTTTCTTCTATGTAAATATTGTACATAAATTATAATTTTTGTAATCCAGGTTTTGTATTTTTATTATTATTATTATAATTTTTATTTTATTTTTTAAATTTACGATTATTGGTAATTAACATAGAATTTTATTTTTTGAATTTTTAATTATTGGTATTAATTATCCTAGAAGTAAAATGATAAATTTGTAATGAATATTCGTACTATTTAACCTAGAAATCAACTAATAAATTTGTAGCATTATGTATTACATAATCATATTTTTATACAATTTTATATTATGTATATTTAAACATTGTCAAATTTTATTTATGGTATAAAAATCTCAATATGGTCAGTAATAATAAAAAAGATTTAGCGACTGGCAATTTAGGCGATAATAATTATATTAGGTCTAATGCTCGGTACTTGGAAATTGACAGGGATTTCTTTGGATCGTCAAACAGTTACCTGTCTTATTGTCCCAATGTGAAACTCAAATTCAAAAAATGTTCGTCACCACGTTGCTTAACATGCCCACATGCAGATCCATTACAAATTGTAAATAGTTCTAACGCTAAAATTAATGTATTTTTCTGTAAAGCTTACAACATTATTTATTCGATAAACTGCAATATTTGTAAGATGGAATATATTGGTCAATCATGTAATCCATTGCACTACAGAATCAATCAACATAGACAGGATATTATTAAAAATAATTCTATAAATGTTGAGCACATGCACTTTAGACAACATGACTTTAAAGATATTACAATAAAAATCTTAAGTATGCACAAAAATTTCACTGATAGACTACTTTATGAATCAATTTTTATCAAATCTCGTAACTCATTATATCCTTATGGTCTTAATTCTAAATTATTTAATCGTACAAACCTTGTTTATACTAATACTACTAAACATGAACATTACAGTAGCACTTATGCTATATTAAATCATACAGCAAATACAAAAACTACACGTACAAAAAGGGGTAAAAATTGTAATAGTTCACAGTATATCTCTAGTAATGATATTGAACGGCAATTATCTAATTTGGAATATGAATTCAATAATTCTTACAAATGGCTTGATATTAGGAAAAATATTTTTTCGATCAAAAAGAAAAATCTTAACAAGTATTATAAAGTTTTTTTATCATTAAATCTATCGCCACATTTTAGTGATGTTTATTTTGATCTTTTATTATTTAGAATTAATCAACTTAATGTAAAAATTTCAAAAAACACTTACAAAAAAACTAACAACACTCTACTTATAATTACTTTTTCTAATATAGTACTTAATAAAATAAATATACACAATGTAATTAATAACATTGAGAACAAATTCCCCATAAAAAATTTTACAATACATAAATCATACAAATACAACGTTACATTAGGACGTAGGATTTTCAATTACAATAAATTTGCAAAATTTCTAACATCAAATGATAAACCTCCTTGCTTATGTAATAATCCTAATTATAGCAATTATGTAGATAAGGTACATGGTCACATTATTACAGGGGATATTAATATTGTAGAGAATGATTACTTGCGTAATCTTATGACTAATGGGACTAAATTTCGATTACCTTCATGTTATACAATTTTTTCTAATTTAAAACAATTTAATCTGGATCTTGACCTTTTTATTTATAAAATATCAATAGATTATAATAAACCTCTTGAATTTTTTAATGAATGGAAATTAAATGTTTTAAGTAATTTAAATGCTGAACTTCATAGGAATTTGGACATATATAATTTTAATTTTAAACAACTAAATAGTGAAATAACGAATTTACAAAACAAATTTATTATTACATATGTTGATAAATCACCAAACAATTATGCTTTCATCTGCAAATATTATTATTCGCAGTTAATAACTAAAGCTATAAATACAAATTTAAACTTTAAAATAACTAATCTAGATAAAATCATTAATAATCGACATATATTTCAATTTTATAAATTACTAAAAATTAAAAACTATAACTTTAATTATCCATACATAGTTGTTATACCTAAATTCCACAAAACTCCTTTAAAATTTAGAACTGTAACAATCGGTTGTAATACTTATAACAATAATGCAAGCAAATTTTTATTAAGTATTCTCACTAAATTGTTTGAACTTACAAAACAAAAAGATAATTTGTATAGCATAAAAAATAGTTTTCAACTTGTCAATAATATTAAAAATTTAAATAACATAAAATACATGAAGACGTTTGATTTTAATGACTTATTTAATAACATTGATATTAACGATATGTTCAAGATAGTAAATTTATTATATAAGGAATACAAGGATTCTATTAAATTAAAAAATAAAATTTCGTTAAATTACTTTAAAACATTAACTAAATTTATTCTCCATTATAATTATATTGTTTTTAATGATACTATATATATACAAAGCTGTGGACTCCCTCAAGGTGGCATTGTTTCTTCAATTCTTGCAGAATTGTATTTATATTATTATGAACGTAACTCTAATATTGCTAATTGTAAAATATACCGTTATATAGATGACATTATTGTCTTCTATTTTAATAGTAATTCAAATTATTTATTACCTATAAAATATCATAAAAATTTAACTTATAGTTTCAATGTTATGGCAAATAATGAAATTAATTTTCTTGATCTTAAGATAATTCTTAAAGATAATAAACTTTTGTTTGACATTTATGACAAGCGAAATGATTTTACTTTTAAGGTTAACTTATTTACTAACTATTTGTCATGTATACATAAATCAGTATTTGTAAATATTTTACTAAATTTCGCACATAGAATTAATAATCTTTGTTCAAATAACTTTAAAAATCAAAATTTAAAACATATCCTTCAAATTGCACAAGTTTATGGATATCCTTACTATTTAGTTAAATCAATTTTACACATATAAATATAGATTTAATTTGGGTTAAATGTCTGTATTTTTTTTTTGTTGTTGTTAAAATCTCCTTGATAAAAATGATAATCAACTTTTGATTGTTGATATATTTGGCTAAACTATGAATCCTATTGTGTGCGTTGCTGCATAGGATTATCCATCTATTTAAAGCAGTCCTAGTTTAATGTCATTCATATTTTTAAATTTAACGTTAATTTTCAACTTTTGACTGTTGATATATTTCGCTAAATTATAACTCATATTAAGAGCATGTGCTGCATAGGATCATCTTAGTTAAAAGTCATTCATAAATTAAAATTTACATGTGGGCAAATTCTATAATTGTTGTTATGATTATATGGAGTTAATATTATTGGGGTTGTAACAAAAGTTAAAATTATCAAGGATGTTACAATGGGTTAATCAATACAATATAATATTAATATGTTAAACATATTTAATTTTAGTAAATATTAAATATTTATTAAATATAGTACACTAATAAACATATCTCTTAGTTTTATATTATTTATTTTATTTTATTATTAGATCATTTAATTTAATTAATATTTATGTTTTTTATATATTTTTTTCATGGTAGATATTATTTAAATAGCTGGATTTAAATTATAATAAGTGCATTACCATATTGAATAATCTATGTTATTTCTAAGTATAATACTAATTTATAAAATGAAAGCATCATATGGATTCTACATTAATGTTTGGGTTAAATTAAGATATATTTTAAATGGGTCAGTTAAAATATAAATTATATTATACTAGTAACTCTTATTCTCTATATATATCATTAATATTAACTAGTAAAATTAATATATTTACACTACATTACAGCTGCATATAAGTAATTATACATACAATATTAAAGTTTTAGTAGAATATCTGTACACCAGATGTCAGCAGCAATGTATTTGATAGTATGCTAAAATAGTCTAATATTTTTACAATAGATAGCAGTAGTATAGCTTATTTAAAATATTAAAACTTGGAAATTTAGTATGGAGGTAATAATATCTATGAAATACTTTCAAATTATCAAGTAATATTATATATTTTAATTTATTAAATTAAAATTAAAATAAAATAATTAATGGTTTTTATTTATATGTATATCATAATTTTTTTTCTACATTTTTTAAAATGTTGTAATCTATTTAGTTAAATAAAAATAACTGTAACTGTAGGTTACAATTTATGATCTGAAGGATTCTCTATTTAACTGTGAATTTAACCTCTTCTTTTGGATACAACTTTGTACATGTGCTCACAATATACTAAATATCTTGGGATATTATTAATATAAGTAATATATATATATTTTATTTTTTTTAATTCTTTTTCACACTCCTTTTCAAATTGTATGTATAATTTATAATATTCCATTGTAAAGGTCTTGTTATTCAATATTGTTTCAGCGATTGTTCGGGCAAGATATGGCACTATATTTAGCAAAAGCTGGTGTCATATACAGAAAACAATCGTTCTTTGCTTATAAATGTGATTTTCTTGCCCTTGAAAAAGTAAATTACTTTATAAGCTTTTATTTGTGTATATACTCGTGTGGTTTATATTTCATTCCTTATTTTCTATTTATTTAATTTTTTTTTCTTCTTCTTCTTAATTTGAATTAATAATGTTACTTTTATTAGGACTACAATTTTAATTTGTAAATTGACAGGGCTCTTTGGTATCGGGATTTCAGTGTATGTGGTCAGTTTCTTATGTTTCAATGGTTAAATTTTACTTAATGTTTTATATATATATATATATATATATATATATATATATATATAATGTGTGTGTATGATATTTAAAAAAAAGTTATTGTTTAATTATCGTAAGAACAATCATTTAAATATACTCATTATTCAACAAATCTGTAAACTTAAAAAAAGGAAGGGTTAGTGTAACAGAAATATTCAAATATACACATGTTTCACAACATTCTGTTATTAAGTTCAAAGTATAACAAATCTTTTTCCTTATAAAAATTTAGCGAGTAATTTCAATAACGATGTGTGGCTAATATTTACTTTGGTAAAATGTTGTGATTTGTAAATTTAAAAAACAAACAGATGTAATAGCATTCAGATTAAACTAAAACTATCGAATTTCTCAATAGCTAAAGAAACTTTCGCGCAATTAATTTATCTCATTCATTAAAACTACGATAAATGACTGTAAAGCTAGTATTTCAACACACGTCTGAGTTCATCTTTTGCTATCGTTTGCATTTAATGCGATAAGCAATACAAGTCCCTACTAGCACAGTGGATAACACACAGTTGTCTAACACAGAACGTTGTGATTTCGATCCTTGAGATTGCCAAAATATAAATGTTCTTTAAAATATTCTTTTAAATGAGCGATTACTTCCCAAAGCAGTTAATAGGGGGTGTCTTTAAAATCTAAAATTATTTTAAACGGTTTAAAAAATAAATTCAACCTAATCTCACTTCTGGCAGGAAACCCTTCCTTATCATCTTCCGCTCCCAGGATCACTTCCGTCTCCGAGGCTCCGGCTATGAGTCCTAATCATTGATCATGCTGAGGTCGGACATCCATTCCTCTACTTCTGACAGACAAACCGAATTCATAAACATTTTTCAACTATGTTGGAAAGTGTTAAAAATATGGGTAACACACCGTGTTATAATTTAGATAGTAATTTTTAAAATCTGTTGTTGCATCTTAAATTCAAAATAATTGATATCAGATTCACATTTAGTTATTTTAAAGAGACTTCCAGCTGAACTAGAATAATCTGACAAGAGTTTTCTACTGGAGTTTTTCATATTATCCAATTCCGAAAATATTGACTCAAAGAAAAAAATATTTCAAATACCAAGCACCAGCTACTTTAAACAGCTCTTCGTATCTGAAATTGAAATTCCAAGTTGTCATAATTTTACTATCGGTTCTTTTGCTTAAAATGTCTTGTGATCTTACTTTTCTGCTGGTCAAATCCTCTGTTAATTTGGGGAAAAAAACTGAGCTAATATTTCGATAGATTGATATTCATTAAGTTGCATTTCAGTTATTTCAATTTCTAACAAACTGAATTTAGACAAACTCAGTCTAAATTCGTGCAGTTTCGCTGTAGTTTCATTTAAAACCTAAATTAATACTGCTCCGAAAATATTCTGAAGCCTTCTTAGGTTCTCCGTCTCTGATCTAGATCTAGAATATTATTTTTTCTTAAAAGTAAATGAAAAAAAATATATAATTTGTATTACGAAATATAATTCATAACAGCGAAAAGGATACAGGCTCCTTTTTAATTCCTTTAAGCATATATAATTTTTCACAAATCTCAAAATCCTTATGTGAATAAATATTTCAATGATACATTTAATTTAAAATTGACTTTCATTTTCTTTCTTCTTGCCATATCTTAAAAAAACTAAGTAAAAATAAAATATTTTTGATAAAAGTATATATTAATTTGGAATCTCGTTAATGTATATGTTTTGTTAAATGAAAAACTGATGTGATATTCACTAGAGAATATAGATTTATAGGATGTTTTTCGGCGGTCGGTTGGATGGTGAAAGGTTGGCTTCTCTCTCGTGCTGAATTTACAGTTCACGTGGGGGGCGGTTCCGTATTCTAGCTGCCGGCTGTCGTGGTTTGTTTGTGTTCAGGTGATAGAAGTTTTATCTGTTTTTTGTGCGTTTTGGGCTGCTTTTGAAAGTAAGTGGTTTATATTTATTTTTCTCTGGAGTTTTTGCTGTATCACCAGTGCTTTTCTGTGTGGGTTTTTTTCTTTTATTTTCGTAGTAAGTAGTTCTCTGTTTGAACTTTAGTGTCGTGTGGGTAATGTCGGGATGGCCGTCGGCATCCAAGATGGCTCATTCTACAGTTAATGTGGTCAATGATGAAACATCTTTACAACCACCAGTTAGTAGTGTCGAAATGGTAGAGGTTTCTGAAAATTTGTTAAAATGTGATATGAATAATGTAAACATAGCTCGCGCTACAGCGTCTACGGACAGATTGCTTCAAATTGCGGCATCTAATGGTGGTAAGGACTTTAACATCTTTTTACACAGCTCGGTGTCGAAAACAATCCCCCAACGAGACCCGAGAGCGGTCCAGGCAGAAATTAAGTCAAAAGTTCCGTCTGCAGCGGACATTGCCAATATTAGATATACGAGACTGGGTGATATTATTGTCAGTACAAAAAAGGTGGATTGTGCGATTGATTTCGTTAATTTGTCTGAATTTTTGGGAGTTACTATATCAAAGAGAGTAGTGTGGGAAAACATTACTAATCGTTTCCTGCTTTTCAATATACCCGTTGACATCCCTTTACCAGAGTTGGGTAATGAACTCGCGGAAAATAATAATTTGAACATTTTGGAACTTCGGAGATTCATCCGAAAGGACTCTCAAAGTGCGGTCTCTCCGGTTCTGGTGACCAGCTTGGGAACATTAATTCCGGCTGAAGTCAAGTTATGGTATTCACTACAGAGAGTCACGCAATTCATTGATCGACCCCGGCAATGCATTAAATGCTTCAAATTTTCTCACCCATCAGGCAAATGCCCAGTACAGCAGTGCTGTGTCACATGTAGCCTTGTACACTCGGGGCAATGTACCACCCCAGTTAAATGTGCGAACTGCAATGGGGATCACAGAGCGGACTTTCGTCAGTGTCCCTCGCGGCTCCAGGAAGCCGAATTCCTTCGATTCAAAAGTCGCAATTTTCTTTCCTTCACAGATGCCAGAAGAAAATTCTTTACTCAAAAACCCGAGGCGAAGTCATTCGCTCAGACAACCAGCACTAGAAAGTTTGAATTCGAGGACTTTCAGAAATTGTTGGAAGTCTGAACGAATCATTTGCTCAAAATCATCGTTGACGTGATTTCTAATCAGTCTGCTAATTTAACGAAGCAACTGGATGCCTTTAGTGCAAGCATAAATACTTTGGCTAAAATATGCGACTCCTTCCCGGAGCGCAAACGCCCGCATAAAACTGACAAGACATTAAAAAAAAAAAAAGTGTGTTTGTGTGTGTCGCCTCTTTATTGATTACGCTTTCTTTTTGCCTTCTATACTGCCGGGGCAGTTTGGCACTGTGTGTGTCTTGTGGTTATGTATTGCTGTTCACCCCCCTTTTTTTCTCAGCTTGTCTTAATGGGTATCTCAGTTCTGCAATGGCATTGCCGTATTATCTTAAACAAACTCCCCTGGCTGCATACCCCCCTTTTCGCCTCTGCGGACATCTTGGCCCTACAAGAAACCTTTCTAACTGCTGAAAAGTCCCTGACCATCCCAGGAAAAGTGATCTATCGGTTGGACAGATTGGGTCGCCCTGGTGGTGGACTCCTCATTGCAATTACAGACGCTTGGTCCTCCCTCCAGTTAAACTTTGACGCTTTCAACCTCTCGAATGAGATTTTGGGGGTTCGCATATTTCTTGGTTCACATCATTTGAATATAATTAACCTTTACTCGTCTTCGGGTCTGGTGGTAGATGATATTATGAATGTGACAAACGGCCTGCCAGGTAATACTCTCATCCTCGGAGACTTTAATCTTCATCATCATCTGTGGGGCGCCCCGGTGTCCTCGCGGGCTGGCGAATTGTTCGTTGATTGGCTTCTGGACAGCCCTTACTGTATCATGAACCTGGACACTCCCACTCATGTTTCTCCCAGTGGCTCCTGTTCTTTGATAGACTTGTCTCTTTGTACTTCAGACATCTTCACTCAGTCCTCAATCCACGTGGAGGAGGATTTGTTTGATAGTGATCATTTCCCAATTATCATTTCTGTAGAGCTTTCCAGTCCACCCCATCCTAGCCCTATTCTTTACAAGTGGCCGAACATTTGTCGGGAGGTCAACGACAGACTGCAACGGTTTTCCTCCATGGATTATGACTCCTTTTCTCAGTTGGTTCAAGGTGCGATGCAGAATCACAGCTTTTCCCGCACTAGGCGTGACAAATGCCTTCCTGCGTGGTGGAATGCGCGATGCAGCAATCTTCACAAGCAAAAGAACTTTTTTCTAAAGAAAGCCCGGGTTTTGATTTCCAGCGAGTACTGGATCAAATTCAAGCGAGTGTCTGCCAAGCTCAGGAAAGTCATCAAAGAGTCCAAGCAGCGATTCTGGGACTTGATCTGTACTGATGCGAGGGATCCCAAGATTCTGCACAAGGTATTTCGCAAGATCCGAAATCGATCCAGCACTCCCATTGATCACACCTTGTTCTTCAAGTAGGGGACATTTTTAGCGCAGATGCGGCTTTCCAAGCGGAGACGTTCGCTAACGTTTTCACTGGGGAGGAGGATCATGAATCCATTCCCATCACATATGGCATTGTAACCAGTCCCCAGCTCAACAATCCTTTCGATATCACCGAGTTAAAAGATGCTATCCCCCGAACGAAAACCTCGACCCCAGGAGAGGACAAGATTAGTGCTGCATTATTTAAAGGCCTCAACGATCACTCGCTTGGAGTCTTGCTTCAAGTGTATAATGACATATGGCTCACGGGGGACATCCCATCATCCTGGACCACGGCGATCATCCTGCCAATCCTCAAACCCGGCAGAACTAAGAAATTGGCTGCCTCCTACCGGCCCATTGCACTTACTTCTGTGGCCTGTAAAATTTGTGAACGGATGATAGCTACCCGTATCAATTATCACCTCCTCGCGAATAATACCTTGGACCGTAGACATCTTGGCTTCCTACCCTTCAGAGGTAGTCAGGCCACACTTACCCGGCTCCATCAGGACCTCTTAATGGCAAGGAAAGAGAAAAAATATATTTTGGGCATATCTCTAGACCTTCAAGCTGCTTATGACTCTGTCTACGTGGACGGACTTATTTACAAATGCGCCCAAGTTGGCATTACTGGTCCCATCTTACACTGGCTCCATCGCTTCCTCTCTGGGAGGTCCATCAAGGTGGCCTGGAGGAATGTCACATCGTCACTCAGGTATATCAATAGAGGTGTCCCTCAGGGAGCGGTGCTGAGCCCTATCCTGTTTACTATTTTTCTGGCTGATTTCTTCGAGGTTCTTGAGGGTCTTGGAGTGAAATACTTAATTTATGCAGATGACATTTTCCTCTACTGTGACAACTGCTCTCTGGAGAGTTGCCGTATCAAGCTACAAGAAGCGCTCCGGCTAGTTGCTCAGTGGTGCACACACTGGAAGCTTTCCATCCGGCCGGATAAATGCCATGCTATCAACTTGTCCAGACGCCCCGCGGAATGCTACTTCGACTTTAGTGTCAACGGTGGATTAATCGAGTGGTGTACGGAGATCAAGTTCCTCGGTTTCTATATCGCACGGCGTGGAGGTTTCCGGAAGCACATCGAGTACCTCCGGGGAAAAGTCTTCACCAGAATTAACATTCTCAAGTCTCTGGCACAGAAACGGTATGGCGCTCGCTCCCATCACCTTCTAACTTTAGTTTTCTCTTCCATTCGAAGTGTGATAGAATATGGAGCGACGATTCTCAGCTCAGCAGGCGTCTCTCTTTTTCGTAAGCTAGAAGTTCTCCAAACCAGTGCCCTTAGAATTGCGTTGGGTCTACCGAAATGGACTCCAAACATGGTGCTAAGAAGACATGCCGGTGCTGCCCCACTTGCAGACAGGATCAAAGCTTTGGCGTTCAACTTCTGGGTTAAACATCTTTCTTTGGGTAATTGGTCCCCCCTCTGGGACATTCGGGCGGATGGTCTAGACCTTTTTGTTGAAGATTTACCCAATGTTTCTGAGATGCTGACAAAATCAAGGATTACTCCAGATCATCTTCTTCGGTTCCAAGTCCCATTACACCAGGATTTTGAAGCTTTCAGGGTCTTCACTGCGGGGTTCCCGTTCCAAAATAAAGATCTTGATACGGCCATGATCGCTCCATATTTTGCTGAGTTCATCCAAGATTACAATGAATGGAACATCATCGCAACTGATGCTTCGAAGACCATTTTCCTCACCTCTATAGCTGGCTGCAATTCAAAGAATCAGTTTGCTTATAAAGTCCACCATGTGAATTCCATCTTCACAGCGGAGGCCCTTGCAATTGGGATTGCGCTGGATGAACTGGCTCACTCGTCGCCGCGTGTCCTCATGCTGTCTGACAGCTTGTCCGTGCTGTCTGCTCTTCAGTCCATAACTTTAAAATCTCCTATGGTCATCCTTTGGCTTCATAACAAAATCATTCGTTCAGTTCAATTTCTTTCGAATATTCTCTTCCTTTGGGTTCCGGGTCACCGGGGTGTCCCTTTAAATGAAAAAGCAGATAGTTTGGCGAAAGGCGTCACTTATTCCGATGTTCTGGTTGACTGGATTTCTCCAGAGGATATGATCAGCGCTCATAAACGGGAAGCGGCAAGTCAGTTCGAACAAGATTACAATGCCACCAAATACTATGTCTCGCATGGGAATATCCCTTCTGCTAGACTTACCTCGTCCTGGGCTCGGAACAGACGGGAGGACGTGTTGATTTCCCGGCTTCTCTGTCGGATGTTGATTACCTCTGAAGTTTTAGCTCGGTTCCATTTGATTCCGGATGGCCGTTGTTGTATGTGTGGTTGTATAGACTCCTTGGAACACATTTTGTTTAATTGCTTGAAGTACCAGACTCATCGCAGTAGTTGCTGGGATTTTAGGGTTTTGAACAGTGGTGGTTTTAGTTCTTTTGTGTGTTTTGTGAGCAAGTTTTGCTCGTCTAAGGATTTTCGTGTTTCAGCTCTGAAGTTCCTTCATAGCATTGATCGGTTTTAGTGGTTTAGTGTTGTTTGTTTAGCTTTGGTGATTACACTAGTCGTGGATCATTCGGGACGACAGCCGTGCAGCTATAAGTTTCAACCCCCCCCCCCCTTCAAACTTCAAACTTCAAACTAGAGAATATTTCCTTTTTCAAACATGAATTTTAAACACAAGCAAAAATTTCATACAACCATATTTGTTTACGTAAATTGAAATATATATACGTGTAGATAAAGTAAATAAAGGTAGCGCATTGTCAATAGATTAAATTTAATATACACAGAAAGCTCCCACTAATGAAAGTAACCTCACTTTAAAATGAAACGTTCATCAAAATTCATAAAACATAAATATTTCAGCATGATTGTGTTATTAGTGGCATAATTTTCTCTCATTTTTCTTGATGACTGTATATTTAAATATCACATATTTAAAAATCTAATTTATTATTATTATTTTAAATAAATTTTTATCATTGTGGATATTTTCATAAAATTAAAACAGCAGAACTTTATTCTTAAAACATGAAAAAGAAAAATATATAAAAACAAATTCATCCAATGCAATTCAATTAATTTATTTTAAATTTATGAATGGAAATCCATATTTTCCTTTAAACATGATGTCATTTTTACTAGCCGATATTTTTCATCAAATTCTGACTAACTTTGAACAATTAAACAAGTAAAATATTGCTATATGGAGTCTTTTTGTTGCAAGATCGTATTTTCAGCCAAAAATCAATTTCCTTGTGAAAACATGCCAAACTAATAAAGTATTATTCAAATCTTTTTCATATGAAAATTATCAGACAAAAGTAAACAAAACAAAGGGAAATAAAGCAAAAGTACAAATAAATTAAACACTTTTGATTGAATTTGTGCAGAGTATTAACAGCAGTGTTGAAGGCATTTGGTGTGGATTAAAAATAAAAATTATATGAGAAAAAAGTTTAGTTCTATCTATTTTTAACTTTCCAACCTAGTTGAAAAGTGATTATGACTTCGGTTTGTCTGCCGTCTGTCCGTGCTCTAACTCCTGTAAATACGCTCGGATTGCTTTGAAATTTGTATATGTTATTGTCGTTATCTATAGCATGTTCCCTATTTTAACTGAAGTGTGTAGCACTTATAGTTTTTTTACAGGGACAGTCAAAAGTTTTCCGTTAAATTACGGTCAATGGGGAATAATCGTTTCAAGTTCATTTTGATGACGCTACGTCATTTAAAACACAATGAAATTGATATATAATTATGAAGCGCATTAAAACATGCTTTTTTTAGAATATTTGGTGCAAAGCATTTTATTCATTTACAGGGTCAAACAAAAAGCTATGTTACACATCGTTCTATGGAGAAAAATCCTCTGCAGTGTAATTGAGTGATATTTCACTATTTCAAACATAATGAAAATTATATGCATTACTGAGGTGCACTATAAATTGCTCTCTTGCGTTTATTTACAGGGACACACAAAAGATAATGGTTACAGTACATGTGCGATATTTACAGTCTATGTGTGATATGTGTATTTTCAACTTTGGTTTGCGTTTTTAAGTTGACATTTTTTTTTTCATAGTACGTGTGTGTTTATAAACTCGGTTTATCATATACAGGGCTACACAAGGAAATTCATAAGTATTACAGACTATGGGAGTGAATTGCTTAAGGGTAGTTTTTAATTGTGTTTACGCATTTTCCTGCTGAACTATATTTAGTAGACTAATAGAAGTTTGTGGAATATAAATAAATTCATATACAGGGCTACGCAAAAAAGACACATTGTCGTTCACGTTTGGTAATTGCTGCAAGACAGTTTTAAGTGGCCTTTTAGCTTAATAGGTGGTATGTACAAAAGTCTTCCGATGATACACAGGGCTGTACAAAAGATTTCGAGAGCATTTCCATCGATTGGCGAAAATTGCTAATTGTGAATATTCTAACTGAACTAAATTTTATCATACTATTTATCCACATCTATTGACCATATATAGAGCTGCACAAAATAATTCGACTACTTTTTTGACACTGGAAGGTAATTTCGAAAACTGTATTTTTCAATGTGTTATGTTTCCTAAAGTGTTTGCTTACATAACTTCTTTCACCTTATTTAATGTTGAAGTTTCGTTTCAGTTTTCTGGCTGTGTTGGAAAGTGTTTCATAATCTCTGCGTGATGCATGATTTTTCGTTCTTGTTATTCATTCGACTTGAATGATAAACCAAAATAAGATGGGTATTTACAAGTACATCCAGGGTTTGCTGGGAACTTCTTTAATATCACATACTGTCAAAAAACTCATAACAGCTACGAAGTTTAACCATTCTCCCTCAGTTTCCTTCTGCCTCTCTTTGAAAGGAGCTTGGTACATCTAGATATACTTACTCAGTACATTAAACTAGAAAGAAATATGCATACAGTTACAGGTAAAAGAAAAGAGTTCCTTTACGACCGAAACAGAGACAAAAACTGGTTCGGAATGAAATCACTTCGAACTCGCCACATAACAAAATTTCTAGTGACAAAATTTTGTACAGATTTCCAACAACTTTAAAATTGTTATAAAGATCTAGCGCACCCACAAAATTTCTGTAACACATAGACAGACGCCAAAAAAAAAAAAAAACAGATAGATACATCGCATTCACGATATCCAAAAAGTTCTAATATAAAATGTCGGAAATCCAGTACTAAATAAAAAAAAAAAAAAAAGATATAATAAGAAGCAGCTGAAGCATATACGTACTTTGTTGCTGCTGTTTATCATTCCCTCTTCATCTTTTTTTTTCATTTTGCTCCAAAACAATGCGCTCCTTTATAAAACCTTGATTGTATGTTTTGCTTTATGTGGGTTATTACACTTCACATATTTAGCAAAAAATATATATATAGCAAACTGTTCATTAATAATGATTCAATATCTTCCCCAGACACAAAACTTGCTGCGTCACTGATATTATAAGTATAAATTAATAGTTTAAAGCTATCTCCTGAGAGAGTTTCATTTTCGTTTAAGACCGAAACTCGAAATCAGCGTAAATTTGGTTTCAGCCTACAACAGACACTAATTATGAATTTGCGAATTAATTATCAAATTAAATATGTCTGAAAATTAAGAATAGCAAAAATAATAATGCGTTCAAACTAATGATTCCGCATAGATTTCGTTCAGCAGACAATTTTTATTGTTTCACTGATCAATAATTATAAGGTTGAGTTATTTTTTTCTTATGGAAGGAGGGGTGGGGGGGGGGGAGCGAAAAATGTTTAAGAAATAACTGTAAATTAATAAACTTTTCATAAACTCAAGAACAAATAAGTTTCTAATTTCCTCATACGATAAAGAAGTAAAATGTGTTTTTCATTTTCCCAAAGTGGTGAAGAGGGGTGCGATTACCATATCAATAAATTTTGTTTAAAAGCCTCTTTCTGGCTAAAAGGTCATAAATTCGTCTTTGAATTGACTGTACATAATAGAGTAAAGATGTTTTGCTAGACGAATTTTTTGTATTTCTATCTGGTGAAAGCAGGTGCCCATTGAATAGCTGTTCGTTATCGTTTAAATATTAAAACTTATAAAACGTTTATAAATGTATCGACAGTTATGCACGATATATATTTGGCTTTGTCATTTAATACACAGTGTATTGATAAGGTGTCCAGAGTTGATGGGTAAGGTGTGAAAGTTTATGTAATGATTTAGAAATATTGGCATTATTATGCGTTTTAAAGTACCAAAATTTCTCTTTAAACTTGTTTGAGTCTGGCGTCTTAATAAAGGACATTTGTTTACATTAACTATTATTCTGTCTTGACAACTATTTTTGTTATTATCTGCATGTAATAATGAAAGTATAACTCTAAACATTTCTTATTATAACTTCATTTATGTTTCAGCATTTAGTAATGAAATTACATAAAAAGGGGTTTCGTTAAAATCTCTTTGCACCGTTGGTGATTCTTTTATTTCAAACATATATATCACTTTTGAAATTTAAAATAGGGGTTACGTTTCCAAATGAATAATTTATGATAAAAAATGAAAACTACTAGAAAATTGTTACTCTTGTTTAATCCTGTTGTAACTTGACATTTTTCAAACGTCTTCAAAAATTCTTCCTTGGCCTATTGTCATATTAATAGCATGCAAAATAATTATATTCGTTAGAATTCAGTAAATAAGATATTCTATAAATTTCAATAAATGTTAACTTTTATGATTTGAATAATTACTTTTATGTTTTTAAGTAAAAGTATTTCCCCCCTCCCCCCCCCCAAAAAAAAGGACACGAAAGGGTTCAAACTAAATGTACAAAAAAATCAGTAAATGAAGCATAAAATTCTGTAAAGTGATACACGAAATCGGACGTAACCGTTTCAAGTTCTCATTGTGAAAATTGCATTCTTAATTATTTCTAAACATAATTTTCAATAATATATTTACTGCTTCATCACTAGCTCATTCGTTTTAGCTTAAATTTCTATTGCATGGTGCACTGACATTAATTTACATGTTATTTTTAATTCTTTTGTTTCCATTTTTACAAGCACAAAACGCATACTAAAAGTATTCTTCCATACACAATGAAGTCTACCTTTTATATATGATCGTAAGAAAATAAACAAATCGATTGTTTAAGCAGATAATTAAAAATGGAAATTCGTCAACTTTGGGAATATTCTTGGAGAAGTTTAAAATGCAGTGTATTTAGATCAGGCATACAAAGGGATAACCAAAGCTAAACCCTGCATCCAGTCATGTGGACTCACATATGCTACATATGCCATCAGGTCGCCTAGCAGTTTTCACACACTGTACTACAACTGGAAGGTATTTCCAACAATCATGAATAGTGATAAATTTTCATACGTCACTCACATGAGATATCACTTCTTTTCATGGTTGAAGTTTTATGTTTATGGTTTGAAGAGATTATTTACAAGTTTTTAGCACTTTCCAACCTAGTTGAAAAGTGCTTATGACTTCGGTTTGTCTGGCCGTATGGCCGGATGGCCGTCTGGCCGTCTGGCCGTCTGGCCGTCTGTCCGTGCTCTAACTCCCGTAAATATGCTCGAATTGCTCTGCAATTTTTATATGTTATTGTCGTTATCTATGGCACGTTCCCTATTTCAACTGAAGTGTGTAGCACTTATAGTTTTCTTACAGGGACACTCAAAAGAATTCCGTTACATTGCGGTCTATGGGGAAAAATCATTTGCGGTTCATTTTAAAAATGTTTCACTATTGTAAACGCATTGAAATTTATATAGATCACTAAGATGCATTAGAAGAAGCTTAATATGGAATAGTAGGTGTATAGCACTTAGAGTTACTTTACAGGGACAGTCAAAATAATTCCGTTACATTACGTCTATGGAGAAAAATCGTCTGCGGCTTATTTAAATAATGTTCCACTATTTTAAACGCATTGAAGTTTATATATATTACTAAGGTGCATTACAAGAGGCTTACTACAGAATAGTGTGTGTATAGCAGTCATCGTTCATTTACAGGGTCACACAAAAGAATTCTCTACTGTCTGTTAACAATAATTCCTGGAAGTGCGTTTTAAGTTACTAAACGCGATTTTAATCTTAACTAGCTTTTTGTCTATTACGTGGTGTGTATAAATTCTGTAGATCCTATACAGGGCAGCACAAAAGTTCGCGAACACATTTCCGTTTATTGACAGAAACTCCAGAAGGAGAATTTAAACGGTGCTACGCGTTTCCTAACTAAACTAAAATTTAGCATCCTATGTATATATACAAATCTATAGGTCATATACAGGGCTACATAAAAGTATTCGGATATTTTTCCGAATATTGTATATATTGAAAATTCCTGAAATTACGTTTTTAAATATGTTATGCGTTTTCCAAATTGTTTACTTAGATGTCATCTTTCAGCTTATTAAACGGTAATGATTTGTAAAATTATTTTAGAAGCGTTGGAAAGTGCTACATAATCTATGCTTGACGTATGATTTTTCGTTCTTGTTACTTACCCATCATACGTAGTATAGGGTAAGTCTTGTAATCGTTTTGAAAATCGAAAAAAATTTTTTGACGGATTTACACGTTTCAGACACTGGAGATTCCGAAAAACATATTTTTAGAAATTTTTTTTTGCCGTCCGTCTGTGTGTCTGTGTGTCTGTGTGTGTGTGTGTCTGTAAACGGTCTATCTCCCGAAAAAAATGAGATAGAGACTTGCAATTTGGTATGTACCTAGTATGTAATAATGGGAAGAAGCCTATTTCATTTCAATAACCTCGATTAACCGGAACAATTTTTTTCGGACTCTCGAAATATTCGTTCTGATGAAAGGTATATAAAAATTTTCGAAATTGTATATTTTAAGAAATGAATATAAAAGACAATAAAAAAACATAAATTTTGAATAGAGCATGAAGTCGATCGGATAATTAGTTGCCGAGATATTTGGAATCCTGTTTTCCACTTTCTTCGATTTTTCATGACCCTGTATTTCATCCAAATTTCACTTCAAAGATATATTTTAATTAGAAATTTGACGCCTAATCAGATGCAATAAACCGCTAGTTAATAGGATTATTATTTTTGGAGTTATAAGGAAAAACCTCTTTCAAGCAATTCAGTAATCGAGCCTTTAAAGTTTGTGACGTCATCAAGCCACGATTTTATTTGAATTGCGCACATTTTTGAACACATTTTTATTTTAATATTTTACATTATGCATATCCATGATGGGTAAGTATTACGGTGGCCCCCAACGACTAGTTTTTTTCTTGGATGAGATTAGTATTCATTGGAACGAACATCTTGTATAGCTCATTGTATCCACCACTGTGTAAATGATGTTATCGATTTAGCTGAAAAATTGCAGGGTTTATTTATGCCGATACATTTTTTAAAGTATTCACTAAACTAGTAAATGTGCAGATCAGGAGCCTCATCGTCAGCTCTAAAAGTCATTGTTTTCTAATCCCACTTTTCATATTATTTAGCATCTTACAATTCACAATTTAATTTTTTTTTTGTTAGATACATATTTTATAGGCATATAAAATACTTCGGAGGTTTTAGAAATTAGAAGCGTTAAATTAAACATGATTTATGGAATGATATTCTGAAATTCTTATAAACTTCTTATTCTTGTTATTTTTTTAGATAAAAAAATGCATTTCTTATTTTGATATTCTTTGAAATATGGTTTCTAAGCAACTAATAAAATTAAGAGGAAAGAAAAAGAAATCCATTTTAAAATTTGTAAAAAATAGGAAAATAAAATGATTTATATTTCCCGAACAGTTGCAAAAAATTTTCCAATAATTTAAACAATTTCTAAATTCTAATAGATGTATCGGCAAGTTTTCAAGACTATTGCATATATTTCAGACCTCCATATCGAAAATTTAGTATCCTTAATTTACGTTTAAATCCATTATTCAAATATGTGATTTTCATTTCAGTTAAAAATGAAATTTGAAAATCGTCTGCGTTCCCATAGGAAAGCAGGGCTGTAGCTAGAAGTAAACAATAGGGGGTGCTCAAGAAAATGTAAGGGGGGCTCATACTATTTATCTCTCTCTGACACGTGCACGCACAAACACAGTTATATATGATCAAAGTATTATACAGAAACATGGGCGTACGCAAGGGGGGGGTGATGAGGCTACAGCCCCCCCCCCCAGAAATTTTCGGAAGTGATATGAAAAAAGTGTTGATTTTTTTTCTTTCTATTTTGGAAAAAAAATTACTTTTTTTTATATCATACAACGGACTAGCCATTCTCATTAGTCCCACATTAGTCCGCATTGACACCAAAGAAAAGAGGGGCTGATGGGGTTACAGCCCCCTCCTTCCAAAATAGTCGGAAATTAAATGAAAAAAGTGTTTTTTCCTTACTTTTTTAGTCAAATCTGTAATTTTCTTCTTCTGTCATACTGCGAAATAGCCATTTTCGTTAACCCCATGTTAGTTCACATTGACATCATAGCATACCCAAAGATGGGGAGGGGGGCTTCTAGAATTACAGCCCCCTCCTCTCGAAGTAGTCAAAAATGAAATGAAAGAATAGTGCCGATTTTTGTTCTTTGTTTGAGATGAATTTGATTTTTTCCCCTATCATTTTACAGACTAGCCGCTCCCTTCGCTTTAGTTCCATATTAGTGCACAGTGATACCAGATTATACCCAAAGGGATAATGGCTAAATGATAGTTTCCTTGCCCTTTAAAAAAACATATTCTCTTTTTCAAACAGGATCTAGTTTAAGAATCTATCGCACATTTTTACAATTTTAGCTCTATGTATATTGCTCTGTGTGTGCAACACTTATTGTTAAATTAATCATTTTAAAACATTTTCACCAAATCAGCAAATGCACGTACTGGAATTTTTTTGTGACCGGCATTGTCAAGTAAGATTTGCCATTCATTATTGATTTTCGGTTTTGAAAGGGCCTTTTAACCAGATTTTTAAAAAGTTAGTTCAGTATATTATTTCAGTTTAAAA
This sequence comes from Maratus michaelseni, assembly GCA_963931845.1. Classification (NCBI taxonomy): domain Eukaryota; kingdom Metazoa; phylum Arthropoda; class Arachnida; order Araneae; family Salticidae; genus Maratus; species Maratus michaelseni. The sequence continues at coordinate 312,641,012 of OZ007586.1, forward strand.
ACTATACCTATAAACAGAGATGTTTGTATGTGTGCTGTTTTTTAAATAGACCACAGTGTTTTTTTTTCCACGACCCTTTGATGAAATTCTGGTTTTTATCACGGCCCTTTGACAAATTTCGCATTTTTCTGCGATTCTTTGAAGAAATTCACTTTTTTCCCGCTGCCCTTTGACAAAATTCGCGTTTTCCCGCGCCTTTTGACGAAATTCGCTTTTTTTCCACGGCTCTTTTGACGAAATTCGCGTTTTCTTGCGATGCTTTAACGAAATTCCTTCTTTTTCGCGGCCCTTTGATTGAATACGTGTTTTTTTTGTCGAAATTTGCGTTTTTTTCGCGGCCCTTTGACAAAATTCGCCTTTTTGCGATCCTTTGACGAAATTAACGTTTTCCCGCAACCATTTGACGGATAACGCACTTTTTTTCCCGTGATCCTTTGTCGAAATTTGCGTTTTTCCCGCCGCTTTTCGACAAAAGTCGTGTTTTTTCCGCGATTTTTTGTTGAAATTTGCGTTTTTTTCGCGGCTTTTTAGCGAAATTCTCGTTTTTTTGGTATCTTTTGTTAAAATTTGCGTTTTCCCATGGCCCTTTGACGAAATTCGCTGTTATTCTGTGGCTCTTTGACGAAATTTTCGTTTCCTCCGCGATCATTTGACGAAATTAGTGTTTTCTCCGCGATCATTAGATGAAATTTGACTTCCTTTTCGCGATTATTTGTCCAAATTTGCATTTTTTCCGCGTCTTTTTGACGAAGTTAGCGTTTTTTCCACGGTCCTTAGTCGAAATTCGCGTTTTCCGTGTCTTTTTGACGAAATTCGCGTTTTTACCATGTCTCTTTGACGAAATTCGAGGTTTTCTGCGCTCTTTGATGAAATTCGTGTTTTTTCCACGACCTTTTGATGAAATAAGTGTTTTCGCGATCCTTTCTCGAAATTCGAATTTTTTCCGCGCCCCTTTGACGAAATTAGCGTTTCCTACGTGATCATTTGACGAAATTCGCGTTTCATCAGCGATCATTTGATGAAATTTAGGTTTTCTCCACGATTATTTGACGAAATTTGTGTTTTCTCCGCGAAAAGGCATTTGAGGAAATTTGATCTTTTTTCCATGATCCTGTGACAAACTTCCCGTTTTTCCGCGACCCTTTGACAAAATTGGAGTTTTACCCGTGGCCCTTTGACGAAATTCGCATTTTATCCGCGGCCTTTTGAAAAAAATTGGGTTTTTCCATGATCCTTTAACGAAATTGGAGATTTTTTTCAGCGAACGATTGCGAAATTAATTTTTTTCGGCGGCCAGAATAGCGAATATTTCTAAAATAGCGATATATTAATAATTATATAAAAAATAGCGATATATTTTTAAGTCCGAATTTTCGGACTGATGACCGATTTTTTAAAAATTTTCGGAACCTCATGCCTTAAATTTTCAGAAAATTTGGAACAGAATCAACCTTTCCCACCACCACCTTTTCACCCTCTGGCTACGTCCTTATTGTCAAAAATTATTGTTGTTTACAACTCAATTCAACGTGTTTCGTAATATTTAGAACATTATGGAAATTTAAGTCACCCCCCCCCCTCCCGAAATAAGATTCTGGGTACGCCACTGTATAAAAAGGTAAATTAGTGCATATTCATATTGTAGGCACTATGTTTCTTATTAAATTGTTTATAATAACTTCATTTGATGCTAAGAAAAGTAAAGGATGATGAGGGATGATGTCAATAAGTAAATAAAAAGCTACTGGCCACCTGTTTCAAAAGAGTTGCAACCTCTAATTTTCTTCTGAATATTCCCTACTCTTAAGGATTCTTAAGTTATGTTTTTATATGATAAAAACATTAGAAAAATCTAGGGTGTATTTTGCATTTTGAAATTATTTTTGTGTCTAGTCAAAAGCTAAAGCCACTTGTATTTAAAATGGCTATAACTCATTAGAATAACTTTGTTTTATGTTAATAATAGAAAACTCTTCAAAATGAAAAAAATCAGTATATAACTAATACAAAAGTCAATGTTTGCATCAGCAAAAGGTTGCTAAATCTGAGTCTGTGCAGATAGGATGCGCGCCTATTGAAGCACTTATTTGCAGTTTTTAAACAAATACTACAATTTAGTATTTATGCAAAACTGTAAAAAGCCCCCAAAACTAAGTTCAATCTTTGAACAGGGTTTCATTTGGATTTTTGAAATAGAATTTCATTTTGTGGCCTTGGCAACTTTTCCAGGGGAGGCTCAAAAATTTTCAGGGGGTGCTGAGCCTCCCCTGGCACCCCCCTAGCTACGGCCCTGTAGGAAAGCATTATGACCTAAATCGAAATGTTCTATATTTTTCGAACGGATGAACCAAATGTAACTAAAAACTATACAGCTAAATCCGGGTACCTCACCAACATACCCACCAAAAATGAAACTAATCGGGCGCTTTTTACGGCAGTTATCGCGGAACAGACAGACAAACAGACGGAAACCAAAAACTTTTCGTGTCTCCACATTGAGCCTTCACTGACGTTTCGGCAATTAGGAAATTACTGACTAAATTCTTAAAGAATGACTTATTACATAGCAGCATTATTATGGTAAGAGGTAGAGACCCATTTAATAACTTGAGGGCCCTGGACACACATCATTTTGGGAACCCCCTCAAACACTTTATGTATATTTCAGTCCTCTTATCAGATCTATTTTAGGTTTTTGGCGACTCTTTTGAAAGTTGGGACCCAAGGCACATGTCATAAATCATGTCCTTGGAAGAGGCATTTGTATTATTATGAGAAACCACGAACGAACGCACTTAAAATTTGACCATTGTAAATTCATGATGTTTCGAATTTTTTCATCATCGGAACAAGACTGAAGAGGCCGAAATATTACTGAAGCTTTAAAACACAAATTTATGACAAATTACGTTTCATTTATAATTTTGAAACAACATAGTACAGAAATAATGAAATGTCGAAAAGATTACGGGGATAAATATACTGTGTAACTAAAAAGCTATAATTAAACGAGAGCCGCTGTTGTCTTTTTTTTTTTTTTTTTTCATTTATAACAAATTTTGTCTGACTAAAAAGCAAAAAGAAAGCACTTATTTCAAGAGTTATTTTAGTATTATAACCTAAACAACTACAAACTCTTTTAGTGTAAGTTAAAGAACCTACTTTTCCAAAATCTTTTACAGAAATAAATGATCAACCTTTCAGACATTACAGAACATTTATTTTGATTAAAGCATTCATTACTTGTGTCTCACAGACATGGGTAAAGTCATCCGTGTCTGTTCTTATTTTATTTGATCGTCCAATAAAAAAATCACATTATCCCGATTAACATGATGAAAACGGAACTAAAAGACCTGCGGAAGTAACAACCACCAAAATTGTGTTCTTATAACGCATTTTCCTTTAATGGAACAAAAATGCCTGTTCTTTTTTTAAGCTCATGTAAGTACAGATTTCATTTGTTTATTTCTTTGGGAAATGTTGATGACCCTGAAACATAGACAAAATATTTTTAAGACTGTTTTATGGTACTTATTTCTCAGCGAAATCATAACTTTATTTTTTTAATTCCACACCCATACTGAAGGCAAAGTGTGGAAAGCAAAACAAAAGGAAGAAGTAATAATTGAAAAATAAATAGAGATTTTATATGTACTTGGCCCAAAATTAGAAAGGTCTGATCTATTTATGTTTGCAATTAACTTTTATATCAACAGACATTTTCTTTCTGCAAAATAAGTTTTCTATATCAAACGAATTTCTTTAAGGTGGTGGTATGAAAATGTTTCTCAAATTTTTAAATTATCCATATTTGTAAGAGTTATCTATTTAATAACATTAAAGATAAATTAAATACGATCTTTTAAAAAGATTAATCACCGGTAGCATTAAAGTTAGAATAGAAAGTAAGTCTTATAAGAAAACAAAACATTGGACGCTTTCTTATGTGTTACTATCTTAATAGAATAATAACAAAAGAACGTTTTTTTCAATTTTTGCAAGAAAAAAATCAGTTATAAGAAAATTTCCAGTAAAATCAATTGTATTAAAATCTAAACGGAAATTTATAATTTTATTGGAATATCGATTTTTCGTTTGGATTATGCCAGTCTAATTTTGAGTTCACATATTGTGAATTATATTTCAAGGTGGAGGTCTTTTGTGTGTTTCTAAGTGTATTAACTTAACATCATATTCTGAAGATGGTCATAGAAGTTGACCGAAACGTCAATTTGATGTATTTTTAAAGTTTAACTTTACATAAATATTTATACACCATTCAGTAAAAACGTGTGGTTTACCTTACACATAATTTTATATACGATAATATAAATATGTTTCAAATATAGTAACATCATTAAAATACGCCGCAAACAATTTCACCCTACATCATGCCGTAATGTAACAAAATTCTTTTGAGAGTCCCTGTATATGAACTATAAATGATACACACTTCATTTTCAATACCGATCATGCCAGAGTAAACCTCAATATCATATATCAGTTCATGGCAATCCGAGTAAATTTACATGAATTAGAGCACGAACAGACGGCAGATAGACAGACAAACCGAATTCATAAACACTTTGCAACTTTGTTAGAAAGTGTTAAAAAGATCATTTTAAAATAAAATTTGAATTTGTCTCACTCTGTACACTAATTTACATGGAATTACCAATACATGCTAAGCACTCTTGAAATTTTGAAAAGCGTTATTGCACATAAGCCACTATTTTTCAAATAGCTTTTTAATGTCACTTTATACGTCAGATTAAAAAAAATTATTACGCAAAAATGCTGAATACAAAGAAATGAAAATTGATTAACTTAGTGTAATTTGTGCATAAATTAAAAAAGTATATCGTAATGCAGTGGTTCCTAAACGGTGTGGGGCGCCTCTCTTGGTAAGCACGGAATGCCTGCAAGGGAGGCATCAGCCGATGACATTTTTATCAATTCCACTAAACGAGACAATACGAGAAAAACAGAACTTTCTGATTAGCTAATTTAGCTTTAAGGAGCAATGATGGTGCTTATTTCGAGAGAAAAATGCAAAGATTTTTCAAAGGGCAAGTGATGACTTAGTGTATTTTAGAAATGAGTGTAATTTATTAATACTCACGAGACCAGACTCACCACTGTACCAAAAAAAATAAAGTATTTACAAGCATAAACATCAATGTCAAGTAAGAAAACAATGATAATTGAAAAAAACAATAAGTCAATGAAATCGTCAAACATCGATCGTTTGTGCAATGCTAATCAAGCCCAGGTTTCATATTGACGCATACAATTTTTAAACGGAAATGTATTATTAAAACCTTATTAAAGAAAAAAAATCCTAGTAAAATACTTCGTTCAGATATTATCTACTTTATACGTACAAATTGCTGCTTTAATTAAACCAACTTTTATTTTTAGCTAGAGCAGTTGTATCATCATATATTCTAATACGAGCAAATCTTGTGTGTGTGTGTGTGTGTGTGGTTATATATATATATATATATATAACCAGCATATATATATATATATATATATATATATATATATCCATAAATGAAACATTATCATAACACCAACTTAAACCATGAAATAATTAGTTGACAATGAAAGATTCCCCAACACACTTAATATGGAATCAAAAAACATTGAAAGAATAAGAAATTAAATAAAAATTGAATCAATGGAATTAAATGAATTAAATGAAATGAAAATTGTGGAATTTAGACAGAATTATCAAGTCCCAATTGTCTAAATACCACAAATAAAATGAGATGTTTCATCTTCATATTAGCCAAACATTGCTAAAAAATATGATATTGGGACAACATCTCAAATACAATGATTCAAATCAGTGATAAAATAAAAAATGAAATACAATATAAAAAAAGAAAGAAACCATACTTATAAAAAAAATCCATAAAGATGAATAAAGATATAAATAAGATACCTTGCAGTTCATGAACCATCATGAAAACTCCAACATGACTGGGGAATGAATTGCATAAAAAATCATATTATGTTGCCAATTTTAGAAATATAAATTGCTTAGAAATATAAATTGCTTTGCAATGATGCCAGAAATAATGTTAAAATATAATGGATTATAAAATAAACAGGAACATTAGTGCTGCCATCTATTAGTAGAAAAAAAAATGGATATAATCTGAATCGAAGGAATAGGATGGAAATAAATGTTTCATAAATCAACCAAATTACTAACTTAATTGATACCAATTAGTTAAATAATAAATAAATGAGATTAATTAATAAATAGAAAATCGAATTACATTAAAGGATGTATTAATGTATAACACTATGTTATAAATAAGTATTAAGATGTAAAAATTAATAAAAAACAACTTAAAATAGTGCTGCCCTCTAGTGGTAAAAGTAAATATAAAGTATGGATGGTAATTAGTTTTTAATAATTAAACCAAATAACTATCTTAATGATAGCCATTAGTTAAATAATAAATAAATGAAATTAATTAATAAATAGAAAGTTGAGTAATATCTAAGTAATGGATGTATAAATTAATAATACTATGTTATAAATAAGTAGTAATATGGAAAAATTAATAAGTAATGCAACATTAAAAATGTACCATTAAATGTCAACAACGATTAAATAACTGTACTAAAAATGCAACATCATTTAAAATAAATTAAATTAAAATACTAGAGATTTGAATTAAGAATCAAAGAATTTAAAATTAATATTGAGTAAATATTGAAATGAATTAGTCACAAAAAAGTGGCTTTAAACAAAGTTAAATTAAATAAAAACACTAAATAAAATTAAAACATATTATATCAACACTGTATAAAAGTAAACATTATCTTTGAAGTAGATATGATATTGTCCACCAAAGGTATTAATCCAAATCATTAGATCAAATACATTCTTAATAATAATGAATATAAATTCATTTAAAATACTTAAATAATGAATAAGTAAATCTAACTAAATTAATATACATAAGAATAACACATCGCAGTCCATTATAAAATGTGTATGATCAAACAATTGTGTAAATCAAAATGCCCCCTTTTTTTTTTAATATATAAATTAACCATGCGTATTTTTCCATACAACGCCGCCACACACCTCCTCAATCCAACGTCTACCCACCCAACCGTCCTATTATATATATATATATTTTTTTTTTTTTGTAAATATTTATAAGATTATATGATTTTTTTAATACATTTTTTAAACGCATGTGTTAATTTGGTTGTAAAGATCAAATAGGAAGTAACTATATATTAAGGAATAAATGAATTTTTTTGGAAAACCATGTTGTAATGCGTCAAAGATAAGTTTTTTAATATTTTTGTTAATAAGTTGAGAGGAACATAAACTTTTTATTCTATAAATATGATTAAGGAGTATATTACGATATACAGAATTATGAAGACATGATTTAAAATTAGTAAATGAATTAACTTTAAATTTAAATCCTTTACGTTTATCAAATAGATCTATTATTGTTTTGTTTTCTTTTAGTGTAATTTTAAGATCTAAAAAGTTAATAGTATTGTTAGAAAGGAGGTTTTCCGTTAATTCTAAATTAGTAAGATAATCAACTGGAAATATAGAAATATTAGTGTGATCAGTAGCAATTAAAATAATGTCATCAATATAACGATATAAATGTATATTACAATTAATAAATGTACGTTCATAATGATACAAGTATAAGTCTGAAAGTATACTAGATGTACATCCCCCTTGTGGTATACCGACTTTCTGTAAATATAACGTGTTATCATGCATTATATAATTATTATATATAATGAAATTTGTTAAAGTTTTAAAATAAGCTGTATCTATATGAATTGGTAAATTAAGTGAATGTTGATACTTATAAAATAATGCATTTATAATATTATGTAGATCTAATAAATCTATATTATTAAATAGATCTTTGAAATCATATGTCATTATATTGTTAACACATTTAAGATTTTTCAAAATATATTGACGAGTTGATAGCTATTTTTTATACAATGTGTGTTATCAGTGGATGTTGTCAGTGTATAAATTTAATTGAGAATTTTTAATTTTTTTTTTTTTACTTATGTTTCACTTTTTGAATAAATACTTCATTTGTTAGGACTATGTTTTATAATGTGTAATTTGACATAGCTATTTGGGGTAATAATTTCATTGCATTTGGTCAGTTACTTCTGTTTCAATGGTTAATTTTTGCAATAAGTTTATATATATATATATACGAGCAGGGAAGACCGAGCTATGCTCGGTCAAAATTAAATTTGAGTTCAAATATCATGACCCATGACCAATATGACCTACTAATTGAATTTTCTTGAACATGAGACTTAGCCCAACAGTCTTCTCGTGCCCGAAAACCATAGGATGCAAAATTTAGTGTAAATAGTCTGAGCCGTTTTTAAGATAAAATAGCTTGACCCATAATGACCCATGACCAAAATGACCCACTAATTGAATTTTCTCGAACATGTGACCTAGCCCAACAGTCTTCTCGTGCTCGAAAACCATTGGATGCAAAATTTTGTGTAAATTGAGCCGCTTTTTAGATCTTGACCCACAATGACCCAGAAATGACCCACTAATTTAATTTTCTCGAACATGTGACCTAGCCCAATGATTTTATCGTGCTCGAAACTCGTAGGACACAAAATTTAATCAAAATCGTTAGAGCCGTTTTTTAGATAAAATTATTTTTACCCGCGTTGACCCACAAATGACCCACTAATCGAAAGTTCTCGAACATGTGACCCAGTCCAATAGTCTTCTCGTGCCCGAAAATGGTCGGATACAAAATTTCGTCAAAATCGTTTGAACCGTTTTTTAGAAACAATTAGCTTGACCATGACCCAAAATGACCCTAAATGACCCACTAATCGAATTTTCTCGAACATGTGACCTAGCCCAATGGTTTTCTGGTGCCCCAAAACGGTAGGATACAAAATTTCGTCAAAATCGTTAGAGCCGTTTTTAAGATTAAATTTGCATATTATATATATATATATATATATATATATATATATATATATATTATTATTTAACTAATGGCTATCATTAAGATAGTAATTTGGTTTAATTATTAAAAACTAATTTCCATCCATACTTTATATTTACTTTTACCACTAGAGGGCAGCACTATTTTAAGTTGTTTTTTATTATTAATTTTTCCATCTTAATACTTATTTATAACATAGTATTATACATTAATACATCCTTTAATGTAATTCGATTTTCTATTTATTAATTAATTTCATTTATTTATTATTTAACTAATTGGTATCAATTAAGTTAGTAATTTGGTTGATTTATGAAACATTTATTTCCATCCTATTCCTTCGATTCAGATTATATCCACTTTTTTTTTTTAACTAATAGATGGCAGCACTAATGTTCCTGTTTATTTTATAATCCATTATATTTTAACATTATTTCTGGCATCACTGCAAAGCAATTTATATTTCTAAGCAATTTATATTTCTAAAATTGGCAACATGATATGATTTTTTATGCAATTCATTCCCCAGTCATGTTGGAGTTTTCATGATGGTTCATGAAATGCAAGGTATCTTATTTATATCTCTATTCATCTTTATGGATTTTTTTATAAGTATGGTTTCTTTCCTTTTTTATATTGTATTTTATTTTTTATTTTATCACTGATTTGAATCATTGTATTTGAGATGTAGTCCCAATATCATATTTTTTAGCAATGTTTGGCTAATATGAAGATGAAACATCTCATTTTATTTGTGGTATTTAGGCAATTGGGACTTGATAATTCTGTCTAAATTCCACAAATTTCATTTCATTTAATTCATTTAATTCCATTGATTCAATTTTTATTTAATTTCTTATTCTTTCAATGTTTTTTGATTCCATATTAAGTGTGTTGGAGAATCTTTCATTGTCAACTAATTATTTCATACTTAATTATTTCATGGTTTAAGTTGGTGTTATGATAATGTTTCATTTATGGTTATATATATATATATATATAACCACACACAAGATTTGCTCGTATTAGAATATATGATATATATATATGCAAATTTTATCTTAAAAACGGCTCTAACGATTTTGACGAAATTTTGTATCCTACCGTTTTGGGGCATAAGAAAAACATTGGGCTAGGTCACATGTTCGAGAAAATTCGATTAGTGGGTCATTTTGGGTCACCATGGGTCAGGGTCAAGCTAATTGTATCTAAAAAACGGTTCAAACGATTTTGACTAAATTTTGTATCCTACCATTTTCGGGCACGAGAAGACTATTGGGCTAGGTCACATGTCCGATAAAATTCGATTAGTGGGTCATTTTTGGGTCACTGTGGGTCAAGCTCCTTTTATCTAAAAACGGCTCTGAATATTTAGACTAAATTTTGCATCCTATGGTTTTTGGACACGAGAAAATCATTGGGCTAGGCTCATTTTTGGGTCACTGTGGGTCAAGCGAATTTTATCTAAACAAGTTGGAAATTGTACGTCAAACGTTACAAACGAGGTGCGTTCGTACGCACGTTTTAGAATTAAATTCATGATATCCCGTGCGTAGAACGGGTTAAACAGCTAGTTAAGTATATATTTTATGACACTGTTCATACAAATATCTTAACTAGTTATATAAATATTCAGATATATATGTATCAGCTAGTTATATAAATATTCAGATCTTGATGATTTTTAATTCTGTGAAATGAATTATATCGTCTGCAGATTAATTTCTGTCATAAAATAAGTATCTCGGTCGCTTGACGATTTAACATCGATCGGAAGCTCCTATAACAAAAAAGCACCGATTTAAAAAAAAAAAATCAAATTTCTTAATAAATATTTTTATTAATATCTCCTAAAGTTTTGATTCGATTTTAATAAAATTTGAAATGCCTCGACAAAATTCTGCAAAGATAATATATTTTAAATTGCAAACCATTTGGTTGGGTAGTTTTTGAGTTGTTATATGCGGACAGACAGACAGACGGACGGACAGACAGACGGACAGACAGACAGACAGACAGACAGACGGACGGACCAAACGACGACTATAGGTGCTACGTATTTATATAATTACGAACGCACCTAAAAACGGCTCAGAGGATTTAAACTAAATTTAGTATCCTACAGTTTTAGGGAACGGGAAGACTATTGGGTTAGGTCACATCTTCGAGAAATTTCGATTAGTTAAGTCATTTTGGTCATGTGTCATTATGGGTCAAGCTATTCTTTTCTTAAAAATGGCTCAGAAGATTTAAACTAAATTTAGTATCCTACAGTTTTAGGGAACGAAAAGACTGTTGGGCTAGGTCACATGCTCCAGAAAATCCGATTAGTGGGTCATTTTTGGGTCACTGTGGGTCAAGCTAATTTATCTAAAAAACGGCTCAGACTGTTTTGACTAAATTTTATATCCTACGGGTTTCGGGCACGAGAAGACAATTGGGATTGGTCACATGTTCGAGAAAATTTGATTAGTGGGTCATTTTGCTCACGGGTCATGATATATTTGAACTCAAAGCTAATTTTGATCGAGCATAGATCGGTCTTCCCTGCTCGTTTCAGCTGAATATGTTAAATGAAGCCTTAAAGGTGTTACTTCTTTGCAAGTAAAAATAAATGCGAATAACTGTTCATTCTTAAGAAATAAATAGCTGTGTTTACAGGGGGGGGGGGGGTCGAAAGAGGCGCCGATGCAACATGTGTATATGGTTGGAGAGGTACAATGCAGAAAAGGTTGTTAGCCACTGCAATAATGTATGCGTAATACATTATTTTCCTTAATTAATCTAAAAATAGATCCTACTAATGGATTTGCTGAATGATGCTTCATTGTCATGAAATCAAAGTTTCCTTTATTGTTAAAAGTAACAGTTTTTGATGAGCAAATTGTTATCGAATTCTAGAGTTCTTGAAAAGCAATCCTTCTTTCACTGAGTAGTAACTTATCTGTTTGTACAATTGATTCTAAAATAACACCGTTTACTTCACAAAATAATGTTTTACAACTGTTGAAGCAGTATTTTTTCTATTTTACTAAAATCTGCTTCTAAGCTTTTTATAAGCAAAGTCAATTCCATCATTTTCTGGGAAAAGCGTATCAACAGCCATTTTATTTTATCATTTATGCTAGAAAAAATGCAATTGCAATTATTTCTTTATTATTATTTTTTTATGTAATGTGTAATCAAATATAATACGGCCCCCTGGCACCCTTGAATGCATCACTGCTCTTTTGCTGAGAAGTACCGTATGAAGAATTAAAATTTAAACACTTTTTTAAATTAAAAAAATTGACGGATTTTTCCTATCCTGGGGCTCTTTCTGCATTCATCACTGCTCTGTTCTTTTGCTGAGCAGGATCATATAAAGAATTAAAATTTAAACTCTTTTAGTACGTAGAGTCATTGATATTAAAAAAAAAGATCATTTACACTTTGCTCTGTTCTGTTTTCTTTCTTTTCCTCCCGTTTGCCAAAATTTTTGTTTTTCATCAATTTATGGAGTAAAGGGGTGATTAATTGTTCAAAAATGTATTATATATATATATATATATATATATATATATATATATATATATATATATATTTTGTTGTTTCTGTAGTCATATTATGCAAAACCTGCTCAATGTATTTAAAATGTTATATTGGCAACTATTTTTAAGTGGTATATAAATTACGCTTCTCTGTTGACCATAAATTATTTGCAAAACTATGATTCATTAAAAAATGAGGTAACAGAACCTCAATATGAATTTAAAAGTATGAATGTGGAACCTATTTCTGTTAAAGCATATTTTGAATTTATTTTAATGGAGAAATTAAAATTTTATTTTCTATGGTTTTATCATTACACCACCAAAAGATCTTCAACAATCAAAACGGCATCATAACTCGTTTACAAACCTAATAACTCATTTTGTTTATTTTATGCCAATAAGTGTCTTTTTAAAAATGTGCGTGAGATCCTTTCTTTTATACATTTCTTACGATTGCGAATCATACTTTTGTCCAAAGTGGCAATGTTATTATCGAGTTCAATATATCTAAACAACCAGAAAAACGACATACTTATTTCAGAACTCATATAGTATCTATTTTACTGCCTGAACAATAGCTGAGTCATATCGTATGAAAAGCAATAAGAAATGAAACAGGATTCGAAAAGTAATTTAAGTATCATTGCAACGTCTGAGACTATAGAAATAATAGAAGAATTTTATCTTTTATTTTATATTTTTTTCTAACAAATACTTACTACTTACATTATTATAGGTGTAAAAAAAAAAAAACTGGAAAATTTGAACGAAATAGGTTTATGTTTGTTTTAAAAAAAGACGCATTTCATGAAAAATGTTAAAGAAAAAAATGCGTAATTAATTTTTTGAAAGCTTTTTATACAACTTAAATGTTGCAGAGACTTTGTTGAAAAAATGAAGAGATATTTGTGTGTGTGTGTGGGGGGGGGGGGGGGGGGGTACACAAAGGCAATATTCAGAAATAATTTCAGAGTACATGTACTGAAAATTTCTAATCTGAAATTTATCATTATCTTCACTCTCGAACAGAAGCAATAAAAATGGCAACTAAGAGAAATGGAATATGCATGACATATTAATGTTGTAAGAAAGCTAATTTCTAATTATACTTAGAAACGAATGCATCATGACTCCCTATAAAAAAGAATAATATACAAAGTGATCAGTTAATGTGGAGACAAACTGAAAGAGACAATATACTCGCCAAGAATATCAAATTTTACTATGAAATACAGTGTAGCAACCCCTTTATTAAGTCAAAAATACAGGAAGACTGACTCCAAGCCGATGCCGGATTATCGTTCATAACGTTTCAAATATTGAAAACATTGCACCGAGATTTTCAACCTTGTTATGTCTGAAATGTGCTGCTATCATAACAAGTACTGAAAATGGACACCATGCATATATAAAAATGCAGTGAGTTGGACGCTCCATATTTAAAATTGTGGCTGACAGCACGTATGGTATCATTGATCCAAGTACTATGCACCTCCACTCAGTCTTGAAATGTCATCGTCATCGTATAATACGCAAAACAAAGGAAGCCCGTTGAAAATTTCGTTATATTATCTTCCTTATTCTTAAAGCTATGAACGAAGTTGGCTTGGAGTGAGACTCCCTGTATTTTGGATTGAATAAATGTATTTTAACCTTGGTTTCATATACAAAAACAGTTTCTGTTGACTTGTACTATCAGCTCTCTCAATTTGTTACCACATTAATTGGACACCTTTTATATGTATTAATTCAAACACACACATATATATAATTTATGTATGATGTTCCTGTTTTGTCTTATAACGGTTATATATATATATATATATATATATATATAAAGCTAATCAAAAGAAATTGCATATAATTAAACTTTACTAATAATTTTCAACGTCTAATTGAAACTGATAACTTAACCTTTAACTGCTATTAGCGGTCTCACAGACCGCTGCTTTTTTCAATTTTCACAGTTTAACTTGTAATTTCCAGTTTAACCCTTAACTGCTGTTATCGGTCTCACATACCACTGCACTGTTCACTTTTCAGAGTTTAACCCTTAACTTTCAGTTTAACTACAGATACTAGTGAAAATTTGCTTCGTTTAGATCCCTAGTACTATCGCTAGAAACTTTTGAAGGGGTGAATTTTGATTAGAAACAGCCTGTACATAAAGTTTAGTACAAAAACAGTATCTAATGCGTTAATCGAGCCTTTTATTCATCTTTCGATCTCAGAGACTGATTCACAGTAGTTATGCAAAATTTTTTGTCACAGTAGTTAAGGGGCCGCTTCACAGAGCTTCTGGATTTTCGTAGCTAATGTTAAACCAATGTAACAGTCCTAGTGCGATTTCTCATTTGCATTTAAAGATTTTCCAATTTTTTTTTTGCTTTGGATACTTGAAACCCTTTCTGATCCGTGTCTGTGTGTACTTTTTCGTTTACTTTAGTCATTTAGTGGTAAATGAAATTGAAAAAAACCACATTTTTTGATTCAGCAAAAAATGTGGTAGTTTCTGATTAAAAGCTTATAAAAGCTGAAAAACAAACAACTCTAAAATTCTAAAAACTAATTCGGATTTATGAAAGTTCAAACTTCCCAAATATAATTTCCTTTTAATTTTACACAAATTAGATTAAGTGTGATTTGCATAGTTGTACAAAAAAAATTGTAAAAAAGTAGTTTTTTCCTTAAAATACCCGCCTTCGCCGGCTGAAGGGGGAAGTCACAGGGGTGAAATCTGTGTGGGTGAGATGTAACTGATTTATGAGCTTTTACGGCAACTTCACACTCCCTCCTTCTCCCGTCCGAGGACACGGGGAAAGAGGTCCAATTACACCCTCATCCCCTTAGGTTAAAAATGCCCTCCCATGAAAGAAAAGTATATACACTATGAACAGAATTACTATAAACAGAATTTTCGTTTCAAAGAGGCAAGTCAGAAAAAATGAAACCTTTTTCTTAGTAGTGTGAAATATTTACTTTCCTTGTATATATATATATATTTTTTTTTTTTCGATATTTTAATAGAAATTTTATTTATATATACACACATGAAATATATGTTCAATTATTAAATAAAGCTACTTATATATTTTTTAAAATGAGCTACCGTTATATGAAGCAAAAAGGTCATACTCTTACAATAACTACTCGAAGAAAAAAGAATAGAGGCGGAAATCTTGCAACATGGAGAAAAAGGTAAGCGTTTAGTTTATTATTTTTATTACTTTATTAATTTGAAATAAAACAGCCAAATTTGACCTTAGCGAGCTGGGTTGTAATGGCAGCCTCGTTTTAACGAACAAAAATAAATGTTTGGTGGAATATAAAAATACATAACAGAAAATATAGTGTTGTAACGAGGGAAACGCTGTTAAAATAAGTATAATTTTTGGAAGCTCACAAAGATGTTTCTATTTTTTTTTAATACGCGTAAAATATGATCATTTAAGTGTGTAAAACACTTTCAATGAAATTGCGTAAATTATCTTGAAGAGATCGCCATTATTGTAATCGTTCCTCAGAATTAGCTTCTTTTAGACAAAAAAATAGTGGCGTCTTTCTTTTCTGATATATTTGAATTAATTTGAAGAAAAGGGCATATGATATGAATGTTCTTCCTCAAAAAATTAAAATAAATTTAACAGTAAATAAAATAAAATAGTAGCTTTTAAAGAAAAATAACTTCTGATCAAAATCAAAATTAGTTTTATAAAATTTTATCCTATTTATAAAAAAAAAAAAAAAAAAAAAAAAAAAAAAACTTAAAATAAATATCAACAGTTATTAATAATATAGAAATGAAATATATCACACAGCAATCATTCTGTATTTTTATAATTTAAAGGTTCTTTTACAAGCTTACTTTAAACTTGGTTATAAATAAAACTGTAACGCGAAAATATTGTGGTACACCCGTCCTCGTTATGATCGAATTTGACTGTATTCGAAATATGTTGCTATTTCATATATTATCTATTTCATGTATTAAAGTTTAGAATTACGCACACACACACCCATATATATATATCTTTGAAATTAAAATACATCAAACAAGTTCTATCAACAAAATCTGACCAAATCTCAGATGGCAAGTATTTAGTTTTATATGTAGTATATATACATGTGTGTGTATGTGCATAATTTTACAATTAATGTTTACGTTTGTTATACTTTACGCAGTAACCCACTTTCAGATTTCAGTTTTCGGGTCGTGAATGGCAGCAGTACGTGCTCCTCAGTTTAGCGAGGGGCGTTGACCGAGTAGCGCGGCGGGCTGTCGTCTCGAAGAGTTCCTATTGTTTTGTGTCAAGTGTTTTTTTTTTAGGTCGTTCTTTTCTCCGCATAGCCTGGTGTTACTGGGATTTTGTAATTTCTTGAAGCTTCTCTTTCCCTGGGGTAAGCGTATTAAATCTTTGTTATTTTCTTTGGCGTAGCAAGTTTCATTTTGCTGCCTCGTGTGTTTGTTTATTCTGGCTCCACTCTCAAGGAGTTGAGTGGAACGCCTGCTCATTTACTATGGCCAGCTCCACAATTAATATCGTTTCCGACCCCATTTCGGAAACTGTGCCAGTGAACGTTGAAATGGTGGAAAATGACGATAGCTACTTTCTGTCATCTACTGACAACCCTAACGTGACTCGCTCTTCGTTACCAATGGATGCGCTTCTGCAAATGGCGGCTGAAAATGGAGGTAAGGCATTTAACATTTTTCTAACAAGTCTAGAGTCCTCGGCGTTACCAAAAAGAGACCCTCGTTCTGTTCAGGCAGAAATTAAGGAAAAAGTCGCCCATTTCCAGCAGATAAACAACATACGTTTTACACGGTCGGGGAGCATCATAATCAGTACTTCTGATGTATTGTGTGCGACCGAAATATGTCAAATAGATAATTTTCTTGGTCTAAAAGTTAAACCCAGAATCATATGGGAGAACATAACAAATAAATTTCTTTTGTTCAACGTCCCGGTAAACATCCCTCTTCAGGAAGTGGGTCAGGAACTACTAAGCAACAATAATTTCCACTTGCTTGAGCTACGCAGATTTCTGAGGAAAGATAGCAGAAATGAATTTTCTCCTGTACTAATAACAACTTTAGGCATCTCCCTTCCGCGGGAAGTAAAAATCTGGTTCTCCATCCAGTCAATAAAGCAATTTGTCGACCGTCCCCGACAATGCTCAAAATGTTTTCAGTTTAATCATGTTGTATCCAAGTGTAAATCAGAACAAATTTGTGCCACCTGTGGCCTGGCTCACTCTGGCGCATGTACCGATCCTCTCAAATGCAGAAATTGTGGGGAAGAACATCGGTCGGACTTTAACCAATGCCCAGCCCGCATCAAAGAAAGCGAATTCTTGCGATTTAAATGCTCACACTTCCTCACTTTTACTGAAGCCAGACGGCAGTTTTCTCGTAAATCTGAATCTACATCGTATGCGAAAATAACAGGCTCCAAGAATACCGAATTGGACACTCTGAAAAAAGTTTTAGAAACCCGGACCAACGTCATGCTGAAAGTTATCGTTGACCATGCAAATGAGAAATATGAGAGGACTCAGGCCCTCATTGCCGAAATGAAGGTTGCCATTGACAGCCTCTCCATTACTCTGTCTAATTGGTGCGCAAAGCTTTGTGACTCCTCGCCAGAAAGGCGGAAACGTTCTCATTCAGGTGGTGTTCCTCCATAAAAAAAAAAAAAAAAAAACCTTTTCCTTTTACGTTTTCTAGTTGCTCTCTGTTCTGTCGGGGCTGTTTGTGTTTGTGTATTGCTGCTCACCCCCCTCCCTTGTTTTTTGGTCTTCATGGGTATCTCAGTCCTGCAGTGGAATTGCCGCAGTATCTTAAATAAACGTCACTGGCTGCATAGCCCCCCTTTCGCCTCTGCTGACATCCTGGTCATACAAGAAACGTTTCTAACTGCTGAAAAATCCCTGACTATCCCAGGGAAGGTGATCTATCGGCTGGACAGATTGGGTCGCCCTGGTGGCGGTCTTCTCATAGCAATTAAAAATGCTTGGTCCTCCCTTCAACTAAACTTTGATGCTCTCAACCTCTCGAATGAGATTTTGGGGGTTCGCATTTTTCTTGGTTCACATCATCTGAACATATTAAATCTTTACTCGCCTTCGGGTCTGGTGGTTGACGATCTTAAGCAGGTGACGAATGGCCTGCCAGGTAATACTCTCATACTCGGAGACTTTAATCTCCATCATCAGCTGTGGGGCGCCCCGGTGTCCTCGCGGGCAGGCGAAATGTTTGTGGATTGGCTTTCGGACAGCCCTTACTGTATCATGAACCTGGACACTCCCACTCACGTTTCTCCTAGTGGTTCCGGTTCTTTGCTAGACTTGTCCCTTTGTTCTCCAGAAATCTTCACTCAGTCCTCAATTCATGTGGAGTAGGATCTGTTTGATAGTGATCATCTCCCCATTATTATTTCGGTCGAGCTTTTCTCTCCAACCCATCCTAGCCCTATTCTTTACAAGTGGCCGAACATATGTCGGGAGGTCAATGACAGGCTGAAACAGGTTTCCTCCATAGATTATGACTCCTTCTACCAGTTGGTTCACAGTGCGATGCAAAATCACAGCTTCTCCCGTAATAGGCTTGACAAATGCCTCCCTGCCTGGTGGAATGTGCGATGCAGCAATCTCCTCAAGCAAAAGAAGTTTTTTCTAAAGAAAGCCCGGGGTTTGATTTCCAGCGCGTACTGGATTAAATTCAAGAGGGTGTCTGCCAAACTTAGAAAAGTTATTAAAGAATCAAAGCAGCGATTTTGGGACTTGATTTGCACTGACGCGAAGGATCCCAGGCTTCTGCACAAGGTTTTCCGCAAAATCCGAAATCGCTCCAGCTCTCCCATTGATACACACCTTGTTCTTCAAGTAGGGGACACTTCCAGCGCAGATGCGGCTTTCCAAGCGGAAATTTTCGCAAAAGTCTTCACTGCGGAGGGGGATCATGAACACATTCCTATCACATATGGCATAGAAGCCAGTCCCCAGTTAAACAATCCGTTTTCTATTGCCGAGCTCAAAGACGCCATCCGCAGGACAAAAATTTCGACCCCAGGTGAGGACAAGATTAGTGCTGCCTTATTCAAAGGTCTCAATGACCATTCGCTTAGAGTCTTGCTTCAATTGTATAACGACATATGGCTCACTGGGGACGTCCCATCATCCTGGACCACGGCGATTATCCTGCCAATCCTCAAACCTGGTAGAACTAAGAAACTCGCTGCTTCCTACCGCCCCATCGCCCTTACTTCTGTGGTCTGCAAAATTTGTGAAAGGATGATATCTACACGTATCAATTATCACCTCCTTGAGAATACTATACTGGACCGTAGACATTTTGGCTTTCAACCCTTCAGAGATAGCCAGGCCGCACTTACCCGGCTTCATCAGGACCTCTTAATTGCAAGGAAAGAGAAAAAATATATTTTGGGCATATCTCTAGATCTGCAAACTGCTTATGACTCTGTTTATGTGGACGGACTTATCTTCAAATGCGCCCAAGTTGGCATTACTGGTCGCATCTTACGTTGGCTCCATCGCTTTCTCTCTGGGAGGTCCATCAAGGTGGCCTGGAGGAATGTCACATCGCCACTCAGATATATCAATAGAGGTGTCCCACAGGGAGCGGTGCTGAGTCCCATCCTGTTTACTATTTTTCTGGCCGATTTCTTCGAGGTCCTAGAGGGTCTTGGGGTGAAATATTTAATTTATGCAGACGACATTTTTCTCTACTGTGACAACAGCTCTCTGGAGAGTTGCCGTTTCAAATTACAAGAAGCGCTCAGGCTAGTCGCTCAGTGGTGCACACATTGGAAGCTTTCCATCCGGCCGGATAAATGTCACGCTATCAACTTGTCCAGACGCTCTGCTGAATGCTACTTTGACTTTAGCGTCAACGGAGGGTTAATCGAGTGGTGTACGGAGATCAAGTTCCTAGGTTTTTATATTGCACGGCGTGGTGGTTTCCGGAAGCACATCGAGTACCTCCGGGGAAAAGTCTTCACCAGAATTAACATTCTCAAGTCTCTGGCACAGAAACGGTATGGCGCTCGCTCCCACCACCTTTTAACTTTGGCTTCCTCTTCTATTCGCAGCGTGATTGAATATGGAGCGTCAATTCTCAACTCGGCTGGGGTCTCTCTCTTTCGTAAATTAGAAGTTCTCCAAACCAGTGCCCTTAGAATCGCGCTAGGTCTACCGAAGTGGACTCCAAACATTGTGCTTAGAAGACATGCCGGTGCTGCCCCACTTGCAGACAGGATCAAAGCCTTAGCGTTCAACTTCTGGCTGAAACATCTTTCGTTGGGTAGTTGGTCCCCCCTCTGGGACATTCGGGCAGATGGTCTAGACCTGTTTGTTGAAGATATACCCTATGTTTCTGAGATGCTGACAAAGCTCAGGATTACTCCAGATCATCTCCTTCGATTCCAAGTCCCATTACCCCAGGATGCTGAAGCTGTCAGGTTTTTCACTGCTGGGCTTCCGTTCCAAGATAAAGATCTTGACGCGGCTGTGATCGCTCCATATTTTGCTGAGTTCATTCAGGAGTACACTGGGTGGCACGTCATTGCAACCGATGCTTCGAAGACCACTTTCCTCACTTCTATAGCTGGCTGTAATTCAACGAATCAGTTTGCTTATAAAGTCCACCATGTAAATTCCATCTTCACAGCGGAGGCCCTCGCAATTGGGACAGCTCTGGACGAACTGGCGCACTCGTCGTCGAAAGTCGTCATGCTGACTGACAGCTTGTCGGTGCTGTCTGCTCTTCAGACTATAACTATAAAATCTCCTATGGTCATCCTTTGGCTTCATAACAAAATCATTCGCTCCGTTAAATTTCTCTCGAAGATTCTCTTTCTTTGGGTTCCGGGTCACCGGGGTGTCCCTCTGAATGAAAAAGCAGATAGTTTGGCCAAGGGCGTCACCTATTCTGACGTTCTGGTTGACTGGATTTCGCCAGAGGATGTTACCAGCGCTCACAAACGTGAAGCGGCAAGTCAGTTCGATCTCGATTACAATGCCTCCAAATACAGTGTCTCGCTTGGAAATATTCCCCCGGTTAGACTTACCTCGTCCTGGGCTTGGAACAGACGGGAGGATGTGTTGATTTCCCGGCTTCTCTGTAGGATGTTGATCACCCCTGAGGTTTTAGCGCGTTTCCACTTGATTCCGGATGGCAGATGCAGTAGGTGTGGTTGCATTGACTCTTTGGAGCACATTTTGTTTACCTGCTTGAAGTACCAGTCTCATCGCAGTAGTTGCTGGGATTACAGGGTGTTAAACAGTGGTGGTTTAAGTTCGTTTGTTTGTTTCGTTAGTAAATTTTGTTCATCCAGTGATTTTCGGGTTTCAGCTTTGAGGTTCCTTCTGAGCATAGATCGATTTTAGCACTTTAGTGTGGTTTTGGTTTGCTTCGGTGTTTACACCAGTTGTGGGTTTTATTGGATCATTTGAGACGACAGCCTTTGCCGCTATAGGTCTCATAGCCCCCCCCTTTCAAAGTTCAAACCCACTTTCAAAAGTAACTTTAATAATAATCATTGAAAATTAAATTTTCGCATATATATGTGTATTTTCCTTATAAATTATATTTTTCAGAAATTTCTTCGATTATGAAATGGTCATGCGGCATGATAATGTTTTTGTATAATCTACAAATTTACAAACATATATAGGAAAAAAAAATTAGCAAAATAAGTGAATATAAAAAATCACTGTCTACACACTTTTTTATTAATCCTTTGTGATTTTCTTAATAAAAATTGCCTACCATATATATATATATATATATATATATATATATATATATATATATATATATATATATATGTATATATATATAGTAGGAGATATTCGCATAGGCTATGGAGGTTGCCGTTCCCGTTCTTCTCAACACAGAAGATCTGTTTTATGATAGCTAGCAGTATACAGGGTGTCCCAAAAGATTCAAACGGGATTTATTTATTATTTATTTATTTATTACCTGTTGGAGGGGGGGGGAAATAGTCAGTGAAAATTGCAAAAGGGGTTAAAATAAGGTAGGGAATAAGATTATATTAAAGAAATAGTTCTGCTATTAAATTTTAAAAAGTTACAATTTATACATTTTTATATGACCACTGCAAACGAAATTGGTCAGTTAAGAACTTTTTTCTTTTGCTGTAACAAGATCATTTCGAAAAACCGCATACCTATACCTTTAAAATTGAATTAATTCTGCTACTTGTAAATTGACCATTGTGATAGGTGACCACATACCAGAATAGAAATATTACATTTTTTTTTCTTTTAAATTGCAATCTCGCCTTATTTTAAATATTTAGAGGGAAATTATTTTAAAAGACTCAATAGCGAACTTCAGATTATTTATTTATTTATTTATTTATTTATTTATATTTCTTGTATTATTCTATATGCATTACCTACTCAACTAAAGATATATATTTGTAGAAATAACATTTAATTCTTTACATGATCTCTGTCTTTTATTGGGACGTATTTGTGACCCATTTTTTTTTCACACTTGTTATCACATATTTCGTATATATATATATATAAAAACATGGTTAATTTGTAAATTGGGTCTATTTTCTCGGTTGGAATATCATTTTAAATGCTGGAAAAAATTGGTTGAATGTCAGCAATCTTTGATCTGTTATAATTCAGTTAATTTTTAAGCTACCAGTATGCAGCTTTTTTGCGATAATTTTGTTGCAACAAAAGAAACATTTTCTAACTGACCAATTGTGTCTAGCGCAGCCGCCTGTACATTTATTTGTTTTAAATAACTATTAGGCCCCAAATGTATGTATCACATCTTGAGAATCGCGTAATGAGGATAAATACGCCTTTTTAAATTTCTCTGTATTATATTTTCTCTAATTTTTGCAATAATACGGCCGTAAGCAAGGTATCGGAACCCTCCCCCCCACCCCAAAAAAAAAAAAAAAAAAAAAAAATCAGTTTCATTTATAACAATACCAACGGAGCTTCGCCCGCTTTACTAATCAATTTTTTTCCTCGAATGAACCTGGGGTTGGAGGGCTTCAGTATCTTCGGCAACGTACACTCGTGCTGGCTGTGCCCGCTACGGTCTAGAATCAAACGAACCTTGAGTTATTGTTTTTTATTTCGATCCAGATTAAATTCAAATTTTCCACATCTCGTTTACATTGCTATAGGATCAAATTTGGTATTCTTTTAACTTATTATAGTATTATCGAAATTTAGCGAAAGTGTTTCCGTTTCAGGAAAAAATGTAAAAAAATCGCAAAAAATTAAAAAATCGTTGTGAACAAAATTTATTATCTCGGGCTTAAAAATTAAAACTGGATTATTATTTTTTTTTCTTTTACAAATGTCAAAAAATTGTATAAAACGAAAAACTTTTTTTAATTGCATAAAAAATTGGCGAAAAATTACAAAATCAGGGTGAACAAAATTTATCATAAAGAGCAACAGGATTGAAACCGTATTTTTTTACATGTTAAAAAATCACCGCAAAACGCGAAAAAACGCTACAAGTCGCATAAAAAATTCACGGATAATTAAAAAAGAACAAAATTTACCGTATTATGGTAAAGGATTGAAACCGAATTCCTTTTAGGTATGTCAAACTATTGCCTCGAAACGCGGCAAAAACACTAAAAATTGCATAAAAATGTAATACCATATTACAATGTAATTGCATAAAAATGTAAATAATCAGTTTGAGGCGAAAAAAAAAATCCCATATGATTTCGATCTGAAAAAAGAGACTGAGAAGAAAACACTTCATTTTACAACTAAATGCTCATATTTTAGCACGAAAATTATACACAGGCTTAGGAAATATTATATTTTTAAAGAACAAAAATTTAGAAAATAGCTTTTTTTTTTTTTTTTTTTTTTTTTTTTTTTTTTTAACATAGGATATTAAAATTTTATATTTTTGACTAATAAAAATTTCAGAGAGTTGGAACAATAACAAGTGTATATATATATATATATAACCATTAATGAAACATTACCGAAACACCAACAAAAACTATGAAATTATGAATTAGAATGTAATAATTGACAACAATATTGTTCCCCAACACTCTGAATATAGATTCCATATACATAGTTAAAAAAAAAAAAAAAAAAAAAAAAAAAAAAAGAAAGAAAGAAAGAAAGAAGAAGAAATTAAATAAAAAATTGAAAAAATGAAATTTGTGGAATTTAGACAGAATCTTCATGTCCCAAATGCTTAAATTACCACAAATAAAATGTGTGGTTTCATCATCATATTAGCCGCAACATTGCTAAAGAATATGATTTTGGGACTACCACACCAAAATAGAGAAATAAACTGTGAAAAAATTATAACGTTCAAAAAATAAAAACAATATTAAAAAGGAAAGAAACCTTACCCATAAAAAAGAGAAAAAAAACTGAAATATAATCATAAAGTTCAAAATACAACAAGATTAAAAAGTATATAGGGGAAAAAAAAACAGATACCAGATAAAATACATAATCCAAACAGGAGTCAACACATAATACAGGCAATGAATTGGAGAAAATCATTACATGTTGCCAAAATAAGTTTTAAAAGATGATTGACCAAGGAATATTATTGTACAGCAAAGCCAAACACAAACCAATAAAGAATCAGCTCCTTCTGTAGAAAATTTAAAATAGAACACCAAACAAGTACTCAAATGAATTAATAAGATGCTTCCATCTATGGGAAAATTAGTGAATATTCTATGATTTTATAAAAATTAAGATGCTAAGGATTTAAAATTAATATTAATTAAATATTGAAACTACATTTAATGTTTCTACAAACATTGTTAAAAATTAAATACACATGATTTAAGTGGAGAGGGTAGAACATTTAATAAAAAATAATACATGTATTATATTAGCATTTAAGAAAGTATACATTGTATTAGAAGTTAATATGATATTGTCATATATATATATATATATATGTATGTATGTATGTATGTATTAATATATATGTATGTATTATTAATTACCCGACGACCTTCTTCTTCTATTTTTCCTTTTTTCGGCATACTTCAAAATTACGCCGCAATTTCCGAAATCAAAATATGTAAAAACGAATAATATCAGATTACATGTTACGTTCATTTTTTTTCCAACGGTACAATTCTTTTTTTTTTTAAATACTAATAATATTAACACTTTGAAAAAATTAATTTCCGAAAGTCACTTTTGGCGAATTTCGTTTTCAACCATATGATTTCGAAGTAAAAAAAAAAAAAAAAAAAAAAAAGGTGACAAGAAAAGCACTGCTTTTCACAACTAAATATCAACACTTTTAGCACCAAAATTAATCACAAATTTCGGAAACATTATAACTAAAAAAGTTTCGATGTTTAGACAATAAGAAATCTTTTAGTTTATATTAAATTACAACACCTCTCCATAAATATACTTTCTTTAGCACAGAATATCTCCAGATTATGCGACATTTATTTTAGTAATTTTACCCATATAAAAAGAGCTATGCAAATAGTGCAAGAAAAGAAACATCGAGGATCGAATTTTTCAAATACAGAAGGAAAGAATAGACCGACATTATTTTTCAATCATAAAATTACATGTAATTTTTTATCGTGATCCCTAAAAGCATGTAGTTCATTTTGCCTTTTAAATTGTACTCTTAAAATTTGCTGGGACTTGTATACGAGTCTTGAGGTATACGGTACTTCCCAAAGTATCTTTTTTTTTTCTTTTTTAAAATATTTGTTCAATACTGTAAAAGATTTGTCTGAAGAAAAGAAATCTCGACAAAGTGTCTGCTTTCTTATGTACAATCGAGTAAAAAAAAAGAGGAAAAGACACAGTCCATATATATATTTCAATCACCAGATTGTCTAAGAAGAAAATAAATTTAGGAAACCATCTTCATATTGAAATATAGTAACAAACTTTAAAATGTCCAATGTTTCTTTTCCACAGACATCTTATGTTTTCATATTTAGAATGATTAATATTATTAAGGTATTTATTAATTATATATTTTTTTTATTACAGACAAGCTGAAATTTCTTCAGGAAATCTACCTTCAAATCTTATTCTGGAAAATCCTAGTCAGGAAGATCTTATTCAAGAAGATCCTAGTCAGGAAGATCTTATTCAAGAAGATTCTATTCAGAAAGATCTTATTCCAAAAGATTCTATTCAGAAAGATCTTATTCCAAAAGATCCTATTCAGAAAGATCTTATTTCAAAAGATCTTATTCAGGAAGATCTTATTCAGGAAGATCTTATTCCAGAAGATCTTATTCAGGAAGATCTTATTCCAGAAGATCTTATTCAGGAAGATCTTATTCCAGAAGATGCTATTCAGAAAGATCTTATTCCAGAAAACCATATCCTGGAAGATCTTATTCCAGAAGATCCTATTCAGAAAATCTCTTCTGAAATAATTTCTGGAAGAAGAATAATTGACATAAATTATTTCTTCCAGGAACTTCGACAACTAAATGAACATAGTCCAATAGGATGCACATTTTCGGACATGAAAATAATATCTGAGAAAAGATATGGTCTAATAAGTGGTATTAAATTGAAATGCCAAATATGCAATTATTCAAAAGTCATTTGGACAGAATGCCTGCAAAATAATATGATGAACTCTAATACTGCAGCTGTAACTGGTATAATGAGTATTGGTGGTGGTTTCTCAAATTTGAATGAATTTCTTTCAGCTGCAAATATACCATCAATGTCCGAAAATACATTCCTAAAGGAACAAGATAAATTGTCAGATGCCTGGGAAGCCACTGCATTAAAAGAGATGGAAATAGCTGCTTCAGAAGAAAAGAAATTAGCAATTCAACGTGGTGATGTTGACTCAGAGGGTATACCTCTCATTACAGTCATCGTTGACGGAAGTTGGGCTAAACGCTCTTACAGAACAAATTTTGCATCTCTATCGGGCGCGGTAAGTTATTTCGATTATTAGTAAGAGAAAAATTATGAAATTTCTAAAATAACATTAATTTTTATGTAATAGCTGTGCTAACTCTTACACATTAAGTTTATTAACGATATTTTTATTTATTTAAAAATATTGTTATATTGTTTAAAAAACCACCTTTCCACGAAATTTCGCTTGTCCACTTTTGACCCCCCCCCCCTCACTGTACCCAAAGCTTAAAATCTTTAAAACTCTTTAAAAACATTTTACGCTTTTTCTGCTCTATTTGTTAATTTATTGTAAAGATAAATAATCGATCATATAAAATTCGTTAAAGTTTTATCTAAATTTTCGTCCTCCTCTCAAAATTTTTCTTTTTCTTTTTGCTCCGCTCCCCACAGTACCCATAGTTTAAAATCTTTAAAACTAAGTTTTTAAAAACTCTCTCTGCTCTATTTGTTACTCTATTTTAATAATAATAAATAATGGATCATATAAATTTCCATCCCCCCCCCCCCGCATTATTATAGGCTTACTTATGTATATACTCGCCCGTATTATATCGTTTAAATAACAATCCAAAACAAGTGGGTAAGTGTGATCGAAGATCGCATAAAGGGTTTAGTTTAATATTCATTTCAAAACACTTTATCCTTTCTTTAATAA
This sequence comes from Maratus michaelseni, assembly GCA_963931845.1. Lineage (NCBI taxonomy): Eukaryota > Metazoa > Arthropoda > Arachnida > Araneae > Salticidae > Maratus > Maratus michaelseni. The sequence goes on from OZ007586.1 coordinate 312,669,166, forward strand.
ATCCAATTAAATCTCATTTAGCAATTTAAAAAAAAAAAAGTCATGTTTATTATAAAGTAAAAATTTACCGGTCTATTTTTCTCGTTTTTTCGGATATCTGAACCAGCCCGATAGCTGGAGAAGACCGCTATTTTACTCTGTCACAATAATATCTGTCATGGGGACTAAATGCGATATTAAAAAAAAAGTAGTTTATATAAAATAGATATTTAAACCTATAGCGTAGAAAATTAATTGTTGTAGAAAGAATTTTTCGTGGATTTTTAATTGTTGGCAACTGCTATAACGAAAAATGTTTAAATTTAATTGGAAGAGGCTGTTGAAATTTAGGTTTTTTATCTTTATATATTAAAATAATACGATTTTTTCAAATTTTAATATTTTGATCTTCATAGTAGGTATTTAGCTATAAGTACACAAATTTCCATGCCTGTAAGTTATATAGTTTCTGAGAACCGCTCTGTGACGGACAGACAACGGAGCGCGAGTAATAGGGTTTCGTGAGATGAACGAAATCCTAAAAAACAGGACATTATGCATATTATATATTCATTGTTGAATTCAAGGATCGGCATGGAGGGGAAAATTCCTTTTCCGGAATATTGAAATGCCGTCTTTTCTGGAAGATTTGTGATTTTGTGCTTATTAATGGTCTAGAAATGCAACTCCCCCCCCCCCGCTCCCTCTATGCCCCCCCCCCCCCCCCCCCACCCACACGCACACGCACAGAGACACCACGGAGCTGCAGAAATACTTTCCGAATTAAAATGTCTGAATTCAACAATTGACATATTCTGCGTGCTGAGTCAAGTACTTCTGTAGTTTTTATGTATTATTATTTGTCTGTATTTTTTAATATTTATATTTATTTTAATGTTCTGTATCTTTAAGGCTGCCATTGTTGGATACGAGACGAAGAAGGTGTTGTTTCTTGGTATAAGAAACAAATACTGTGTAATGTGCGCAAGAGCATTTAATCGGGATCTGGAACCTTCTGAACACAAATGCTTCAGAAACTGGAAAGGTAGTTCTTCTGGCATGGAAGCCGATATCGTTATGGAAGGGTTTTCAAAAAGTATTGAGATGTATGGCATTAAATATTCCAGCTTTATAGGTGACGGGGATAGCAATGTATACAAAAAAATCTTGGATTCCAGACCTTATGACGAATTAACAGTAGAAAAAATTGAGTGCAAAAATCACCTTCTGCGAAATATGTGTAATAAGCTTAAAGACCTAGCCAGAAAAAGTAAATTTGGAAATATTACACTAAGAAGGTTGATTGCCGATCGAATTTTACGAATAAGAACAGCTGTAACACAAGCAGTTAAACATAGAAAAAATGGAAATTCCGGAATTGAAAATGTAAAAAAATTACGAGACGATTTAATAAACGTTCCGTTCCATGTATTTGGTAGTCACGACAAATGTGATAAATATTTTTGTAGAGGAAAGACAGACAAAAATTACATCCCTAGTCTTAAATGTAGTGGTCTTCTCTGCAAATTAATGGAAACGATGAATTCTCTTGCTGACCATTCTAGAAGTTTATTGAAGGATGTAAATAATAATGCTGTTGAAGAATTCAACAGCATAATTGCAAAATTTGTGGGAGGAAAGAGAATAAATTATTGCTTGAAAAGATCGTACCAAATTAAAAAAATTTTACTTTGATTGTTTATTGCCGGAAATCCTAGATCCACGCTATCCCCGTAACATGCCTATAAGAAATCCCGAGTACATAATTGAAGCTCAGAAACAGAGGGAAATTAAACTTAAAAGCATTTGAACATTATACAGTGAGTTACGCAATGTATATATATTTAAAATATATTTTAACTTACTGTTGTTTAATAGAATGTTGGTCTTATATAAATATACCAAATTGCTTAATGATTGCATATACTATGCAAGTTTTATTCATTAAAAAAACTCATTAATTCAACTTTTATTCATTAATAAAATTTCTATACTTTTACTGTTTTATTTTTAAATATATATAATGCTTTGGAGTCTATTTCTTAATTAATACACATAACGATAATTTTGAAAACATTTGAATTGTTTCATTGTTGTGTACCAGTTTCCCCCCTCCTTTTTTTTAAAGGGGATATTGTCAAATATTTCAATATGTTTTGTTGTAGTTTTCTTCGTTTTCAATCCATATGTTATATTATACAAATATGTAGTGTTATGCAATGAATTTATTATGCCATGTTACGTATATGACCAAATCTCCTTCCCTCCCCCACTCTCTCATTCTCTACTGTATATGTATATTGATTATAATTTTTTTTTAATGTTCAATTGTAAATAAAGTTAAATTAAAATTGATCTTATGTCTTTATGTTTAAAATTTTTAACAGTTTCAGTTTGTATTTATTTTATATTATTTTAAACAACTTGATGCTATTTAATAAAACAAGACTAATCTAAATTACAAATAGCATGATTTTTTTCTCTAGTTATATATATATTTCATATACATTTTAGCTAAAATAGAAATTCATTATTACCAATGTTAAATGTTTGATTTTTGTTTCTTCAAATCTTATTTCAATACAAAAAATTTAAGAATTTCTATTTTATCATTTTATACTCAGAAATGTCAACATATGATCTTCTGTAACTCAGGATGGGGTACGTTATGTTTATTAAAATAAAAGAATATTTTTCATTTCTACTATTCAGTCTGGTACTTTTGTAATTTCTTACATTCAATGCTTATACTCATAATGCTTAATCTGCCATGTAATCAGTGAGATAATCTCCTAAATTACCTTGATGAAAAAAAATTTAGTTTTAAGGGTTTTGTGTGTAAAAAATTCCTGATTTAAAACATGAAATATAGTATTATTAATTAAACTTACAATGTTTTTACAAAGGCACAATTCAAACATACAGCAAGAAAGTAATTTTATTTATATTATATTATTATAGTCGCACTTAATTTCGAACATAAACAACCTATAACAATGCAACTTATATAAAATTTAAAGTTGAAATAGTTTTAAGCTATTTCAATATTTTGAATTAAATATATTTACGGCTGCTCTTGGAAAAAGTAAATAATACTGCTGAACGGTGCAAATCTTCTTGGCACACTAATAAAGTCATTTTTATATGTGCATTAAATTTGCAGATGTTAATATTCAAGTTTTTTAGAATTGAAATAGCATTTTTCAATAAATGTATTGCTTCCCCTCATAGTTGTCTCTTTAAAATCGGTTTAAATATCCAACTTTAGCACCATTATCTAAAACATTCTTAATCTTCTAAAGAATACAAAAAACTGATATTAGTTCGTATTTAAAAGTATCTAAATTCTGTGAATCAACGCATGAAAATGACGGCAGGAATGTGTCAGAAAGTAGCAATTTCGGATTTGAGAAAAGCATAGCTAAAAAGTAAATTATTTATTATTTTGAATCTTATTCAGCTAAATATCCAATATTTGGTCGAAGTATGCCAACTGACAGCCAGTATTCGTCTAAAGGGCCGAATAGATCGAATAATGGCCGAATATTCGTTACATAGAAATAAGAATGGGGGTTGGAATTAATTAGCTGACCAAAGATTTAGCACAGTGGTGCTCACTACGCAGGCCGCATTCGGTCCCGCAATTAGTGCACACACTTAAAATATGTAAATATATAGAGATATTAAATTTTCAATTTTTTTTATTTGTTAAGGTACTTGAGATTATGTTAAAAATCTGCTGCCATAAAAATAAACACAAGGTTTCTAACTTTTTTTTTTTTTCAAATATTAAATAACCTTAATTCTAGAGTAGGATATAGCTGGTCTATGGCATTTCGTCTATTTTTAGGAACGTCCCCTATGAAGAATGGACCATACCATTAAGCATTGTTAATATTAGTTAATTTTATAATTATGTATTAATAATAAATATGTATAAGTAACTCATATAATACATATACGTATGACTGTAGATAGGTAAATGTGGCCTTCAAGCTCACTTCTCTTATAGGCATCTGCACGGATCAAAACGTCCCAGTTTGACCCGTACAAAAAAAAAAAAAAAAAAAAAAAAAATACCCGATATAAAAGCTAAAGGTTCGACCAGATCACAAAACGGCCCATACAAAAAGTTATTAGGCTAAGCAAGGGTCCTGCTGAATTTCTAGAAAATTCGCCGATATTTCTGAAGCTATATTATCCTACAATTAAAATCATTCAATAAGTATATTTACTTATGCATACGTTTTATTTTCAGATTATTCTTTAAATTCATGGAATGCAGAATAACAACAATATTAATGACTATTTAGATATACATAAACAATAATTTTAAAAATGTTTGACAATAATAACATTCCAGTCAAGATACATTAATAAAATCAACGTAGTTCAGAATGGAAGAAAAAGTTGATGAGAGAAAATCCTAATTTTAAAGCTCTACAAAGAAAATAATATTTTTTTTTTTTTTTTTTTTTTTTTTTTACCTTTCTTCTATATTTACAACAAGAAAGTGTTATATTCGTGGAAATTTTTGACGGATTTATACTTTTTAGAAGATCCTGAACACGATTTGACTGTTTATAGAAAATGTCTGTCTGTTTGTGACAAAAATTTTGTGGGCGCTCTAACTCAAGAACTAATGCACGGAATTTAATAAAACTTTAGATTCAGGTAGTTCCTGATATAAATTGGTACTGATTAATTTTTGGTGTGAATCGGTCGACAGGTGACGCTGCTATATTGCATTTTTTACAATTTCCGCAATAGCTCTATCTCAAAAACTAATGCACGAATTTTCATCAAACTGCAGATTCAGTTAGACGGTTTCGGGTTTTGTTTTGACTCTTACGGGTTGGTTTCGGTTTAAACCAATTTTTCAAAAGAATGTCAAAAATAATTTTCAAGTTAAAATTCTATACACAATAAAACCTAATGTTAAAATATGTGTAAGATTTTACGTTTGAATAGTGGAAGTGTCTACTATTCAGACGTATCATTCACCTAATCTACACTCAAGTAACATATGTATGCGTGCATAAATTATCACAGATACGATACATGCGTTTTTGTGTGTATCAAAAACGAATTGTTAATGTATTTCATATTCCGAGGGAAGAAAAAAAATTTCGTAACTATACCGCAAACAAAGAATAATCTATGATCACATTTCTGATATACATTTTATTTCTCATGCAGTAAATTGAATATATACTTATTCATATTCAAATACGTATTTATTTTTAGCTGAAACATAGTTCTTGTTCCACATTTTTGTGAAAATCCCATCAGCCTGGCTTCCAAAAAACGCAAATCTTGCCCGCAAGAGTTATTTTAGAGTGAACCCGGCCCGCAGACAGAAAATTAGTCGCCCGACCCGATTTAGAATTCTATACAACGATACCGAGGCGTCCCCTATTCAGAGGTTTTACTATACATTTAGAAAAGAATATAGATATGTCTATTTTTCTATATAAAAGATAAAATTGGTATTAGAGATATAATTGCAGATTACTTTTCATAAATGCATAAAAATATGGTTTACTTTCCTTTCATCTCGGGTTCGGATCGGTTGCGGGTTGAAATATTTCGGGTTCAGATCGGGTTGCGGGTTGACTTCAAATGGAATTTGTGGTTTCGGGTGGGGTTGCAGAAGTCTAATTACCACTTTACTAGCAGGAAATAAAGGATAAGTTTCGGGGAGACCTAGATCCAGCCATAGATTGAAAACGGTTTTATATATATATATATAAAATCGTTTTCAATCTACGGTTTATATATATAACTAGCAGACTACGCCCGCTGCGCTGGTCGGTTTCTCCAAAAGAACCTTGAATCGAAACGAAATATATCGGTAAATTTAACCATGTATTTTAAAGTAATCTGTACCTTTACCTGGAATATCCTAAAATAACATAAAAACGGATACTTATTTCACTAAGTTGTGTTTTTTTAATACGGTTTACTGTTACGTTTACAATTTATTACTTACTGTTTTCCATTGATTTATATGTTTTATAGCTACATTTTTTAATTACGCGAATTGACCTATATTATTCACAACTAAAAAGAAATGGCGCATCTAGTATTTGTCGAAAAATTAAATAAAATCATGCACTCATGACATCATAATTCACTTTTATATTTTAACAGAATAATACGGCTACTATAATTTGTGACTCGTGCTGACACATTGCTGTTATTATTATTTTTTTACGCGTGAAGTTTTCGCTATAGTACTCCATTGTGAAATTTGGTAATTTTTTTAATTCAATATTTGAAAAAGTGCATAATCAGTGGATTTGAAATTTATATCAAGAAAAATACAATTTTTTACCTTTCTAATGCAGTTTCTCTAACAATTTTCTGACAAATTGCTTTTCGAGCAATTAATTTTTTTAATAATTTCAAACGTTTCATTTTCCGAGATTAATCTGTGGCAACGATCCCAGTCGTCAGCAACATGTACCTTTTTATTAAAGAGGAGGATTTATATGTTTTATAGCTACATTTTTTAATAACGGGAATAAACCTATATTATTCACAACTGAAAAGGAATGGCGCATCTAGTATTTGTCGAGAATTAAATAAAAATCATGCACTCGTGACATCATAATTCACTTTTATATTTTAACGGAATAATACGGTTACTATAATTTGTGACTCGTGCTGACATATTGCTGTTATTATTATTTTTTTACGCGTGAAGTTTTCGCTATGGTAATGCATTGTGAAATTTGGTAATTTTTGAAATTCAATATTTGAAAAATGGCATAATCAGTGGATTTGAAATTTATATCAAGAAAAACACAATTTTTTACCTTTCTAACGCAGTTTGTCTAACAATTTTCTGACAAATACTTTTCGAGCAATTAATTTTTTTCAGTAACTTCAAATGTTTCGTTTTCTGAGATTAATCTGTGACAACGATCCCAGTCGTCAGCAACACATACCTTTTTATTAAAGAGGATGAGCGAGAGAGAGAGAGATGAACTCCATTTCCAATACAGAATTAACGTATGTTTCTTTAATTATTTTTATAAATGCTTCAATAACCGAAAGCATGCATATTATTGTCACGTCGCAGGGCCGGCGGGGCGGCTGCCCACAGGCTGGCGTTGAAGTCTTCTTAGGGGCCCTGAGCCTCTCTATGCAATTCAAAATAACGTTATTCTGTGTAAAATAATGATACTGCTCTAAATTTGTCTTTAAATGTTTTTTCACGAAAAAGGTTAGTATTGTAATAACTTTATTTCTTACAGTCAAAGTTGATATATTTGTCAGGAAATAACATTAAATTCAAAAAATAAATATTCAAATTATTCTAAAGGACAGAAGGTTTTGAGAATTTAAAAATAATTATACACATTACATGTGAAAGAATTCGCATGTTATTTTTCATACATTTTATACTCTAATAAATTATTCTATGCTATATACAATTTTTAAAAAGGATTTTTAGTAGTCGAATATTGCAGTTAGAGACGTTTGGCCCCACTAAGTAATTTGCCAGGGGTCTGCGCTACATTGCGCTGGGCTCTGATACAATAAACTTTTAATAAATTTTATAAAAAATTGTCTACGTTCTAGAACAGGAAATCCTATAAATTGTTTATTTTCATAATTCCATTTTTTAGAAAATCTCCAAATTTGTCCATTTGATGTTCCATTTTTGTGTAATAAGTAGATTATAATATAATACAGTATATTTTCACTTTGTATCTTTTTAAGATTTTTTTTGTCATATTTAACACTTTTATTTTATTTTTATCCTTTTGGAATATTTTATGTCTCAAGTATTCTTAACCATGTACTTTATTTTTTATTTAATTTAAGATTTAAAATTCATATATATTAATGCAGCATAGTTGAATTAGAATGCAATGTCTCTACTTTGAATTTTCCTGCTCAATGTGTGTATATCTGAAAAATTGCATTTAAACACTAAACTCTTAGGTAGTGAAAAGTTAATTCTTGAAATTATTTAAAAATTAAATAACAATGAGAATCCCGCATAATCTGAAAAATAAACGTTTTAGCCAGATATTGAAAATTTCTGCATACTAATTTTGTGACTGACTGATTCATAGAATTTTTCTTATTACTATTTGCATTTTCCTCTCTTTCTTTCATTCTTTTTTAATAGAGTGAAATAGAATATCTACCACTTTTTCAAACACCTCTTCCCCCTCTCTTTCTGAGGTCAAGACAAGGGGTCAAAAGACGTTCAAATATAGGAAGAGGGTTGATTCCCCCCCCCCCCCTCCCTTCAAAACGAAATGTACGCCTCATATAATCGCTACCCAACAGTGATATCTGATCCCTGTTTAAACTGTTCTGTTCTAATTGGAGAATTTTTCTGTCAATCATTTGTACATAGTGACGCCTACATACAACTGACCAAGACGAGTATTTTAGGAGAAACGAAAAAAGATATCTGTGAAGCGGCCCCTTAAGGGTTAACTACAGTTACTAGTGAAATTTTGTCTTGTTTGGAGCCCTATAGAGGCTTTTGAATAGGTAAATTTTAATTATAATAGTCCTTTATAAAAATGGTTTAGTACAGAAAAAGAATCTTATGAGTTAATAGTTCATAGTTGTGTGATGTCAATCTGTTTTTATGAAACTGAAATGCTGCTGGAAATCCGAGGACTTCTACATAAGAAAAAGCAAGTACCAGAAAGAAAAGCAACCAAATCCTCTTTGGTCAGATAGTACAGAACAAAATGCTAAGTACAGAATATCCCTGTGTGAGTTCTGCATTTATAAACAAAAATTTCAGAGCTAGACTGAAATACGAAATTGAAAAATATCTATACACTACGTAAGAGAAATTCTGTTTTTACAAACATCCCCACGGTGATTTCAATCAACTCGGGAACATCAGCTGAAACATAATTTACGTCCTTTAGACATTATACATCATTATTAGCAAATATCTCCTTTTTTAGATATTTTCTTTTAATTTAAAAATAATTATATATTTGACTGGCTGTCCCACCCGGCGTTGCCCGGGTCCATGATAATAACCTTAAATACCGGGTGATCCAAAAGTCAGGACGAACTTAAAAAATGAATAATTCGAAAACGAATCAAGATACAAAGATACGGTTTGCACCAAACGGATGGAAAAGAAACCGGGTTTTGTGTGGCAACGAAAAAAATAGTTCTTCTGGCGACCAACAGATGGCGCTATAGTGTTTTATTGCACCAAAAGATGATTTACAAATGAAAAAATGTTGACAACTTACAAGTCAGCTTAATTACAGTTAATTAGAACTACAGTAAATGTTCAATGCGCTGTCCATCATTCAGAAGTACAGCTGTGAGACGAGGCACCACACCGTTCATAGCATTTAGTAGCATTTCTTGCGTTATGGCAGACACATTTTGGTGGATGGCATCTTTCAGTGCTCAACTATGGACAGCATTTCGATGCATACAAGCTTCGACTACCATTACCTGCTGCAGTTGCTCATTTTTATATCGTTTGTTGCTTTGCATAATCCTACATCAGAAATCCGACAGCGCCATCTGTTGGTCGCCAACAGAACTATTTTTTATTTCGTTGCCAAACAAAACCCGGTTTCTTTTCCATCCGTTTGGTGCAAACCGTATCTTTGTATCTTGATTCATTTTCGAATTATTCATTTTTAAAGTTCGTCCTGACTTTTGGATCACCCGGTATATACTAAAATCAGTGTTGAACGATTTTATATTTTTAAAAGAAATTTTTTCCAAACGAGCGTAATGTGGGGGGGGGGGGGGGAGAGAAGACTGCCTTCGACAACGTACACCGGGTGTGCTACGCACGCTCCAGTCTGTTTTGATTATATATTTTTAAACGAAAGACCGGCATAGTACAGGATCATGATAATTACCATAAGCAGTGATAATACCCAAAATCAGTGTTGAATGAATTTCTATTTTTAAACGAAAGTCCTTCCAAACGAACCCTAATTTTGGGTGTCCCACCATCTTCAACAGCGTACACCCTCTAATTTGTATGATTTTCTATTTTAACAGGAAAATCTATCTAAACGAACTAAGGGGTTCTTGTTATAGTGACTGGCGATTTAATTTCTATCGTTCAGATATATTAAACTTAAAATTCTGATCAAAAGTTCCTGAGAAAACATCAATAATATAAAACGCCCCCCCCCCCTCTTTTAAAACTCAAAAAGATATCATTGTTGAAAATGTAGAGGTTTCCCAGTGTATGCGCAGAAATGAAACTACTCCGAAAATGTTCTAAAGCAGCTAAGCTAACTATCTTCAAAAGCACTGTGAGAGAGAGCAAAAAAAGTCAGTCGAATTCGTGAATCGATGACTGACTAATTCCATTCGTGAATGTAGTGTAAGTCACATAGCCGCAGACCTCTATGATTTTTAGCCACCGTATTTTTTTTTTTAATTCTTCACTGTATTTCATTGTAGATATATGCGATTAAATAAGTCAAATTTTCTTTTACTATAATACTGGTAGTCAAACATCATAGCCATTTACATCTCTGTGACTTACACTACATCCACGCATGGAATTAGCCTGACTATAATATAAAAACTTGAAGTTAAAATACTGATGTTTAGTGGTAAAAAGAGATGCAAGAAGTGACGATATCTCCCATTCCCCCATCGAAAGTAGACTGAAACATGAAATCATTTGAAATGCATTCTACGAATAACTTTCTTTACACCGAAAAAAAAAGTCTTAGAAAGTTGGAACGTACGCAGATTAAGCGGATATTTTTATTTTTTCGTATTTCGAACAGGAAAATGGGTGCCGATTTTTAAAGTATGCAGAAAAAAAACTATAATCGCGAAAGTGACTTCAGGAAACGAATTTTTTTGTAAAGGTTAATATCAATATATTTTTTAAATGATCCACACCGTCCGAAAGGAAAATAAATGTATACAGGGTTTAGAATTTTTCGTTTTTTCGCCTTTTGACATCCAGAGCAGATGTAGATTTAAAAAATATATATAAAAAAAATGAAAAAACCCAAAACGTTGCTTGCTAACGAATTTTTTTAAAGGGTTAATATTAATATGTTTTTCAAGAAAAGACATCTTTTTAAAAAGAAAATGTACGCTGGTTAAGTGGGTATTTTTTCTTTATTTCGAATGGTTAACCCGATGCGCGCTTCGAAAAACTCGATTAAAAAAATGAAAAAGTCGTTTAGAAAATAGTTTTTTGAAAGAGTTAATATTATTTACGGATTACACCGTTAGAAAGGTTAAAGTACGATAGTCAAGTGCACATTTTTTGTTTTTCCGTATTTCGAATAGTTAAGCCAATGCTTCCTTCGAAACACGTGAAAAAAAGAGCCGTTTTCGCATTCGTATCTTCTCTGCTTTGAAATTTCCAGAACGGCCGCCACACGCCCTTTTGAGGACATAAAAATGTCTTTTTGATGAGTGTTCGTTGTGGTTTTTAATTAATATATAGGCTAATTGTCAAAAAGGGAAAAATCTGAGGCACTGGTGCATTTGGACCTGCCTTGGACTATTCCCATCCAAATTTCAGATATTTACATGCGGTAAATGTCCTTAGCCATCGCACATACATGGGCACACAATCAAATATATTTATTTTATTAGTATAGATTACCAAAATAAAAAAAACATTTAAAACTTCAAAAATAATTTAATTTTTTATGTTTTCTGAAAATTTTCAAAAATCAAAACATTTTTAATAATAAAAGATCGAATTTACGAATTATCTAATTTGAAAATTTAACTTGCAAATTAAGCTTGTAATTTCGTTTCTTAAAAAAGCAAAAGTCCCTTTAACTAATGCTAAAGTGCCATTGAAACCATTATTTATTGTAAACGCATTTGAGAGTGTTAGATATTCAAATTTCGATAATTTTTACCTTGCCATATAAACACAGAACACAAATATCACATGAAATCTGAAATTGAGCAAAAAAAATAATCATTAGGAACAAATTAAAAATGCATGTAATGCAATGGGCTTGCAAGGGATTTTCCTGAAGCATGGCTTCAAGTTTGGCGAGAAGTTATATCTTTTCTCCACCAGATGGCGTATTCGAGCGCTTGAATTCCCAATTGAAAATTTCGTATCTCTATGAATGTGTTAAAAAGGGATTATAAAACTTTTCAGGCTGTCTATATTTTTCATTTTGTTATTTTAGTCTTCATAAAGAAAAATATCAAATTTCGATACAGAGTACTTATGAAAGAATTAAAAAAACGGATATTGTAGAGTAAAAGAAACTTGTTCGAATTCAAACCATTGCAATGCATGTTCTGTTTTAAAAAGAAATAAAAGTCTCTGAACTAATCAGGAAATAATTGTCAATGTGAATGATAAATGAAGATTTCAGGTGGGAGAAGGGGAGATAATTGTATTTCAAGAGAATTCTTGCACACCATTCGAGTTGTCGGTCTGGTCCTGTTTACTCTGAATATGTTTAAAAACGGACCCTTTTTAATGACTAATGTCAACCTGCTGTTGTTAATTGACATTTAAGAAAAAACATATTCAGGCTTTCAGAATAGAAAAACCTATAACATTTGGACACTTTCTGGGCACAAACTGAGACGGCAGTGTGTAAAGACATTTTTTGAGGGCTTGGCAGGTCTTTCAGTTGGAGGTGAAAGAGGGATAATAGTCTTCAATCAGCGAATTCCTGGTAAAACTAATTTGTGCATCTGAAGAAACTAATGTCAGCACTGTATCTCATGACTGGTGATTAAGATGACGTAGCAAGTAAACATCTCTATTTTTACCCGCTCCCTTTAAATGAGTTTTTTAACGCATTTAAAGAAGACTAAAATAGCTTAAAAATCAATTCTTCATAAAATTGTTAAGTTATTATCTTTACAAGTCGTATGTTCTTTTAAACATTTAATAAATTTAATTAGGAAAGTCGGCGTCCCCTCACGTCTCCCTTGCAAATAAAAAGTAAGGGGACGCTTGAAAAAAAAAAAAAAAAAACTCCTGCGTCCGTGCTCGTCTAAACGTTTGCCAGAAGGTATATGGCACATACCACCGTATACCATCAACTACATCCCTGCTAGTCCCTTGCATATGCCAAAAAAAGAATTAAAACAACACTTTTTTTCATTGCGACCATTTAGAGGGAGAGGGGACTCACCTAATCAGCCCCCTTTCCCTTCTTTGGGTAAGACTGCAGTATCACTGCATTGATAATATGGGACTAACAAGAATGACTAGCCCGTTGTATAACAGGAAAATAATTATAAATTTATCTCAAAAAGCAAGAAACAGAATTAGCCCCTTTTTACGATTTCACTGTGACAATTTTGGAGGGGTAAGGGAGCTGTAATTCCATCAGTCCCCTTCCCGCACTTGAGTGGCTAGTCCGTTGTATGAGAGGGAAAAATATATAAATTTATCTCAAACAACAACAAAAAAAAAACCAGCACTTTACTACATCAGTCCCCTACCCTCTGTTTGGGTATGCCGTGGTGTCACTGCATTGATATGGAACGAACGAGAATGGTTAGTCAGTTGTATGACAATTATTAATTATTATTCAAAAATTATAAATTTATCTCAAAAAGTAATAAACAAAATTAGCCCTTTTTTCATTTCACTACGGCCATTTCGGAGGGAGGAGAGGCTGTAACTCCACCAGCCCCCTTCGCACTCTTGAATGAGGGACTAATCCGTTCCATGAGAGGTAAAACAATTATAAATTTAAATCAAATATAAAGAAAAAAACAGCACTATTAATTAATTTCATTTTTATATCATTTTTGAGTATTTCGAGGGAGGGACTATGCCAAATCAGCCCCCTTCCCTCTGTTTGCTCTGTTTGGGTATGTTGTGGGGACTTATATGGGACTAACGAGAAAGGCTAGTCTGCTGTATGATAGAAAAAAAATTACAAATTTATGTAAAAGAGAAAGAAAAAAAATAGCCCTCTTAAAATTTCGCTTTCGACAATTTCGGGGAGAGCTGTAGCACATGACTGATTGTTATTTATATTTAATCTGATTGATTTTATTTTAAGTTTTTAAAAACTCACTATCATAACCCGTTTGACATCCCGGAATAAAACATTTATACACCATCAAAAATTTATAGTATGTAATTGCGATAATTAAAAACAAAATATTTTCAGATTTTAACATAGAATCTAACTTCATAAGTTAGCCTAACGCTTACAGCGTCCTCTTATTTTGCAAACATATAACTTGCGTTTTCGTCTACTCAACTACCTCTGTGGCTTACCTGCTAACATCAAAAGCTGATAGGTGGGCCTTAAACAATCTTTCAATGAAATTAGCAAACTTTCAGCCAATCAAAAATACTTTGACAATTACACTATAGCTGGTATTCAATCGGACAAATTCGAACTCTAATCCAAATGTTCATCGAACTGAAACTGATTAATCTGTTTGTGATCGTGTTTGTTTAACGTTAACTTTTAATTTCTAGGAGAAAGTTGACGTATTCTCCGTTATTTTCAAAATTAAGATGTGCTAGAAAAAATGATTTCTGTATTATTATCAAGGCTTGTCTTGTAAGTTGATATGTTGTAGCACATGTATCTTTGTTTAGTTTATTTTTCATCCCTATAAAATGTTTCATTGTAGGTATTTAGTATTATCATTGCTGTTTTCTATTTGTGAGTAATTTGTCTTGTTTAATATGGGCTTTTGAAAGTTTCTTATATCTAAATAGTTTTATTCTGAATAGAGTGACAATGGTTTATTTAAAAATGAATCATTTTGCAGATAAATTTATGAAAATATCAATTTGTCATACAGATTGCAGAGTATTAACTTGACGTATTCTATTCCTCGTTTAATCTTTCATAAATGTTAAATAGTTGTAATCGTTGTATCTCGTTACAACGAATGCCACTTTTACGAATATATTTGGATTGTTTAAAAATCCTATGATTTGTCATTTTAAAAAAAGTATTTGCTTTCACGAATTTCAGATTAATGAATTTTTTAAATTAACGAATTTATTGAAAGCATAAAAATAATAGTGATTTGATACTTAAATCTTATTTTAGTTGCTACCATTCCTCAGGCATTAGTATATATTTTTTCAAGAGCAGTAGTAGTATAGGGGAGACTGGTACACAGTGGACCACTTTGTCAGTTAAATTTTTTTTTCTCTTTAATGGGTAAACCGATCTGCATGAAAATATTTTTGAATATTCCTTAAACCTTTATACATTCATCATAATTTTTTCATAAGATAGTTTTCAATACATTTTTCAAAAAAAAAAAAAAAAAAAAAAAAAATTATATGCACCCATGAAGTATAGGTGCAGATTCCCAAAATTTGGAAGGAGTCACTGGCTCCTAAACCCAAAAACCCAGTGGCCACAATTTTAAAACAAACGCATAAAAACAATAGTGTTTATATGGGGTAAAAAACTAAAAAAAAAAAAAAACCCTTAGGAATTCAAAGTGTAAAGTAATTTATTTAATATAAACACATGTACAACAAAATTTGAATATTAATTAAATCTTAAATCATGTACAGTCAGAAGATAAAGTTGGGCAAGATACGGTTTAAAAAAATATGTCTAAGCTAAGCAATCATGATAGCGGGGAATATCAGAAAAACAATATTTCTTATTTTGATTTTGCCAGACAAAAGTACATATGAAAGAAAATCTGAATTTTATTTTGCACTATAAAAATCAAAACACACTTAAAACATTTGTTTATATATATATATATATATATATATTTAAATCAGTATGTAAAATTATCAGATTAAAACTGTTAAAAATAACATTGCTATTCGAATATATTTAATAGTTTGCTGTGTTAAACAGATCATTCTGAAATGTTATTAAAAGATAATAATAATGTTTGTTATGTGTTTTGGTCTTAATCTTTAAAAAATATACAAACATTTCACGATGGGGACTGGAAATACCAGATATTGATTACTTTTAAAATCACATGGCGACTTAAACACCGAAAGTTAGTGGCCACAGCAAAAAATTTAGTCACCACGTGGCGACTGGCGACCGTGAGTCTGCACCTATACCGTAAAGTGGACCAGTGTGCCCCATTTCTGGGGCACAGTGGACTGCTATTAGGTATTATCTGAAATACAATATAAATCTATTTTTCATTAATCTAATTCTTTTTTATTTTTCCTTTACCCACAAAATAACATAGTAATATAAATTTAC
The DNA here is from genome assembly GCA_963931845.1 of Maratus michaelseni. Classification (NCBI taxonomy): domain Eukaryota; kingdom Metazoa; phylum Arthropoda; class Arachnida; order Araneae; family Salticidae; genus Maratus; species Maratus michaelseni. Next base: position 312,685,308 of record OZ007586.1, read on the forward strand.
AAGTAACATTTTGAAACAAACAACAACAACAACAAAAATTAATTATATTTTGAAAATAACAACAGATTATTACAGGAACAATTGCAGTTCAGTTGAAGTTATTACACTTAAGTATAAAATCAGCACACATTAAAATTTGCAAATGAAATTCCAAAATAGAGTAAGCTTGAGCCTAGAATTTTCGTGAAATACTTTTTGGGTCTGAGAGCAACATTATGAAATGATTGACATCAACAACAGATTCCCCTACAGTTTTGTGAAAAAATAAACTGATTTCCTTAGAATTTGCATCTCATGAATGAACTTGAATAGATTCATCACCAATTAGGTTACAGTTATATTTTTCAAAGGCAGTAAATACAAAACAAAATATTTCATACTATGTTAAATAAATTGTTATTTTTCTGTGTTTACTTTAGTTTACATTTAATAACTATTTTAAAACAATATTTCTTTTTAGTAAATAAGCAATTATTAAATATTTCAAACATTCTGCATTACAGGAGCAGAGTGGATTGTGGACCACTGTGCCCCAGGAGTGGATGGTTCACTGTGCCCCATGTTGAAGTTCAATAAATAATCATATTAATATTGTTTATAGCTTTCTTTTAAACATATTAACTTTAAAGTAAAATAAAAACAAGTATCTTAGCTTTGCAAAAAAGCTGTTTTATTGGATTTATCTACAACCTTTTATTACTAAAAAAATTAAAATATGATGATGAAAAATTTTACTTTTAGAAGCTCAAAATAACCAATCAGGATAAAATAGTTCAAACTGAGCTAAACATATTTTCTGAAGGTTATAAATAATCAGTGCAGTGCTGTTGTCTATTAGGATAGAAGAGAAGTTTTAAAAAAAAAAAATAAATAAAATATTAGGGGGTGGTCTATTGTGCCCAAATGTCCAGTGTGTACCGGTCTCCCCTACTACTACTGCTCTTCAAAAAATACGTACTAATGCCTGAGGAATGGTAGAAACTAAAATAAGAATTAAGTATATATACAGGCATTATAAAAACAGGAGGACCTGTTTTTGGACTGTTTGAATAGGGATTTCAGTTTATAAACATTCTGGTGGCAAAAATTACAATTCCAGAAGAAATTGTTTTTGTTATTTTTACTGCTGCAAAATCTTCGAAATTTCAGCATATCTAAAAGCTGTTTTTCGAGAGAAAGGGTAGAATTGCTTCTCTGTGTGCGTCTTCAAAAATAATAATCTTCCTTTATATTCACAGCTAATAACTTTCTTCTGTTTGCCTTACACACATATTTAAAAAAAATGTAGTGTATCCAAAAACATTATTATTGCAGTCGTATCTTACCACTGTTATTACATTTTGGGATAAAATAGCTGTCCCTATAGTGAATTTCTAGTCTGCAAGGCTGCCACTGGCGACTATTTTTATATTCTATTCGTACCACTATTTAAAAAAAAAATATTTTGTAGTATATTTCTCTTGCTTGTGTTGTCAAAGTGTACGCAAAAGATTTTTAAGAAAGTGGTACGAGATAGAATTAAAAAATAGTAGCCAGTGGCAGTCCTGAGTCTGCAACAATTCCAATTTGGAGTTTGATTTTTTTTCTTTTAATCTCAGAGAAAAGAAAAAATAAACACATTTTTAAGGAAAGAAAAAATTAACCTTATAAAAGCAGTAAGTGCTGGAAGAAGGCATGTAGATGTAGTGGAAAAATTTGTTATTGCTACTTCTACATTACCTAGTTACAATTTTAAAGGAAAAGGACAAAAATTTGAAACTCTGTATTGCATCTAATATGCCCTAATTGTATCTAATATGCCCATGAAAGAAACAATTGTGCCTTAATTAATTTTATATTTGGTGAGTCATCAGTTTTAAAATCTTAAAAAATCGATTTTTTGTTTTTATATGTTTGAAAATATTATATAATTTTGAATCAGACAAAACAAACCACATGAAAATATTCAATTACAAATGTCTCAATTTGATATTAAAAATGTGTACTTTAACAAAGACTCTGATTGATAATTTTGGTTGCATTTTCCACAAAAATGTGTTTAATCCATTACCTGCCGCATTTACTTATTGTTAAAATTTTTGCTTCATACTAATATCTTATGAGAAATAGTTCACACTATTGACAGGTGGGGGTGATCTTGGTATTCCTTTTTCTGTGCTTTAAAAAAAAATACAGACTTAAACATTTTATTCTAGGTTGGTTTTTGGAACTTTGTATCCAGCATATGCTTCATATAAAACAGTTAAGACCAAAAATGTTAGAGACTATGTAAGTATTTTTGAAATTATGTTGCATTTACTTACTTTTCTTCAGCTTTATTTTTATTATTTTTGCTTGTCCTGTTACAAAAAATGTTATGTTGTTTTTACCATCCTTTTAAATTCAAACTTGTCTGTTTCCAATGTCCTAAAAAGCCTAAACCTGCAGTGCTACAATTCATTGAGGATCACGGATACAGTGCCCAGTCCTGATTTCTTGACCATGGGCCCTGAGAAACTTTATATACTGCATGTGCCCTGGTCAGGTGGTCAGCCTGTGAGCTCTCAGTGTGTACAGGATGGTTACAAACCTGGAAATATCAGGGAATTTTGTTCACCTGGATACCTGGAATTTTGTTCACCTATATACTATCTATAATGTGTAAATCATTTTCTGTTTTTCCAACTGGTCCAGGACATACAGAGTTATGAAACATTTTATTGAATAAATTTTCTGGGTTTAGTTAGAAAAATATTTCTGGAATTCACTTTTAACTAACTAAACCTAGACTATTTATTTAATAAAATGTTTCTTGTTTCTAAATGTCCTTTTAATTTATGGCTGGCTGTCATTTCTCCAATTTCAAGATTCCGTATCTCATAGTCCAGTTGGAAAAAGAGAAAACAACTAGCAGATTATAAACAGAGGTCTTCCCTTGTTAAATTGCATATGAATACTACTTCTCCCTTTTGAGTTACAAGCTGTCGAAAATATTGATTTTTGAAAATTTTCAACATTTAAACTGTATAATTCAGGAAGGAAAAGAGAACAGCCTGGGTTTTTTTTTTCTGCACATGTTCAGAGGTAGTAATAAGATATATAAAAAATGCCTACTTTTCTCTCTTTCCCTTTATTAAATACAGTTTTTCAAAAACTGGCATTTTGTCTAATGTTTCAGCATATTTTAAAGTACTCAACAATTTAAAAAATACAAGATAAATCTGTGACAATTACATGTTCTAATAGAAAAAAGTATGCAGATTTCAGATCTTAAAAAAAAAAAAAAAATTTGTTTATCAATATAGCTAAAAAATTATGCAAGATTTTATTAACCTGTAAATTTTGTAATATCACAATTTTCAACCCCATCTAATTAAAAATATTTTTAAGATAGAAATTTTTTGCAAATGAATTTTCTTTTCTATATAGGTTTCCACATACATAAACTATGGGGAAAATCCAAAATGGCATGGCAACCCATGTTTGCCGAAATTATGTGAAATGATCATATATTTAATTTTACTTTATATGTTACTCTGTTTTCAAGCTCATTTTTTGATGCATTTGAAATTTTGTAGTTATGTAGTTACTAGTTTGACTTGTCGTGTAGTTAACATATTTTTAAATTTTTCTTCCTTCTCTGTAGTCTTTCCTTACACATTTTTCTTTTATATTTTTCTTGATTACAAAGCTTTTTTAAATTTAACATTTTAAAACTGGGACATATCTGCTGGTTTTTCTTAAAAAAAAAAAAATGTTTAGGGAGACGCACTATGGAATATTGTTCGAATCTGGCTGGCCAAAAGTCTTATTTCGAAAATTGCAACATATGAACAAAAAAATAGATACATGATAAAGATGAATCATTGAACATCCATGTGGTACAATTTTTTACTCCCATACAACAAACAATGATCTTTTTCTATTAGTCAAAATGCGAACACTATGTTCAATGCATGGGCTTCAAATCATTTTGCAAAGTGATAGTTTGCCTTTTGAAAGTAAATATGTTTATTTTGGGAAGTATACATGATAATATCTAATTGTTATAAATTGTGAAAAGGAAGGCAAGTGAGCCTAGTTTTTTATCCTGATTGAGGCATAATCAATTTTAGTAAATTGTAAAAATAATTTAAAATAAGGTATTTTTTCCATTTTTTTTTCATATTTGCAAAACTCAAATCTTTTAGTTATATTTCCTAACATTTCCATGCAACATTTATTTTTGTAATAATAAATCTACACCTTTATATTTGTTTTTGTTAAAAATAGCTCTGATCTGCTTTTTTAAAATTAAGTCTATACAAATATTGCTGTTCCAAATGTCATCTAGACATTTGAAATGACAGTCTTGTTTCTTTTTTTTAACCTTTCCAGCACCGTGAACTGATATATCTGTTCACGAAGCTGTAGGTTTCACTGGAATAGAAGTATTATATAATTCTATTAATATAACACAGTTTTAAAACATTGAGTAATTATTAATACTCTAAAGGATTATATTCATATACTAATTGTGTGTTTTTATACCATGTTGGAAAATCATCCTCTTTTTTTTAGCATTTAATAAATCTACAGAGAAAACAACTTTATAATTTTGCTCAGCAGTCAGAGGTTTAATTCATATTTATAATATGAGCTGAAATTGAAAGCAAATTATTATGGATAATAACAAAGCTGTCACAAGTGTGTATTTTACCAATATTTGAATTTGAATAAAAGCATTATAGGGCGATTCCACTGTTACGTGTGTGACTTTTAGAGAGTGTTTTTTTGCAAATTGAGACAAATTTGGAAGTGAAATTATTTAGATAACAGCAATATTATGGATTTGATTTTACACATGTATGGAAGGCAAAATTTTGTGCCATTGTGCATTAAGTTTTGTAAAATAGGTTGTTCTACAATATTAAGATCACCAGTAATAATATGACCATGTGTTGTATTTATGTACTTTTGAAATTTTGGGTCATTACAGCAACAAGGGTAATTATTTGAAGAGACAATTTGTTTTGCAAAAGAATTGTAATTAAAAAATTTACGTCCAAGTGTGTGATTATATTTATGTCTTGTGAATAGTAAAATTTTTTAATGGAAAATTATTAGCAGTGTTGTTTATGATATTGTGTAAATTGATATTATTAAATACATGAATGGAAAAATTTGATTAGTTGTGTATTATTAGTTTTATATTTAGGTTTATTAGAAATACTTGTATTTAATAGGTTTGCTCTATAATGAAGAATATCATAAAAGATATCACAAAAATGTGGAGAATATTGATTATTTTTAAATACTTTGAAATATTGGTTCAAATATTTCTTTTTAATACTAAAAATATGTTTTCTTATAGCTAACCAACTATAATCATTACAAAATTGTGCCTCAAGATCATCAAGCTCTTGTTGTATAACAATATTATCAGTGTATTTTTTGTTATTATGTATACCTCTACCAGATCTTAAAGTTTTTTTTTATGTTTGAAAAATTTAATCCTGAATAAAGATTTTTATAATTTTCATATTTAGTTAAATCTGAAAAAGCAGGATGTGATTTTTTGTATACTAATTGATTTAATCCATAAGGATAGGTAGTATTAAAATGTCTTATATATTTAGATTCTAGAAAAAGTCTTTCAGTAAAATTTTTTTGTATTTTAAGTATTTTAATAGTAATATTTTTAAAATCATGATTTTTGAAATGAGTATATTCAATATTATGAGTAGTTTGAAATTTAGATTTTTTAAATTTATCAATATGAGAACGATGTAAATTTAGCTGCTTATGTAATTTTTGACAAGACTTTCCAATATATTCCATATTACACAAATTGCATTTGTGATTGTTTGAATATATATATATATATATATATATAAACAGAGTTTCCCCCAGACAGTTTCAGGAGGGCGCTGCGCCCTGCCTGCCCTTTGGTTAAACAAATAGCGCCCTTCTTGCCCCTCATCCAAAAAATAGCGCCCTTCTGCCCCTCGTTTTAAAAAATGACGCCCGTACTGCCTTTTGTTGTGCCTGCCCTGAGCGCGCGCCTGCAAGTTGTTTTCTCATTTACACACATAGGATCGCACGTTCATCTCCCATCTGTTCAAAGTCCGCGATCGCGGTAGATTTAGAAATTCCCTGACGATAGCAAGAATGTATAAAGAACTGTTGAAGGTACTATAATCAGAGGCGTAGCGTCAAGGGGGGCAGGATCACTTTACTACCAGTATTTTTATGTACTATATTTGGCCGCCTTTAATTCATACCGTTCAAAGATTAAATAAAGCCAAATGTAGTACCGTAATTTCGCGCGTATACTCCGCACTTCAGACAATCCGATTTCCTACCAGAATTTATTTTAAATAAAATGTGACTTACTTCTGCTTAACACTTATTTGACTTCTTATTTGTCAGGAAAATCACATGCCTCCAGAATATATGTTGGTCTTATTGACTCAAGCAACACATAAAAACTACCATTCATTATCACTCATACACTCTTAGTATTCTTCATATTAAGTAATAAACATTAAAGTTTTACCTTTATTAAATATAAAATACACTTCATAAATATAATTTACTTTTGTGAATACATCGTTTTTACTTACCTTTTGCACTTTATTCTTCCCATAATTTGAGCTGTTTTCATGAACGAATACTTTTTATTTAGTCCATCATTAAAACGTAAATATAGAAACACAAACACATTTTTACTTCTAACGAGAACGCACTACATTGTAAACATCGTAAGTACTTCTGAGGTAGTGCCTCTGCCATTCACTAGATGGCGGCACACATAGGCCGTTCGGATTGGAAGACCGAACGTCGAATCAACAATGGCACGTGTATGCAAATTTCGGTGGATCGTTCTAGTAAAGTGGGTGTTTCTAGTGATTAGCCGACATTCTACCAGTATAAATAGTTGCTGTATCTTTGCATAGGTTGTATATTGGAAATCGATTGATCATGCAATCGGCGGTGTTCTTTCAAAAGATATCATCGTGGTATTAGAATATCTGGCTTACTAATGTGATATAAAAGTGAACGATGATCATTGTGTTTGATGGCGATAGTATTTAAATTCGAGCAGCTTGGTGCAATAAAGTATAAATATATTTGATGTGTTTAATAAGTTTGTCTTGTTCTGTTTACGTCTATCTGCTAAATATCCGTGTTTTGTGAAAGTGAAACGTTACTGTCTTCAAAAACGAAACTGTTTCATATCAAGTTGTTAGTATCAAGATGCTGTAATATAATATGTGAGTACTTTGAATAAATCTCCTGTGTTTGAATAACTTTTGTCTTCATTGAATCATATATATATATATTCTGCATTTCACTATTTAACTTTAATATGATAAGCTCTATTAAACCAGCAAATGCTTCTCACTACGTTATAACTAAAAGTTATACTCTGCTTACTTCGAAATAGACTGCCTACATTATTTATACAAGCGGTTATGGGCGATAGAGCTCATATAATGAAGCTATTTATGATTTGAGAAAGTGAAAATGCTGAAAAGATGGAAGTTTAAAAAGGTAAACAAACGCTCCCGATCGTAATAACGAAGTTCCCGGCAACGAAAATAAGAGAGGGGTGGGCGGTTTGCCTGTATTATAGTATGAAATAAGATCGTTGAAGACATGAGTGAAAGAAAATATGGATGAAATAGATGATTAACGAAAGATAGTATCAAAAATAGGTGAAGAGGTTTCTGTTTGAAGTATATGAAATTTTTTTTTGATAAGAGAACTGGCTTTTAACTTTGAAATTTTTAACAAATCTAGACTGAATTTTTAAATTATACACCTTTATTTTTGCAGTTGAAGTTTTAATTATGATAAATTTTAACATAATTTGAAAGAAATTTAAGATTTTTATCAGTTTTTAATCATATACATATATATATTTTTTTAATACAAAAACGAGGAGTTGAAAAAAAAAAAAAAAAGGAAAAGAAAATGGCTAACATATCGATTGAGAAATTGGATTCATCAAATTATAGAAATTGGTGTAATGATATTAAATACATTCTATTGGATAAAAATCTCTGGTATATAATAGAAGATAATTTGGTAGCACCAGCTAAAGAAAAATCAACTGCTGAGGAAATTGAAGCATTTAAAGCAAAATCTAATCAAGCACTATCCATTATCTATCTGAATATCAGTGTGGAATTTAAAAGATTAATTGAAAACTGCAAGAATCCCGTTGAAGCATGGAATAAGTTAAAATTAAATTACTGCCCAGATTCCCGTTCCCACCATATGAAGATATTTACGGATCTAATGCAGTGCAAGATTAAGACAAATGAAACTATAAATCTTTTTGCGGCAAGATTAGCACGAATTATCAGAGATATAAAACAAATAGATGAAGATTTTAATGAATGTTATGCAAATTTTCAACTTCTCCGGTTTCTTCCCAGGAAATTCGATGCAATAGTACAAAATATTTTGCGATGGGGAAAATCTGATTTTCAGTTCTCTAAAATAGTAGAAGAACTAGTAGCTGAAGAAACTCGTTTGAATGTAAGAGATTCAGATTCCGGTAAAGGTAATCTCCAAGCAAATCAATTGAATTTTAGAAGGAAGCAAGAGAATTTCAAGGGGTTTAAGAAGAGGAGGTGTTGGAAATGTGGTCAATCCGGTTATCTACAGAAAAATTGTTTAAGTAGGGCCAATAGTGTTAATAAATATGAACAATCTGGTTTTTCAAGCTCTCTCTTCTCCTCCCCATTTTACAGAAGGAATACACCGAATAGGAACTCTCTTCGTGGAAATTCACCATCTTGTCATGCTCGTTCAACTTCTCGCCATGCTAGTTCACCATCTTGTCATGCCCAAGCACCTGACTATGGAAGGGTTTCACCGTCATCGTCCAGATGTCAATCAAGAAGTCGCCGACCTGAGAAAGGAAACTACAACTCTCCTGGAGGAAACATGCCTCGTAACCGACCCCGATACAGAAGGAATAATCAAAGGTGGAATGAGTCGCCAGGACATTCAGAGAGTCCAGTAAATTTTTGTAAGTCCTCTAATATTTTTATATCAAATGTTAATGTAAATTGTATAAATGTAGAGGCCAGGTGGATCCTGGACACTGGTGCGACGCACCATTTCACTAATGATAAATCCATTTTTGTAAAATTTTCTCCTTTAATAGATCAGGATATGACTGTTGCTGTTAAGAATATATCTTTCCCAATTGAGGGCCGAGGTGATGTAAAATTGTTATTTGGCAAACGCCATGTTTTACTAAAGAATGTTATGTATTCAAGTAAATTACGTCGTAGTCTTATATCTGGTCCTCAATTGGATAAAAACGGGGCAACTTTTATTTGTGGAAGAGGGAAGGTAACAGTCTCGAGGGAAGGACATTTTTTATTTAATGCTTATCTTAAAAGGGGAGTATACCAGGTTTTTCCTAGGATCCCAAAATCGTTAAAAATTGAGACAAATTCTCTTTTAAAGTCTTCAGAAATGGAGATTTGGCATAGGCGGTTCAGACATATTAGTCCAGCCATTCTAGTGCATACCTGTAATGAAGAGGGAGTCCGGGGAATGCCAAAGCTTAAAGATCTTAACTTTAAATGTGAAAAATGTAAAATAAGTAAACATAAAAAAGTGTCATTTAAGGCAATAGGTCAAAGACGCTCGCAGTACCCTTTGGAACTTCTTTTTGCTGATGTCTGGGGTCCTTGCCAAGTACAAGGTAGAAATGGCGAGAAATATTTTCTCACTATTATCGATGACTATTCCCGCCGTGTGTCCATTTATCCTATGAGAATGAAGTCAGATTCCTATGAAATTGTTCGTAATCATATTACTAGAGCTGAAACTTTCATGGGAAGGAAAGTCAAAAATGTACGGACGGATAATGGGGGGGGAATTTGTCAATGATGACCTTAACGAATTTTTTAAATCCAAGGGAGCATGAGCTCACAAATCCATATACTCCACAGCAAAATGGAACGGCCGAACGATTTATGCAGACTGTCATAAATGGAGCCCGTACCTTACTGTCAGAGAGCAACCTAGACTTAAGTTTTTGGCCAGAGGCCATAAAATTCTTCGTGTACACCTGGAATCGAGTGTGTCCCAAAACTTCATGTAAGACCCCTTTTGAGTTGTATGGAGGTAATAAACCTTCAGTTAAACATCTAAAACCTTTTGGCTCTGTAGCTTTTGTGGGAATCCCAAGACAAAAGCGGGATGGGAAACTCGGTCCAAGGGCGAAACGAGGAATTCTGGTTGGCTATGCTTTTAAAACTAAGGGTTATCGAATTTGGATACCTGAAACAGATAGTATAATAGAATCCATTGACGTCACATTTGATGAAAAATCCAGGTTTGATCCAGACAACAGTGGAGCTGTGATGGGCCCGGAGGAGGTTGACCTTTTTCCGGATAGCCTTGTGAGTAATCAAAATGATACCGTTGTAGAGGTAGAACCAGAGGTCATCCTTGGTCCCTCCAACGAAGTAAGTGATCCACAGGCATCTGGAGAGGGGGAGTCCGATTCAGAGTCCATTGACAGTTCCAGTCCGACTATTTCCTCACTCAGAGATGTTAGCTGGATTCGTAAAGCAGTACCTAGGCCTACCGGAAAACGGGTAGATGTCTATTATTACAAAACTGGGAAAACTGATCGTTTGAGATCAATAATGGATGTTGAAAGATATTGTGATAGAAATCAAATAAAATATAATCCTGACATATTTGATTTTAAGGGAAACAATCTTTATTCTGGTCCTGTTTCAAGCGTAGACAACTCTGATAGTGAAGATGAAGAATCTAATGCTCCTGAATCTAATCAAGTAAATCCTGAATCATGACTATATGGTCCGACAATACCCAAAACATTTAAACAGGCGATGGAGTCTGCGCAACGTGAGAAATGGCTTGCTGCGATGCAGAGCGAACTCAGTGTTATGCGTGAACGGAAGGTTTGGCATTTGGCTCTTTTACCTGCCAACGTAACTCCAGTGGGATGTAGGTGGGTTTTCACTATCAAGAGAGATGAATTAGGGAGGATTGCCCGCTTTAAAGCTCGTTTAGTTGCCCAGGGCTATAAACAAATTAAAGGCGAATCTTACGATGAGACCTTTAGCCCTGTGGTCAATTTTGGTATAATCCGATTCTTTTCTCTCTCTTGGTATCGTGTAGCAGATGGCGTCACATTCAGTGTGATGTAACCAGCGCCTACCTTTACGCACCATTGAGAGAAGACGTGTATATGCTACAACCGCCCGGTTTCACCATATCTGAGAAGTCTCATTTGTACTGCAAGCTGGATCGAGCTTTGTACGGACTACATCAAAGTGGTAGAGAATGGTTTTTTGAGGTACACGAAGTTGTAATTAATATTGGTTTCATCAAATTGGATAGCTGTAACTGTGTATATATCTTTAAATCTGAAATAGTACTTTTGTTGTATGTGGATGACATAGTGTTGTTTGGGAAAAATCAGACTGTCATAGATAATGCTTTGCAAATGTTGGGTAAATTTTTTGACTTGAAAGTATTGGGAAAAACCAAAAAGCTTTTGGGGGTAGAATTCGATGAAAGGAATGGCTTAGAGATTCATCAATCTCATTATATTGATGAAATATGTAATAAATTTAAAAGCTTTAAAATACCTATATCTTCACTCCCAATTAGCAAAGGTATAATTTTTTCTAAAGTTGATTGCCCAACCTCACAGTCAGATATTGATGTCATGAAATCCATACCATATAGAAATGTGCTCGGTTGTCTGTCATTTTTAGCAAATCATACTAGGCCTGACATATCATATGCAGTTAATATTTTTAGTCAATTTCAGAGTAATCCAGGATTGTTTCATTGGGGCGGACTTCTACGGCTGCTAGGTTACGTAAAATATACTAGAAATTATCGCCTCCGATTATCATGTAATCAGGAGCAGTTGATCGCCTACTTTGCAGCGAATCGGGATGACCGGACTTCTATTGGTGGCCAGCTCGTTCTTTTGGGAAACTCACCCATGGATTGGCGAACCTTCAAGGAGAAATGTGTGAGCCTGTCTACCATGGAGTCAGAGTTTGTGGCCTTGACTGAAGCTACCAAGAATATAGTTTGGTATGACCGGATCCTGCGGGAATGCCGGAGTAGGCAGATCATTCGTGAATGCGATGTTAAATCTCAATTATACGTTGACAACCAGGCGGCCATAGATTTCGTTAAGTCCCCAATCGAAAATCACCGTAGTAAGCACATCGACGTTAAACTGTTTTTTGTCAGGGATCTGGTTTATAAAAATTTTTTTGATTTAACTTTTGTCCGTAGCAAGGCTAACCTCGCAGACGTGTTTACCAAACCCCTCACCAAATATGATCTTCTGAGATTTGTAAAAATCTTGTTTAAAATAGATTAATTACTTTTCTAGTCAAATACGTACCTATTCTCTTTGTAAATTTTATAAGTGTAAGGAAATTGTGCAATATATATTTTTTAGAATAATTCTTTAATTTTTAGTGATATATTGAAGTGTAAGGTTAAAGTATTTTTTAATATGGAATTTTTATTAAAAGAAAAAATGTGTGTAAGGTAAATTTTTTTTTGATTTCCAAACTGCAAGTTTCTCATTCGGTATACATTTAAATTCCCACTTTGGTGTGGAGATGGTGCCCTTTAATACTTCCTCTCGAGGAGTTCGATCAGCCCTCAGTACCGTCTCGGGAGGGTGACCCTTGACCGGTAAGTGACAGAGAACTCTTTCGGGGGGTTGTGTTGGGGGTAACTGCCACATCAGGGCTTTTCCGCGGGCACGTTAAACCTTTAAGTCAGTAAGTCCAGTTTTATTTAGTTCATTAATGGGAGTGTCACTTTTTCCCCGTATACCGGATGGAAAATGATGATAGAAGATATAAAGTTCTTTTTGATAATATTACTGTAATGTAATGTGGAGATATAGTTATATAGGTAATGAAAGTTTTATTGTTAGAATAGAATGATGTGCATTTTTTTTTATGTCTGGGAGGGATCCCGTTTATCCATGGATAACCAGATGTGGAAATGTTTTTGATCATTAGATTTGTAAAGGTAAAAATTAAATTATTGGCTGACTCCAAAGGGATAACAGTATATCAACTTATCTAATTTTTAAAGGTAAATTTTTCTTTGAAATTATCTGTTGAATAATCTGTTATAATTAATGTCAAAAATATGGTACAGTATGGAACCATTTATCCGGCATCCAGTTAACCGGAAAACCAGTTATCCAGAATGATATTTCCAACTGACTGATTTCAGAATCTTTCCAGAAAAAAGTGCCATGCAATGCCAGTTTGACATTGCATTGCTTGATATATTACCACATGCATTGTACAACTTGACCAATGTCTAGTATTTGAAATGAAAGGCTATTTAGTCAGACATTGAGCATTTTGATTCTTATGCAGTATTATTGTTTAAAAGGTATTGCCAGATATTGCCTTCTTTTAAACTCTGATTAATCTTTGATCTTGATAGGATCTGGGCCTTAATCAGAATAATCAAATAATTTACAATCAGTAACAATGTTACATTCACATTTATTCTACAATTCTCATCAAATGGATGTTATTTTAATGTCCAACCAGTTATCCAGAAAAACCAGTTATCCGGAATACATCTGGCCCCGACCATTCCGGATAAATGGTTCTATACTGTATATGTATTTTTCTTTACCTTGTTATAAATGTAGATATCTAATTCTGATCTCTTTTAGGCATCTGAGACTTCAATTGGTGTGAATGGAATCCAGGCGTGGAGAGTAATTGACGCTGAGTGTTATGTAAGAAAGTAGTTGATTGTAGTCAATAGTTTTATCCTAACTCAGATGCTGAAAGTTCTTCAAAGTTACTATTTTGTTTTGGATATTGAGTTAATGTCCCAAGGAGTCAAGTCTTTAAATTCTTCAAAGATTTTCCAAATTAAATTTTTCTTTGATGTTACAAATAAAGAACTTTTCTAGTGTTAAATATGTGTATGTTGGATTGCAGTTGGAAAAATTTCTTGTTGTTGGAAAACTTGTTTTAATCTTTCAAATTGAAGATTAAATTTTTGGTACGTATTTGCAATATTTTTCTTGTTAAATTGTTTAAAATTGTTTGTATTAAAAATTGTAATGTATTAAGCTGCTGTTAGTATTTTTGCAATGGTTTTTCCGGCTAGTCCTTAAGTCCATGGGTTGAAATTTTTTTTGAAAATTTTTTTGGGGCTTTGTGTGAAAATTTGACTCAAGCTGAGAAGTTAAATTTTGGTCGTACTAGTATAAAAGGGAAAGTTGCAATATATTAATCTTTGAGGCAGTTAGTTAAATTTAAATTTTAAGTGTTGAACATTGTTTTAAAATTAAATTATTGTAAGGTTAAAATTGTTATGGTCGTTTGTAGGAGGTTCACTAATGTTGTTGGAGAGTTATGCTAATTGATTGAGTATCCAATTTTTTTCAAGTATTTAAATTGTTTTTTTAACACTGTTTTTAACTATATGAAAAAAAATCAAACATGGGTGATTTTTAAAGTTAATTTGTTCAGGTTTTTTTTTAGTTCAGCTCAGATGTGTATAGTGAAGTTCTTTTGGATATTAAATCCATTTTACTAGTCTTTTCAGACTTTTTCAAGTCATTTCCATATTCTTTGGATAATTGGCTGATAGTTGCGTTGAGACAATAAGAGGGGGGGCACATGTCAGGAAAATCACATGCCTCCAGAATATATGTTGGTCTTATTGACTCAAGCAATACATAAAAACTACCATTCATTATCACTCATACACTCTTAGTATTCTTCATATTAAGTAATAAACATTAAAGTTTTACCTTTATTAAATATAAAATACACTTCATAAATATAATTTACTTTTGTGAATACATCGTTTTTACTTACCTTTTGCACTTTATTCTTCCCATAATTTGAGCTGTTTTCATGAACGAATACTTTTTATTTAGTCCATCATTAAAACGTAAATATAGAAACACAAACACATTTTTACTTCTAACGAGAACCGCACTACATTGTAAACATCGTAAGTACTTCTGAGGTAGTGCCTCTGCCATTCACTAGATGGCGGCACACGTAGGCCGTTCGGATTGGAAGACCGAACGTCGAATCAACAATGGCACATGTATGCAAATTTCGGTGGATCGTTCTAGTAAAGTGGGTGTTTCTAGTGATTAGCCGACATTCTACCAGTATAAATAGTTGCTGTATCTTTGCATAGGTAGTATATTGGAAATCGATTGATCATGCAATCGACGGTGTTCTTTCAAAAGATATCGTCGTGGTATTAGAATATCTGGCTTATTAATGTGATATAAAAGTGAACGATGATCATTGTGTTTGATGGCGATAGTATTTAAATTCGAGCAGCTTGGTGCAATAAAGTATAAATATATTTGATGTGTTTAATAAGTTTGTCTTGTTCTGTTTACGTCTATCTGCTAAATATCCGTGTTTTGTGAAAGTGAAACGTTACTGTCTTCAAAAACGAAACTGTTTCATATCAAGTTGTTAGTATCAAGATGCTGTAATATAATATGTGAGTACTTTGAATAAATCTCCTGTGTTTGAATAACTTTTGTCTTCATTGAATCATATATATATATATTCTGCATTTCACTATTTAACTTTAATATGATAAGCTCTATTAAACCAGCAAAAGCTTCTCACTACGTTATAACTAAAAGTTATACTCTGCTTACTTTGAAATAGACTGCCTACATTATTTATACATTATTTTCAATAAAATTCCCGGTTTGAAAAAGGCTTAACTAAGGCGCGGCGCATACGTGCGAAATTACGGTATATAATTATACTGGTAGTAAAATGATCGTGAATGCAATTAATAGATGCAAAGGAAACAATTTACTAGCCAAATACTAAATCATATCTGTTTATCATTAAAAAAAGAAAGAAAAAAATGGGAATTTAGTCAATTGAGTACGATAAACATGGCGAATTTTGCTAATCGGTTGCGGGGAAAATGATATATTTCGTCTATCTCTCATAGAACAAAAAAAAAATCGAGTTTCAGGCAGGCGTGAGATTCTTCCGCTGATCCGCGATTTTCCGACTTCTTGTCATTTCCCTTTTATTTCTTTTTAAATATTTTCTGCTTTTTTTTTTTTTCATTTTCCAATAGATTTTTTTTTGTGTGTGTGTGTGTGACTTTCGTTTTTTATTCTATTAAATCAAAATAGAATGGTAAAATCAGACTTGCCAAGTCTCACAATTTTTCGTTCTTTCACATATTGTTTTTTTTTTTTTTTTTCTATATCTGAAAATTTTGTCGTGATGCATAAATAAGCTGTTTTAATAAGACTATTTTATTTTACTGGTGGAAGTAATGCGTTCAAAATATTGCAGTAGTAGTTCGTGTATGGTGAAATATTTCGTCATACCCAGTTAACAGGTTAAATTTGTAGGTAGTGAAATATTGAGAGATATTCTTAGAGGGAGACACGGGATTATGGACATGTAATTCGTCCGTGAATTATTAATTTATGGCAGAATTCTGCAAGATCAATTCATGGGGAAAAAAAATCGTTAAACGATTGCAGAGGAAAAAAACGAAATTTCGTCAAGAGATCCATTAAAAAATCGCGAATTTCATAAATTATTTTTACGCGCCTGTTCGACGACAATCGTGATTTTTATGCGCCCGATCGACAAAATTCATGATTTTTACGCGCCCGTTTGAAAAAATTAATGATTTTATCGCTCCTGTTCGACAAAATTCATGATTTTTACGCGTCCGATCGACGAAATTCATGATTTTTATGAACCCGATTGACGAAATTCATGATTTTTGCACTCCTGAATGACGAAATTCATGATTTTTACGCATCCTAATTTCAAAATTCATGATTTTTATGCGCCCGATCGACAATTCATGATTTTTATGCGCTCGATCAACGAAATACATGATTTTTATGAACCCGATCGACGAAATTCATGATTTTTATGAACCTGATCGACAAAATTCATGATTTTTACTAACCTAATCTCAAAATTCATGATTTTTAAGCGCCCAATCGACGAAATTCGTGATTTTTAAGCGCCCAATCGACGAAATTCGTGATTTTTACGCGCCCGATCGACAAAATTTATGATTTTTGCGCTCCCGAATGACGAAATTCATGATTTTTTCGCGCCTGATCGGCGAAATTCATGATTTTTACGCGCCTGATCGGCGAAATTCATGATTTTTACGCGCCCGATCAACGATATTCATAATTTTTACGCGTCCGATTAACGAAACTTTCATTTTTTTCCAAAACTAATTGGCAAAATAAGCACTTCCTGAATTTCTAGAGATCTTGACCCACTGGCCACAGATTGTGCATGTGTAATGCATATCATGTTGTGGGTTATTTAGTGCATAAACATACCTATTTTATTATTGTAAGACCTTAATTCTAGACAAATATATATATTTTTTAAATGTACTTATATAGTTGAAAGAGTGTTGTCCTTTAAATATTAAAAGTGCCCTTAAAAATTAAAAAATGTGCCCTGAAGAATGTAAAAGTGCCCTGAAGAATGTAAAAGTGCCCTTTCCTCATCAGCAGCACCCTGCCCTTTTTTAAACCTGGGGGAAACTCTGTATAAATCAACATTTGAATGGAGGGTGGTTTTGGGGTCCGGGGGTCATGATCGATGAAAATATATCTAAATTTTCCAGAACTGCTTTCCTTCGAACGTGTGCAATAGGTAGCTTTATACTTTTTTGTATTGAAAGCTACCTAAAAAAGTACATGAAAATAATAACTTCAAAGCCCGTGCAATTATGGAATATTCTCATTTGTTTTTGAAAATGACTCAGAGTGAGTCGAAACATGTAAAACAACCTAATAAATGTTATTTTAATTTGTATTATGTTGTTAATTTACACCTTTTAGCATTTAAAAGAAATATTATTACAAGGTGTTATAATTTATTATCAAAAATTCTCCTACAAAAAATCATTAATTGCTCTTTAATTTGTGGCTTAGTAAAACTGTCTGCAAGGTTAAGTTTACTGGGAATATATTTTATTTAAGTTTAAACATTTTATCAAAAACAAGATTTCTAAGAAAATGATATTTTATATGATGTTTTGTCTTCTGGTTTTCAAATGGAGAATTAGAAAAATCTATTGCAGCTTTGTTATCACAAAAACAGAGTGCAATCTCTCAGATTTAAGTTAAGTACTTTATTTTGCAAAACATTTTTTATCCAAATTAATTCTTTAGCAGCTTCAGTTAAACTTACATATTCAGCTTCCATGGTTGAAAGACTTACACATTTTTGTTTAAACGTTTTCCAAGAAATGGAAGTTTCATTCAGAAACAAAATATATCCACCTATGGAGACCTGATCGTCTCTGTTTGCTCCAAAGTCTGAATCAGAATAACACAAGATATTTAGATCATTAACTCTAGACAACTCAAGCTTGTAATTTTAGTGTATTTTAAATAACCTAGTAATTCTAATAAGCTCTTCCAGTGAGCAGTGCCAGGATTGGTTTGAAATTGAGATAACAAATTCACTGCATACATTATATCAGGTCTGGTCCTCCCAGCTATGTAAGACAAACATCCTATAAGATTTCTATATGGAAACCCAGACATTTTCTCAATTTCTTCCTTAGTGGAAGGCGAATCTTGCTTAGACAACACCAAGCCCTTAGGAATAGGTAAAGAGCTTATTGGAAATTTAAAATTAGAATACATTTCACAAACTTTCTCAATGTAAGAAGTTTTATGTATTAAAAAACTATTTCCAATTTCTCCAAACTTTATGCCCAATAGCTTTCTGGTTGTACCCAAAAATTTTAAGTTAAAATGTTTTCGCAACAAACTTATCCCAAAATCTAAATCTTCTTAGGTTTTTCCAAATAGAACTGTATTGTCAACATAAAGCAAAAGAATTAATTTAGCCAGAAACATGTACACACAATTGCACGAATCGAGTTTGAAAAAACTTAATTTGAATAAAACATCCATTTCAAAGAACCACTGTCTGCCACTTTGATGCAGACCATAAATAGCTTTATTTAACTTACAAACTTTAAGTTTTTATCGCATTCTATTTTGTTTATTTTACAATATTCTGATAATTTATTAAAAGATCTTATTATAGTATTGGTTCCTTCTATGCCATAATAAATGTCTGTTTTATTTCATACTTTATATGGTACTGTTTTACGTATCCAAGGAATAGATGCACAAGTTTTCAAACTACTCTGTTCCAAGTTTTGGTTTTAATCTGACCTACTAACTTCGTCAACACCACCTGCCAATCCAGATGTACTCTCAGGTTCTACATCAAACATATTTCCATCTTCTGAGAAATCAAAAAGTGCAAAATTCAATTTAGTCTCCTTAATCTTTGAAGCTACATCCACCCTCCTTTTTGTTTCATCAAATCTAATATTAATCGTTTCTACAATTTTATTTTCCTCAATTAACCAAATTTGGTAACCTTTAGTTGATTGAGCATACCCACACATAATCCCTAGTTTAGCTCGCATATCGAGTTTCCTTCTGATCTGTCTGAGAACTCCAACATAAGCCAAACAACCACATTTTTTGAAAGCAGAAACTGAGGGTTTTCTACCAGAGTAAATCTCAAACGGGGTCTTTTTATATTTGTGGCAGATTCTATTTCAAGCATATAAAAACACATTAAAGCTTCTGCCCAAAATTTTTTAGATAAGCCACTAGCATTGAGGAGAGCTTTAACACCATCAAGAGCAGTTAAATTAAAACACTCTGTGATACTGTTCATTTCTGGACTGTACAGGTTCATTCTTTCATGTAAAATTCCCTGCTTTTCCAAAAAACTTTCAAATTTGTTGTTACAGAATTCTAAACCATCGTCAGTTCTGGTAGAAATTACTTTCTTGTTAGAGTACCTCTCTGTCCTACTTTGAAATTTCAAAAATGTTTGAAAAACATCAGATTTATTTCTAATAGTGTATACTGTAACATTACGTGAAAAATCATCTATCATGTCGAAAAATTATCTATTCCCTACATGTGATGTAACTGGTAACGGACCACACAAATCCATATGCAAGAGCTCCTGAGCAGTTTTAGACTTAATTTTCCCTATGGATTTAAATGAAACCCTTTTGGATTTGTCAAGCTTACAGGAGATGTAATCCTCGGATAACCTCGACAGCTCTGGAAGACCTACTTTCATTTTTACTTGTGTTAACTAAATATTCATTATTTATGTGACAAAATCTTTCATGCCACAATTCACTTAAGTTAAATTTTTCGACTTGACTATCTGAAATGTCAACAGAGTTCCTTTCTCCTTTACAATTAGTTCTATAGCCAAAAGGTTTTAAAAAATGCAAATCATTTTTTCTAACTGCATAAAATAACCATTGCCAATCTTTGTCATATACAATTTGTTTGCCCTTACTACCAACAAAATTTATTCCTAATTTTTCAAGCTTACTACCAGACAAAAGATTTCTGTGTAAATGAGGATTATACAATACATCCTTAAGGATTATTTGATTGAAACTACCATCTTTACATTTAATAAAAAAATTTACTGTACCCTTCCCCTCAACAGGACTTTCTTTTTCTCCAACCGCAAGTGACATCTGCATATTTGAAACTGGCTCAAAATTTAAAAATAAATTTTTGTCATTACAAAAATGAGCAGTAGCAGCTGTATCAAACAACCAGCTACTATTTTGGCCAAAATCAGATGAATTTGCTTCAAGAAAATTACTTAGAGATATTTCAATTAAACTAGTCTCATGTTCAGAGAAGGTACATTTTACACTTTCTTCTTTGCATGACCGATTGATGAATTGATTTTGAGAAAATCTGCTAAAAATAAATAAATAATTCGTGGAATTCTGTTAATTCACAGAAAAATCCCACACTGATATCTAGTGTCTACGAACATATCGGAATAGTGAATAATCCCAGAGCAACAAAATTTAATGAGTGGAACCCAAAATTATTCTTTTCTCAAAACAATTTTTTTGGTTTTGCATGCTAATTGCAGTATGTCGCTGAGTTCATTCGCAGCGCATATCAATGTGATTTTTTTTTTCCTTGATTCTGCAGACATTGTAGATTTTTTTTTTCTCTTTTTTATCAAAAGAAGAAAACCAGGCGTATCTGTGGAAATGTAACATCCATGTTAAATCATTTTTTAATTATGGACAATAGAAAAAAGCAGTAAATATCATGGAATTATGGAGAAAAATTCTCTGATTTTATAAAAAGAAAAGTTGAAATCTGCCGTTGCAGAAAAGGAACGTCCCTGTAAAACACATGGCTACTCAGGCATCAAAAGTTAGTAGCCAAAGGAAAAAAAATTAGTTGCCATGTGGCGACTGTCGACCATGAATCTGCACCTATACTCTGAAGGCTATAAATAACCAAGCCAGTGCTGCCATTAGGTTAGAAGAGAAGCTTAAAAAATATATATATATTAGGGGGTAGTCCACTGTGCCCCAGTCTTCTCTACATGGGCACAAAAATAGATTTTAATGTAATTTTCTGAAACTGCAGATCTAAACAGGTGATGCAAGAAATTAATTTTGTCCTTTTTTTTTTCCATGTAATTCATTTCTATCATAATTATCATTAGTTAACAACTACTGTTTTTATATTAAAATTACTTGAACTTAGTCATAGCTGAGATGTTAAAAGCAATATATTTTTTTTTAAGCTGTTAAAGTATAAAAACACTAATAAAGGCAATTTCTTTAAAAAGGAAAAGGAAAATTATTTTTGATCTATTTATTCTGTTTATCAGGGATAAAAGAGCATTAGGTGTTAAAAGTAAATTTAGCTTATAAGGAATGAGATTTTTAATTTTATTTGTTTTATAAAAGTTATTTATAATTCTAAAGGATTTAATTTAGGAAATATTTTATCTTAGAGACTTTAATTCTGAATAAATATGTGATCTTATCACAGGGTGGATTAATCACTATGCAGCAGGGTTACTTTTTCTTAATTTTTGTGTAACACCATTTAAAAATTTTTCAGTCAGACAGGCGGATCTAAAGCATATTTTAAACCTAAAATAAAAGAATCGTAATCTTTCTCATCTCTGAATTTACATGAATTTTAATTACACTTCCAGTTATTGCTAATTTTAAATTGAATCATAACCAGAAAAAAAATGAATAATCCTTCAAAAAACTGCATCATTTACATGCTTTATTTAAACATTTTATTCATACTTACCATTTCATACATACTTGTGTATTTATGCATTTTTTACATGCTTACTAATGTTATCTCTGTACTTTCATATTCCTTTGTTTACTTATGTACTTACATACATTCAGGCAATAGATGTAAAAACCTTCCTTTAACAAATAAAAGTAATAATGCCTATTGAGGAACTTTTCATATTCCAAATCCACAACACAAGAATCTCTACAACCATACATACACCTTTCCATGATCGAGGTGCTTCTATCATACAATATGACATGACTTTTCTGGCAACTGAAAGCAATAAGCAACTCTATTGCAAAATAATAAAAACATATAAGAAGGCTGCGTTGTTGGCAAATTTTGTTTGGCAGAATTGTTTTAGCTACAGTGTCAACGATTTTAATCAGATGTTTTAAATTGGTGATTAAATCATGATTTAAATCAATGATTTTTTTAAATCATTGATTTAAATCAACTGATTTTTTTTTGTAAATCATAAATTTACTAAATGGTTAAAATGACATTAAAAAAATAATAAAATCGAAGATTAACATAATTTGGAAAATTTCTATTGATATTTTACCTTATGAATAAACAAAAAAAGCTTTGAATAATTATTTCTAAACTTAATTCCTTAGGCTTGTAAAAAATTAAGTACAGTAAGTTTGTAAAAAGAAAGTTTTTATTTGGCATTAAAAGCATTTTATTTAAAAATGACATTTAAATCTAATATAATTTGCAATGTCACACTTTCTTTTAAATAATCAAATTATTCCTCCTTTTAGATAATAAGAATATCAAGTATAATAAATTTTTACTAGTAAAAGAATAAATACTCAATACCTTATTTTTGAAATAATAAATTTATAGCAAATTAGAACTAAAGATGAATGAAAAAATGATATCTGCTCAATGGCCATTGTAAAACAATATATAAAAGATCTACTTGGTATATAAATGTTAAGCACAGCAACAGTTTCTTCAGTGGAGGTTGAATAATTTATTTATTTTACTTTTAAATTCATATATACACTAAATAAAGTAATTAGTTAAGGATTTAAGAGGATGAAATACCCTTTTTCAGTTTGAATTTGAAATGCTGAATGCTAATAATCCCCACTGAGAAGTAACAATACTGCTATTTAATATTTTGAGAATTTCAGATATAACTGGCTATTCTTATATTTACTCTGAATCTGTATGTGTGCATGAATGAGTAAACTCATTTTCATATTTTTTTCTTCGTACACGTACATATTGTGTGATTTTAGATTTAGGCGATTAACAGTACAAATGCAAAACAAGTTGTAAATAATATTTGTTTTGTTATTTGTGCTACTAATTAATGAAATTACTGTATATGCTTGTGTTTAAGTCAAAGAATTTTAGACAAAATTTGGGAGTTGAAAGTGGGGGGGGGGGGGGGGGGTTGACTTATATACGAGTTAGTAAAAAATAAAAATAAATAATATTTCACACTCAGGAAGAAGTGGGAAATACCAGAGTCACCAGGTCTAGGTTGGAGTGGGAGATAAAAGTGCGGACAATGGTCATTTCCCTGTGATTGACAGAAAAAAAAAAGCTCAACAATAATGTCCCCTGTAATTGTTCTGCACCCATTTTCTCTTGGGTTAGAATTCCCTTCAATACAGGGCATTCCTTTCAGCATTTTAATCTCCTTTTTAAAAAGAGTCCAACTTGAGAATGCTACTAGATTTCTCTCCTAAAAGTCCTACAATACAAATAAGTACTATATTTTAGCAGTTTAAGAAGTTATTTACTCTTGTAAATAAGGCTTGAATAGATTTTTCAAAGATTTTAAGTATCATTAAACTGATGTGAATAGGTTTCAAAATAGTTTAAGCTTCTTCAGTTTTACATAATTATATAGTTTTAAAAAGTTGAATTAAAAAAAAAAAGTCTGATTAGAAACATTAAAAAAAAAAAATGTTTACTAATTTAATGAAAATTTATTAATTTATTTTTTTCCTCGGTTACAAATCATTTTTTAACATACTATCAGAAATGTGGTTCGACTTATACACGAAAATTAAATTTTTTTCAAAATTTTGTGTAAGAGTTGGGGGTTTGACTTATACACAAGTATTTTGTTAATTTTGTAATTACTTACTGTTCCCTCCAAGCGATTTTTTAAGGGTGCAGCACCCTACCCTTTATTCAATTGGCAAAATGCATTCTGCTTTTTTTTTTTTTTTAATTCATCTTTAGTTGTACCCACAGTTTTCTTGTGAAAGATTTTTCCATACCAACAGTATTTCTGAATCTGTGTGTCAAGACCTTGCAAAAATATTAAACTTTATTTACAAAAAACAGGAAGTTATTAAATCATGTTGTAATTTAATTCTCTTTTTCAATTTGTAATTCATAAAAATCTTTAAAAATAAATGTCACTTTATTTATCATATTAAAAAAAAATTAGATACTTTTCCCCCCTTAGATTGTTACTAAACACATTACTAAGATATTTCCTCATGAAATAATACCCATTTCTACTGAACTAGTGCCCTTTTTAGGAACTAGCACCGCCCCCCCCCCTTTTTTATTGGACTGAATACTAAATTATTAATTATTTTAGTAATTAAAGCATAAAAATGTATTTTATTTTCCTATTAAGACAGTTGATTATTTACTAATTATTATGGTTAAGCAGAGCTAACAATTTAATATTGAAGCAGTTATTAATAATTTTAATAAATAAAAAAAAACAATAGTATTTAATATAGTTTTACATAATTATTACAAAGTATTGATGTACATAACATTGTATGCTACTATCTAATGAAATTACTAATTTGTAGTTTTTATAATTTTTGTAATTACTAATTATAATTTTTTAAATTAAAGTATAAAAACATAGATAAAATTACTAATAAGAGGATTAATTGTTTTGGAAAGCTGAAATTCTTGCTAGCTATTCTGTATTTTAACACAGGAAAACAAAAACCATAAAAATCATATTTAAATAAAAAAAAATCGGATTTTAACAAAACCAAATCAGATTTAAAAAAAAAATTTTTTTAAACATGATTTTTTTTTTTTAACACTGTAGAGCTTAATAAATATTTTTTCATTTTTATTAGGGTTTCGTTCATCTCACAGAGTCCGTTCTCAGAAACTGTTTAAGTTAGAGACTTGAAATTTTGTGTACTTGCCACTAAATACCTACTGTCATGCTGAAAATCATAAAATTTTTAAAAAGTCTTATTATTTTAATTAAATGAATTAATTTAATGACATCCAACCATTTGTGCGATTTCAAAACAATCTTAATTTCAACCTTTTTATTGTAGACTCAGTGGTACCATGGTAAAGTATGTTCTTTCTGACCAAGAGGTCCCAGGTTCGATTCTCTTCGGCAGAAGCTGAAAATTTCAATTCATTTAATTGTGCGGTGGATTTAATAAAAAGAAATTTCTTAAAAACTTATTGTTGGATTTTTTAAAATAGAATAACTGAATACACAAAATTTGCAGATACAAAATGATTTATTATTAATGAAAAAGGAATGATAATGACTTCAAAAAAGTTTAACTGAAAATTTTATTGTTTACATCTGATTATGTAATAAATAATAAGGTCCTATAAATAAGAGTAAATATCATACTTAAACTCAATTAATTTCTAAATGTATGTCAATGCATTGATATGTTTAACATACTTTAAGAAAATTCAGATACATTTATTTATCTTATTTTTAATAGATGTAGTTCTAAAGAATTTACACATACATGAATTGAAAAAGAACATTCTTTCATCCAGGGCTGTGTAGTCGGAGTCAGGCCTATTTTTGTACAAAAGAGTCGGAGTCACTAAAAGACAGGCCGACTCCGACTCCAGCTTGTTTTTTAGACAGTTTGAAGTGAAATTAAACCATTTCTATGTAATTTTAAATTTAAAAACTAAATTATTATTTTTATATTTGGACTATATATACAAAGAAACCCAGCCTAAACAAGCCCAATATACTGTCCAGTGTACATCATATATGAAAACTGTTTTTAATTGAAATCTCTAGTTTATATTTAGTATATTGATTTTTCTTTCGGTTTTTGTGGTTTGCAAAACCCGAGATAATGCGAAAATTGTAAATTTCTGTTCTTTTTGGAGTCCACAGAATCCGAAATATTAAAATTTTTTCTTATTTCCCTCAGGTTTTTCAGGTCTGTAGGACCAGGAGTGTAATGCTGAAATTGTAAATTACTCCCCCCCCCTTTTTTTTTGTGTGTGCATAGGACCCCCCCCCCCCCCCCCCCCCCCCCCCCCCCCCGAAAAAAAAAAGGTGAAATTGTAATTTTTTTTTTCTGTGTCTGCAGAAAATAATGATGAAATAGTGAAATTTCTGTTATCTTTCTCCTTTCGATATTCAGGTCTTGCAGACCCCCCTGGTAGCAGAAAGTGCGCGACATAGATTTATTTTAGACCTTGCAGATCAATTTACCAACTTGAAAAGGGGGAATTTTTTTTTCCATGCGGACGGACGAAAAATGCAAAAAAAAAAAAAAAAAGGTCTTTAGATTATTATAATTTTTCTTCTTTTCCCAGTAAATTTTCACCCCAACTGTATGAATGAAAGATTCCTTTCCTTTCACATACACAAAACTGTCAATCATCAAGATCGCGGCAATACTGGCACGCCCTTTCATTCCCACTGGATGTGAGCCGTTCATAAATTTTTAAATGTTATTTAAAAAATTATGGATAATTCTGAATGTTTGCCTTGTTTTTTGTAATGTCTACATTGTTTTAAACTTATGTCATAAAAATATGGCACATTTAAAAAAAAAAAAAATGATAAAAATTTTGTGATTTGAAATGATTTTCTTTGTGCATTTGTATATAGAGGTTTTCAGAGTAATTTTTACAGTTCATTTTAATTTATGTTGTATATTGTTGATTTGATTTTATAAGAAAGATATGGTTTCCCACCTATACATATAGTATTCTTGCTTGCTGAGTAAATTGTGCTGTTTAGGTTGATTGTAATTGCGTTTTGATCTTTTCTAATTTGAATGGATATTTTTTCTAAGAAATTGATCTGTAAAACTGCTTATAGTAATTAAATTGATACGATATTAAAGTATAAGTTGTTTGCATCACACAAATAAAGTAAAAGTTGAAAAATTATTGTATAACGAACAAAAAAGTTGTATAAGTTGTTTGACACTCGTATGATAATGTGTCCATATTGTATGCACTATAATTAATGCATTTTATTATGTGCATATATGTATTTATACACGTATAAAAATCCTTATAAAATCCCTATATATATTTTTTAAAATTCCTGTATTTCCTATAATATTTCCAAAAAATGTCACTTCTAGGCCTGTACCATATGATCTTACTCTGAAGCTTAAAAATAAGAAAAATTTTGCAGTTCACTGTGCTCTGTCTTAATTTTATCTCTTGCAATATTTTTAACAGATTTTTTTTCTGTTAAAATAGGTCAAATGGATGATGTACTGGATTGTATTTGCTGGTTTTACATTTATTGAAATATTTACAGATATATTTTTAGCCTTTTGGTAAGTAGTTTAATTTTATAAATATTTGTGCCATTTTTTCATGCATAATATCCTTATATTCTGAGTCATACTTTTAGGTTTCCATTTTACTATGAATTGAAGATATTATTTGTTCTATGGTTAGTATGCCCTGCTACCCGCGGCTCAACATATTTATTCCGAAAAGTCATTAATCCACAACTAAGTAAACATGAAATAGTAAGTATATATATATATCTTTTTTTTCTTTTTTTTCAGTAACTAATAGTTTAAAATTTTTGTCAAAAAAAAAAAAAAAAAAAAATTCATTTTTGTTTTGTTGCATTATGTTACATGTGCTATTTAACCATTGTATTTCTCCTAATAGCAGTAATTTATCAGTTAGGGAGAGATTTTTAAAGTTTGTGGGGAAAACTTGTGTTAAAGCTGAAGGCATTTGATTAAAAGCCTAAAAACTGCCTGTTCTTTTGTAATAAGACGCTACAGTGATGTTTTGATTAAAGTAGAGTATATGTTTCTACTAGAACTGTTGTTGTTACTAGTTATTGTTGATATAAGTTTGTTTTTAAGATCAGAAGTTTAAAGGTGTTATGGTTCCTATAAGGTGATTTTTAATTAAAATATTATTGATGTAGGATAAAACAAGCTTCCTACAATTCACATGAATCTTGTTATTTTTATATTTGCTGTCTACCAGTTTTTATTAGGAACATAATTTGAACGCCTGAGTCCAAGAGCTTATATATCTATTTCTAATGCATCATAAGACAGATCTGAGGCATACAGCCTAAAGTATTATAATATGTGCATAAATCACTATTTAGATATCTCTTTTATGGAACCTATGAGTTTATTGCAGTTTTTAGGAAGCAGACCTTTTTTTTAAATTGTTTGGTTTCCATTTTGTTTATTCTATGTAAAAGTGTATATTTTTACAAATGTGGTAAATTAAAATGATATACCTGGTTCCTAAATGTCTTGGATTCTCAGAAAGAATGATATATCATAATTAGGAAAATTTTGAATCTTGTAACTACATTTAAGAATAAATAAAGGCTTTTTTGCCTGTTATTTCAGAATGGTATTCAATATGTTGAGTAATTGATTAGTAAGGCATTTTCTTCTGAACTGTACCTATGTAATCTGCATACTGACTATAAGCATCATGTTGTAAATCTGGATCACCATTAAAATGAAACACAAATATTGCCTTCTTGTTGCACAACACATGAATAATTTATTATATTTGCTTTTCAGTGATTAATGCAAATCCAGAAGCAACTGCTAACCATATATATTTTTTGGAAATAGGCTGTATACATCCTGAATTTTTAGATGCTACAACATTCCAGTGAGTCATTCTGTATTTCTGTCCAACACCTAATTGTGATTTATTCCTTTCTGCAGACTGCTTTTTAAACTGCTGATATATGCCTTCTTTGATGAATTGCTATCCTGCTTAATCACATTTGACACTTTTTGTTTAATATTGAAGGCTGTTTGTTGCTAATGAATTTTAAAGTGATCTCATTTAATACTCACTGCTCTCTATTTAAAGCTTTGCCTTTATTATAATCATTGAATTCACTTTGAGCAAGTTGCAAATAAATCTTTGGCTGTAAATAGTTAGTAGTTTGCTTATAGAATGTAGACATTTTTATTCTTAATTTTATATGGAGTGAATTATCTCTAAAAAGACATTGTTTCAATTTCAATTTTTGTTAATAAATGTGTTTATAGAAAATAATTTTTTATTTACAAAATGCCAGTACATTTTAGATTTTATAAGAATGATTGTGAGTGATGCTTTTGTTTCTTAAATATATATTCCAAACAAGTGTGATTCCGTTGTATAGTTTGATCATTTCTTGAATTTGAGAATGATTTTTTTTTTATGAAGCTAATTTTTTTCCCCTTAAAGAAGCCATGTTAATTTTATCTTGTTGTTCTTATGTAGTTTCCTGACATTATCTCTGGGCATGTGAATGATATTAGCTTCATTATGTTTGTAAATGAAAAAAATTTACTTGGAAATTTCAGGTGATTTTCCAGATATTTCTTTAGTGTTTATCTTATTTGCTAATAGGATAAACAGCAAAAATGGGATAAAAGATATTCTTTGAGGTTTGTGTGATTTTTATCCCAGGGTCTTTTGTTTTCTACTGTCTTGCAGCATTTTCTTCTTACTCCATTTCTCTTTTGTTTGTTCTTTTTCGGGGTTTGGGAATATTTAGAAAATCTTATCAGCCAATATATGGTCGAAATTTATTATGAAAAAATGTACATGGCTGTAAAAATAATTCATTGCTACAGCAGTACATTTTAGTGCTAATGAACATTTCTATAAAATTAAGAAAGATGTACAACAGGGGAAATTTTCATTAGGTTAGAACATAGTGCCATGTTTTCATCGTGGATATTGGGAGAACAGCAAAATATGGCCAAGAAATTAAAATATATTTCAATCACTCTGGCGAGGGTTTTATGGTCAACTCAATGGTAAGGGGATTTTCTGGCCATTTTTTCTGATTATTCTTATTATGGATACTTCCAGATATGAAAAAACACCTTTTGTGAGTTTTTGTTTTCTAATCTAACCTTATTGGGGTAAAAAATCTTTTAAAATTCGCTAGTTTGAATATGTATTTGTTATTTTCATTATTTTATTTTATTGCCAGGAACTACTGTTGAATAATTTTCCGATTATCTGTTACTATTAAAAAGCCACTTTTCAGAAATTTTATTTTCCATTCAAAAAACAAAACATAATATTCGATTTTTCTGTCTAATTTTGGACAATTGGAAGATTAGTCTTTTTTTTTTTTATAAAGCATTTCATTACAGTTTGTTTATGTATGACCCATTTGTTCCAAATTATTTTAGAAAGCTTCTTCTGATTTTTAAGTTCATATGAAATATCTATGACATTGCTGCTTATTTAATATGAAATGTTCTAAATACAGAAGACCCTCTTAAATCCATGACCCTTAAAACCCACGAATGCCTAAAATCTGCATATCGTTGCAGATGTAAACAGTGAAACTTGCAGTTAAATCGTAGGCACAAAATTAAAGATGGCGCTGAAATCAGCGATGATTACAATTTTTTTTTTTTTTTACTAATTTTTTTGTTAATCATGCTTTTTTGGCAGTATTACAGCTAATTAATTACTAAATAAAGTTACGTTACTTTTGATTTTGGTGTAAATTAGTGTATCTATAGTGAAATTTTGCCACATTGTAAGTGCTGCACATTACTCACAAGGGTAAATTGTAACCAAACTCTTTGTTTATTTTTCTTGTGTTCATTACCCCCTGTTTCAATATTTCTATGCATTTTAATATGCAATTCTGGTTAATATGACCAGACTCAAACTTTTTCATGAAGAAAATATGAATTTATTTCTGAAAAAAATTAAAGAGGGTGCTAATATCAGTGGCGATTGTGATCTTTTTCCAAAACATTTCTTAATAACAATCTACATAAACTTGAAATAAAATTTCGTTATTTTACAATTCTGATGTAAATTATTTTCATATCTAAGCTAAAAATATGGAGCAATAGTAGCTTCCCCTGCAACTGTAACTCTTGAAGCCATATTGTTTATGTTTACGTTTTTACTTTCGATCCTTTCGTATTAAATTTTTGGTTTAAATATGTAATTATTTTAATTTTAATTTTTTCTTAATTTCGTAAGTAATATGACTGATTTCAATCTTTCTAATGAAAAGAATAGGAAAAGAAAACACGTAAGTTTGACAATAATTCAAAAAGTAGAGATCATTGAAAAAGCTAGATTCTGGTTCATCTTCTCATTCTTTGGCACAATCGCAATAGAATAAGCCCTAGAACTGTGTATGACATTAAAAAACAAATTTAAGTATACAAAAATTTTGTCCATGTTCACAAAATATAATGTAAAGAAATGAATGAAACTTGTAAGAAAAATTGATATTTCATCATTATTATGCATATTTAGTACTGTATCCTTAATAATTACACTTTATGTTTAATATTTTAATCATTTTTTAAATTTTTATTATTTTACATAATTTTAATATTTTATTCAAATTATTTTAATATTTTATTTAAATTATTTTAATAGTTTACTTAATTATTTTAATAGTTTACTTTATTGTAAGCATTTGTTATAATTCCCAATGCTTTACTACATTCAAATCACTGTTTTAACCCTCTGAGCGTCTGGGGGCTTTCTTGCATTTTTATAAAAATATTTGTAAAATTAATTTCAATTTTCCATTTCGATTTCTGGATTCCTTTTCAAAATGTCCAAAAATCACTGCAGAACTTGAAAAAGTTTAAATTGCATAAAAAAGTGCACAAAATTAAAAAAAATGCTGCCCAAATTCCAAATAAACTTTATTAAAAGAGGACAACATTTACTATATTGGGCTTAAGTAACAGAATTCTTTCACAAATGTCAAAAGATCACCGTGGAATGCAGCAAAAAAAAAAAAAAAAAGCTAAAATTTGGTAAAATTTCAAATTAAAAGACACTATCGCAGAAGGACAAAATATATTACATTAAAGATAAAAGTTTAAAACTGGATTTTTATTTTTTTTATTTTTTTTTTTAATGAATGCTAAAAAATTACCACAAATTGCAATAAAAGGCTGAAATACACATAAACAATTCATGAAAAGTTTAAAAATCAGTATACATATAATTTAATAAACTTTATTGAATAAGGAATAAACCTTATTGAATAAACTTTATTGAAAAAATTGTACTACTGGAGTAAAAAATTCCTTTTATTAATGTGAAAAAATCACCATAAAACATGAAAAAAAAACGGTAAAAATTGTATGAAAAATTAAAAAAAAAATCTAATCAAAAAATTCAAAAACTAACTTTAGATATGCAGGTATCTTCCTGCCAAATCTTGTAGCTCTATGCGCAACAGTCCCTTCAGCACACAGACAAATTTCTATGTTATTATAGATGTAGTTTTGTTTTCATCTTTGATGGAGAAGTATATTCCAGCTGTTAAAGAAAAGAAATTTCTTTTTTTTAAATACTTTCTTTAATATATATTTATCAGAAGAAAGTATTGGAATAATGAAAGTAATTTCCAGTTTTTGGTGGATTTACATAATTTAGGATGACCTCAATACAATTTGATAATTAAAAAAAAAAAAATCTGTGTGGGATACAAATTTTGTAGCCATTCTATATCAAAAACCAAAGCATGGAATTTCATCAAATGCCATATTTTGTTAGACTTTAGCACACAGGTTCTGATTATGTTTTGGCATGTATGGCTCAACAGGTGGCACTGCTATGTTGCATTTTTTTACATTTTACATGAGGCAATCTCAGCACTTTATTGAAAAAGGGAAGAAAAAATACTACTCGGCTAAAAAAAATTGAAACTGAATTCCTTTTATTAATTTGAAAAAATCGCCATAAAATATGGGTGGGCTGGGGAGAGAAAGGTAAAAATCTAATCAAAAAATTAAAAAACTAACTTTAGACATACAGGTATCTTCTTGCCAAATCTTGTAGCTCTATGCGCAACAGTCTCTTCAGCACACAAACTTATATATTATTATAAACATAGTTTTGTTTTCAGTTTTGATGGAGAAGTATATCCCAGCTGTTAACGGAAATCTTAATTACAATTTCTTCTTTTTAAATACTTTCTTTAATATATATTTATCAGAAGAAAGTATTGGTATCATGAAAATAATTTTCACTTTTTTAATGGCTTTACATGTTTTAGGTTGACCTGAGTACAATTTGATTATTAAAAAATATTCTCTCTGTATGTGATACAAATTTTGTAGCCATTCTATATCAAAAACTAAAGCATGGAATTTCATCAAATGTCATATTTAATTAGACTTTAGCACATAGAGGTGCTGATTATGTTTTGGCGTACATGGCCCAACAGGTGGCATGCTACATTTTTTGCATTTTACACGAGGTATTTTAACAAAGCAATCTCAGCATCTCTGGGGTGAAATTTCATCAACTTCACAATCAGTTAACTCTTAACATAAATTGATGCTGGATTTTCATCAAATGTCATATTTAATTAGACTTTAGCACATAGAGGTGCTGATTATGTTTTGGCGTACATGGCCCAACAGGTGGCATGCTACATTTTTTGCATTTTACACGAGGTATTTTAACAAAGCAATCTCAGCATCTCTGGGGTGAAATTTCATCAACTTCACAATCAGTTAACTCTTAACATAAATTGATGCTGGATTAGATTTTGGTGTATTTCATCCAACAGGTGGCACTACAGGATCACATTTTTAACGATTTCCATGATAGCTATATTTCGGCATGTTTCTGATAGAATTTCACCAAATTTAATATGTAAGATGATTATGAATAATAGTTGATTCAATATTGGTTTTGATCACTCCCCAGGGGGTGTTGCCATACTATGCTTTTTTGGATGACCATTATAGCTTATCTTAGCTTCTATTGTGAAGAAGGGAATTGAATTTTATGTTTGAGGTTAATAATTAACAATATATATGTTAACCTAATTTTAAATTTTATTACTCAACAGAAGATGCTGTTATACTGTGCTTTTTTTTTTATTCACTGTTTACTGTTACTCCATGTTAAATTTCAAGAAATGCACTATACTTTTGCAATTGTTAATATGTAACTCCGCTAACAGTTGATTGATTTAATATTTTCTTAGATGCAATAATTTTTGCTGTTTATATTTTATTCCAAATAATTTTTTGCTGTTCTAAATATTATCCATCTTGCAGTAGGATATTTAAGTATGTTAAATGAAGCTATGTGCATTGTTTAAGGCTCTGCATCAGTAAATTTTTCTTTGGGATTTCTGTCCTCAACCAGCTTTTTCATTCCCCCTTTCTAAACATGCCCATCTCTTTCTTCGGCTGTCAACGCAGTAAGGGGTAGAAACAGGGGTTCTAGAATCCAGGAAGGGCTGTAAATAGCTTGTGGCCAGCGTCATTCCCATCTCGTAGGGGATAGATTTACCAGTTCAACGCATAAAATGCTTATCCCAAAACCAATTCCACTGTTGGTCATTTAGAACTTTGTTGTTTTGCTATAATTGTTTTATAAAACAATTTCCAATAAATCTTTTCCAAATTTCCAATAAATCTTTTATTTGATTATGTATTTCTTTTATTATCATAAATATAAAATATGTAAATACAAAAAATATGTAAGACGAAAAAAATTACACAGGAATGATTTACCGTACATACTCCTGTATAGGTCGACTCGTGTATAAGTCGACCCCCCAATTCTTACACAAAATTTTGAGAAAAAAAAAAATTTTTTGGTGTATAAGTCGAACTACATATTTGGTAGTATGCTGAAAAATGATTTGTAATCGAGGATAAAAAAAAATATTAATAAATTTTCATTAAATTAGTAAACATTTTTTACGTTTCTAATCAGATTTTTTTTTTTAATTCAATGTTTTAAAACTGAAGAAGCTTAAACTATTTTGAATTCTATTCACATCAATTTAATGATACTTAAACGAAAAAAAATCTTTGAAAAATCTATTCAAGCCTTATTTACAAAGGTAAACAACTTCTTAGAACTGCTAAAATATACATCTTTGTATTGTAGGACTTTTAGGAGAGAAATCTAGAAGCATTTTCAAGTTGAACTCTTTTTAAAAAGGGGGTTAAAATGCTGAAAGGAATGCCCCTGTATTGAAGGGAATTCTATCCCAAGAGAAAATTGGTGTAAAACAATTGTTGAGTTTTTTTTATCAATCACAGGGAAATGACCATTGTCCGCTTTTTGCTTTCTCTCTAACCTAATATTTCACACTTCTTCCAGAGTGTGACATTTTTTTTTTTTTTTTTTTTACTAACTCGTATTAAGTCGACCCCCCCTTTTCAACTCCCAAATTTTGTCTAAAATTCTTCGAATTATACATGAGTATATACGGTATGTATAAAGCCTAAAATATATTTTATTTCCGTATAGCTAAATACACTATTTCAAATTTATACTGCAGCATCAAGCGACTGTAATACCAAGAAAATTGTCACTGAATATACTATAAGCATAACATAGATTTTTACATCGATGGGGCAAAGAATAACAATAGTCATGTCATAATTATGAAAGTATAAGTTAGAATATAACATAAGCTACATTAACATATAAATATAATAAATTGTATTAAATTATTGTAAAATATTTATAATTAAAAACATATAAATAATTTATAACCTGATAACCTCTTTATTCAAAACATATTTTTTCCTATGCTTCTGTATTTTTTATATTTATTTTAAACGATATTTAATTTAAACGTCAATAAAAATGGCACCAATCTTTAAAGTTTTTAGTTGTTGATATTTTTTGTACTTTTTAATAAAGAAGTGAACATTTTTTCACAAGATTTTAATAAAGAAGAGAGAGAGTTACATTAAAAAATATCCTAGTTGCAAATAAATAGCATATTGAATGAATCCCTATTCATTATGAATATTTCTATTTTATTCTTCAGAAATGTTTATACATTTTAAAACTTTTTAGTGAAATATTCAAATGGATTCCAGAACAGTAAGATTAAACTATTCGAAATACGTGAGTAATATTTCAAAAAGTACTCTTAATAAGCAAACAAAATTTCATTTAAACTGTAAATGACATAACGATTTTTTTTTTGCGTGGGTGGGGGGGGGTGCCTCTTACGAGCTACAAATCCCCGTCCAGACCCCACAGATTCTAAATACGTACTAATTTGCTTTGTTTTAAAAGTATCACCCGATTACATAAGATTGAATGACCAGTGGTGATCTTCTGTAGTCGGGTTGCCATTCATTTCCATTTAACTGAAGATTTTTCGGTTCTCAAGACTGCATTCATCACGGTCATGACAGTATTGACGCCTTATTTCGTGACTGATTAAGTAAGTTCTATCACACATTTAAAA
The DNA here is from genome assembly GCA_963931845.1 of Maratus michaelseni. Lineage (NCBI taxonomy): Eukaryota > Metazoa > Arthropoda > Arachnida > Araneae > Salticidae > Maratus > Maratus michaelseni. Next base: position 312,721,931 of record OZ007586.1, read on the forward strand.
ATCAGCAAAATTGAAAATAAAACATGTCGCTGCCTCCGGACTTTTATAATAACGTCTAGAAGAAAAGTTTTATTTTCAGACGCTATAAGAAAATCATTTTAAATATGACATAATTTTTCTTATTTAATGCATTTCGCTTGTAATAATTTACTTATTTTAAAGTTTTTTTTTTCTCTCGTTTATTATTCACGTGTATTAATTTAATGTTACTCAGTTGAAAGTGTTTGGCAATATTATTATTTGGACTTTTTAAATATAGCGTAATTTTCTCCATTTAATGCTTTTTACATGTAATAATTTAATTATTTTAAAGTTTTCTTGTATTGCATACATTTTTAAACAGACAAAATATTTATAAATAGCAATTACATGTAAGTAAATATGAATATGAGGAAAAACTTGAACTTATATGAACAAATGTAGTACTTATCACATTTATATATAACTAACAGATCAAATAAAAAACTATCTTAATAATTTAACAGTAAAATATTGCTAATTAGTTGTAGGATAATAATTTAAAACATTTTATGAAATTCTATTGAATAACAAAAATCTCATAAAGCAAAACTATATAATTAACTATTTATTATTATTAATTGTTATTTTTTTAAAAGAAAAAAAAAAACAAAATTTTTTTAAATATTAATTTTTTTTAACTTTTCAAAGAAAAAAAAAAAATTATGTTTATTTTAACTAAAAAAAAAAAAAAAAAAAAAACCCCAAAATCCGGGTTTTTGCTGTAACTCTGCCAGTAGGCGATTAAATTTTGAAATGAGATTTTGACTTTTTAAAAATATTTAGTTTAAGAAAAAAGTTTTTGAAAGTACGGGGGTGGCTGTAAATTTCATTATAGTGAAAATGAGGGGGTCAGGGTAAAAAAGTGCCAAGCCACAGTTTTTGGTGAAACAAATCTAACACTGTAATCTGTTGCCTAATATTGTAAATTACAAAATCCAACATATAATTTTTTTTCTAATGTCACTTGATGGCAGCCTTATGTGACAGGTTTCGTTTTTGCCCCAGATGTTTATGCCCCCAATGAAGATAGCTAATTTACAAAAAACGCAATAGTAATATCATGAAAGTAATGCCATATTGTTACTCAGAATATCTCAAATGTTACTAAGACATTGGCGAAAAAACTTTATGTTATATATCTTGATTTGAGTATTTCATCAAATTTTCAAATTGAAATATCTCAGAAGTTCACAAATGTGGCTTGGCACCCTCTTGCCTCGATCTCCTCAAATAAATTTCGAAAGTGTTACATAGGTAATCATGCTTTTAAATTTCATCATAATTTAATATATAATTTTGCGATCTGTGAGGAGAAGCCGGTTGAACGAAATCCAGGAAAGAGCAAGAGTTTAAAATTGGTGTGTCTGTGGGAAAAAGTAAAAAAAAAAAAAAAAAAAAAAAAACACCGTATTAAAAGTACCATGTCATAAATTATTAAATAGCCCGTAGCAGAGTCCTGCATCGGGTCGGGTAAGTAGATTTTACGACCCGTGGTTCGGGTCGAATTGACGCTAATTTGTGTCGTTTCGGATCGGTTTGGGGTTGACTTTAAATGTTTCGGGTTCAAGTCTAGTTGATCTGATTTTTCAATATATATATATATTCCCAAATGAAAAATAGCCCCACCAGTGGCTGAGAGGTTCTGCTCTCGAAGCTGGTAGACGGGAGGTGCTGGGTTCGATCCCAAACGCGCCCGTCGGCCTAATCGTTCGGAGTTTTCGTGGTTTTCTTCGAGCCGTGGATTTATCCATGCGTAAATACGGGTTAGCTTCCCTTAGAAAGATCCCCACGAAGGGCACTCTCCCCGGGCCTATATCCTAACTGTAGATAATTGGCCGTCAATAATCAACCCAACCCAAATGAAAAATACTAAGTAGAATATTAATGAGTGTATATATGTCTATTTTTATACAAATAGGATAATACTGATATTAGAGGCATAACTTCAGACTACTTTTCCATTACTGTATTCCAATGTGTATTAATTTTCTTTCACTTCCGGCTCGGATCGGATAAGTTTCGGGTCGAATTGTGTTGAGTTTTGGGTTGATGATTTTTTTTTTTTTTTTTTGGTTGGGTTGGGGTTGACTTGCAGATGTCAGACGTCAGGCACAACCCTACTCGCGGTGTACTCTAGCCTGTAACTCATAATTGTATTTTTTCTTTTCTCATTAAAAAGTATTCTTGTTATAAATTTTCATTATTTTATTATTCAGGAATATTAATACAAAGAAAAATAAATTGAATGCATTTAAAATAAAATTTAATCTAATCTAACAAAGCATACCTTTTATTCTACACGTGAAATACCACTGCTTCTATCGATTGATGATATCGTTTTCTTCTAAACATTTCAATTTTGCTTTTTATCCATAAATATGAAATAAACCCGTGCTGAGAAATCATACATTATCTTTTTTGTACTATTTATTTTTTTATAATCATGCTGAGCATCATATAATGCGTTATTTCATTTTTGTAGTAACACAAATTAGATAAAAACCTTTTATTTAATTTATGAAAACAACACCAATTTAATTTTTAATTAAAAAAACATGTTTTAACGAAATGTGAGTGTACTATGCCAGCTTCAAAAACCTTTCGAATGATACCCCATCGTAATTTGTGTATAACTGCAATTTGTGTATAACTAAATATGCTATTTCAAATTTATGCTGCAGCATCAAGCGACAGTATACCAAGAAAATTGACACTGAATATATAACCATAACATAGATTTTTACATCAATGTGGCAGAGAATTATAATAATCATGTCATAATTGGGAAGTATAAATTATAATATAACATATAAACACATTAACATATAAATATAATAAATTATAATTTATATTAAATTATTGTAAAATATTTATAATTATAAATACCGTATATACTCGTGTACACCCCCCCCCCCCCCCCCCAATTCTTACGCAAAATTTTGGAAAAAATTGAATTTTCGTGTATAAGTCGAACCACATTTCTGGTAGTATGTTGAAAAATAATTTGTAATCGAGGATGAAAAAAAAAAAAAAAAAAAAAAAATCATTAAATTAGTAAACTTTTTACGTTTCTAATCAGACTTCTTTTTTTTTTAATTCAACATTTTAAAATTGTATAATTATGTAAAACTGAAGAAGCTTAAACTAATTTGAAAGCTATTCACATCAATTTAATGATTACTTACTTTTTTTTTTTTTTTTTGAAAAATCTATTCATGCCTTATTTACAAGGGTAAACAACTTCTTAAACTGCTATGATATAGTACTTCTTTGTATTGTAGTACTCTTAGGAGAGAAATCTAGAAGCAATCTCAAGTTGAACTCTTTTTAAAAAGGGGATTAAAATGTTGAAAGGGATGCCCCTGTATTAAAGGGAATTCTATCCCAAGAGAAAATGAGTGCAGAACAATTACAGAGACATTATTGTTGAGATTTTTTTTTTATCAATCACCATTGTCCGCTTTTATCTGTCTCTCCAACCTAGACCCATATGTGATTAATTAAAAGACTTGCACATTCACCAATTATCTGTAAAAAAAAGTATGACTCCGGTATTTCACTCCGCTATTTTTTTTTTTTTTTTTACTTACTCGTGTATAAGTCGACCTCCCATTTTCAGCTCCCAAATTTTGTCTAAAATTCTTTGACTTATACACGAGTATATACATTATAAATAATTTATAATCTGATAAACCCTTTATTCAAACATATTTTTTTCTATGCAAGATACCTTCTCTGTATTTTTTATCTTTATTTTAAAAAGATATTTAATTTATAACGTAAATTAAAATGTTGCCGATCTTTAAAGTTTTCAGTTGAGATTTTTTATACTTTTTAATAAAGAAGGGAATCTTATACAATAAAGATTAAACTTATATATGAATCAGTTTTAAATAAAGCCCTCGCGAAAAAAGAAAAAGAAAATATATATATATATATATATATAAAATCATACTTGTATACACACATATATATATATATATATATATATATATATATATATATATATATATATATATATATATATATATATATATTTCTCTTAGTTTGTCAAAATAATTTGATCTTCACTATATCAGACTCTGTTCTGTATTAACAATTACAAGCATACTGAAAGAATCCCCATGCGTTTCCAATATCTCACCCTTCTCCCGACCTGTGTGATGTCAAAGGTCAACTGTGGTCCTGCTCCTGCCTTGATTTATTGTTTAGTGGGGGGATGAAATTTTCAACAATTTCCAGCTTATTTGTCGATTATCTAGAGTTTAAATAAACTTAAACGATTTTTTTAAATTTATATGAATAGATGAGACCATGCACTTTATTTCAGTGTTTTCCAGTTTTTAAAACTCCAAATAGTTTTGGAGTTATTTAGTGTTATTCACATCTCGCTGACTTCTTAAGACTTTAGCACTAAATTAAAAAAAATATATATATAACTTAGAAATATTTTGTACACACAGAAAATAAGAGACATCCTTTAAGAAGAGGATACTAAAAAAATAAGTCAAAAATATTAATTTCCTAATGAGATTTTCAACAAATACGAATGGAATCCACGACCATTGGTTTAACATGGCGGGGGGAAATTTCAAATGTTACTGATGCAGAGCCTTAATGACATCTTTGTGAAAATAACTAATTCACATATTTTTTGAGGTAATTAAAAAAAATTTGCATATTTAGGAAAACTTGGTGCAGTATTTTTACCAGGGTTGGCAAGTTTTTGCCGCAGGTGGAAAAAACTGCAGTTAAAACCGGTAAAAAACGTCCTGGCAAAAATAGGTTTTTGCCAGCAAAAATGGCAAAAACTGATTTTTTACATATAAATGCATGTTTCATTTCTTTTACTTATCTTAAATTAACAATCACAGAATAGTAGTACAATGCATTATGATGATAACTTAATATACTCATTTTAATTACCTGAGAAATCATTAATTTCATCATAAAAAAAAATTCTTTAATTGGAAAAAAGCCATTGTTAGTCTGATTTGTATGCTGCATGGTGGTTTAGAAAATATTTATGAACCTCCACTACATGCTTAATGATAGTAGAAGGTTTAATGTCTTCCCCAAGGAGGTTTAACCAATGAGCTGCAAAACCATATGATATCAGACATGAATTTTCACTTTCATACTTTAGTTCTAGCTCCCATCTCATTTTTTCATATTTTTAGCATTGTCAGTTACTATGCTTTTTATTTGGCAATCATACTTTTTTCCCAACAGCCTGAATAATATCACAGCATTTTTTTGACACGAATTCTGCAGTCTTTTTTGTGGCACCTGTATCTGCTACGTCTACAATATATGATTTTCGATCAATTTGAACACATGAAGCAGTTATGGGTTCATTGTGGATGTTACTCCATCCGTCGATAACAAGTGTACCTTCTCTGCCTTTCAAACTTTCATGTACTGATTCTTCCATTTGACTGTGAACAGAATCTAAAAGATTACCTGCCAATTCTTTGCGTGAAGGCGGTTTGTAGCTTTGTCTCAAGATGTGGATTAAGTTTTTAAATGCATCACTTTCCACAACATTAAATGATATGTTGCAAGCATAAAAGAATTTTGCAACAATCAGATCAATCTTCCTTTTATCTTGATCTGAAGTTTTTGACACAAATTTGTTTATACTACCTTCTAAATATCTTGCCTTTTTAAAAAAAGGCTGCGACTTGTCCACCTCTTCATCAATCGCTGTATCACTATTATTCTGGTTTAAATATGCTTCTCTTTCAGGTGAAGAGGATGCTTCCACATTCACACATTCATTTGTAACAATTTTTACACAGCTTGAAACGTGTGCCCTCATTCTGACTGCTTTATTGCTCTGAATGTTTCCACATTTTTTACACTTAGCAACAGTTTTTCCATCTACAGTATAACTTATAAAAGGACTCCCAAATTGGATCTTGTCTTCTTCCTCCTTTATTCATTATTTCTTGTAATTGTTATTTCTTTATTTTCTGCACCCAAGCTTAGAATCTAAGCTATCAAAAACAAAATGGCTAAAGTTACTTCTCAGATTAACTGTAAAACTGATAAGGTGAGAACTGAAAACAGGAATTTTGTGCACCTGCTGTTGTGCTGATTCCTGATTGGTAATTGGCCACCTGTGTAGGGATTGAGGATCCACACTTGCTTAGCTCATATGGAGAGCAAACAGGTTTGTGGATGATGGATGAAAAGGCAGGTGCATGTAAATCTTTTTTTTTTTGGTCAGGGGGGGGGGGGGGGGGTAGAGACGAGTAGTGTAAGAAAACAGAATAGGAATATAATTTTGGTTTATACTTTTGTTTATTTTTACCAAGAAAACATTTGGTTTCATTTGTTGTTATGATTCCTATTCATATAAACTGCATCACTGCATTTAGTTATGCAAAATTGGATTTTTACCATTTTTGCCGGTTTTTACCACTTTTTGCCACTTTTTACCAGTTTTTGCCACTTTCCCTTCAAAATGACCAACCCTGATTTTTACACATATGGTCCCTTTTCAGTTAATATAAATGGTTCCCTGAAATCACCTTTTTTAATATTAATGGTCTCCCGAAGTCCCGTTTTAAAATAAAAATGGTCCTTTTTTGGAAGACTAAAATGTGTTGGGAGCCTTGCAAAAATGACTAGGTTGTCAAAGGCCAACATCCAAAGCTTAGACAAAATTTTGTTTTGGGGAGAGGGGATCTGTTGCCTATTATTTCATAAAAACACTGATTTCAAAGGGAAAGGAGTTTTAGCCCCTACACTTAACCCTCCACCCCAATCAACATGCCCAATTCAATTGTCAAAACAATATCAACAGTTCAGTTTGTAGATATAACAGAGATATAGCTAGGTGTTTTTTCAAGGAGTGAAAATATTCCTTGACTTTATTTGGAGAAGTACATTTAGCTTTATTAAAAGTACAAAAACAAAGATAAATATGAAAGTGGCCAGTGCCAAAAAAAGTTTCATGTATGAAATTGGGAAGGGGTGGGGTATATACTATTCTAAATTGTACTTTTTAACATATTCAAGCATGAAATGTGGATATCAAGTTACACAACAGAAAATGACCGCTTTTAGTATAAATATTATTTTTCATAGTATAATATCTGAATCTCATATGCCCTAAAATATTTTAAAGATTGATTGGCTGTTAGTAATGAACCAGGGATCTCATGAACAGTAGTTGAGCGTGTTAGCATTGAGCTAAAAGCCAAGCCAGTTGCTCTAAGCTAGGAACTCTCTTTATACTGTTGAAGTGAGATCACTACAAGGTCACTCGCCTTGCAATCTTTTATAAGATTGAAGATTATCCCTTAATGGAATTCTTTATGCAAGAAATTAAAACAAGTTTCTAATAAACTTTGAAAGTTGACAAGGAGTAAAAATTCATTTTTTCCTGACATTTGAAATTGTTGTGGATGATGAAATTGTACATAATTCTTTTAAACATCTGAATATATTATATAATATTAATGATAAAAAATTTTTTGAAAAATAAATCTTCATTCTTGATGAATGGGATTTTTGTTTATAAAAAAAATAAATAGAAATAAATAATTGTATGCAGGGCTTTTACATATCTATATGAATAACCATACAACACTTTATAAAGACTGACTGCTCCTCCTTGATAAATGGAGACTTGTTGATGAAAAAAAAATAATGTGATATTTTAAAAAAATGGAATATTACTGATCTTTATACTAATTTTTATGAAGATTAACTTCATTTTCAAAAAATGGAAACTTATTTTTAAAATAACAAAGCATGATTCACTAATTATACAACTTCTTTCTGAGACCTATTGACAAAATTTGCGGGCTTTTTTTAGTAACCGATTGACAAAATTTCCAATTTTTTTTTCCAACAACCAACTGATGAAATTTACAATATTTTTCCTGCGATAAATTGACGAAATTCGTGATTTTTCTGCGTCCAATCAATGAGCAATTGATGAACTTCACTATTTTTTACCCATCCAATTTACGAAGTTCATAATTTTTTTTCCATGACCAATTGGCAAAATTCGCAATTTCTAATCAACAAAATTTGTGATTTTTCCACGCCCGATCAATGAAATAGAAGATTTTCTTCTGCGACCTATGGACAAAATTCACTATTTTTTTGTGCAAACTATTGACGAAATTTGCAATTTTTTTCAATAGGTGTTTGGTGAAATTCATGATTTTTTTTTTTTTCTATGTCTGATTGGCAAAATTCACAACTCCAGAATTTCTGATATTTGGTTCTGATTTTTCTACACTTGATCAACAAAATTCATTGCGACTTATGGACAAAATTCTCTTTTTTGCTCGAGTGATTGACAAATTTTACAACCTCCTAGAATTTCCAGAGATGTTGCCATCTACGGTCTCCATGGGCCATAAGTTAACTCACCACAAGCCACAGATTGTGCATCCCTATTTTAAAATATGTTTGGTGAAAAGTTTTTTATATTATAATGTTTTTTTAACCATTTGACCGCCAAACAAAAGGGCAAAATTGTAATGTTGTTTTCTCTGTATTTTTTTTTTATTTTAATTTTAAAAAGATGATTATTCCAACATGATATAAAAATTTAATTATGTATATGTATATAATCCTTGTGAGTATTAATTATTACCTAATGGTTTAAAACTGAATTATATCTGTAGAATTATATTAATTTAAATAATGATTAGATAGCAGTGAAAACTACAGCTTAGTGAACGGATATATCAGTTCACAGTGGTGAGAAGGTTAAGGAGTAAGGGAAGATTGTTCATTTGATAAATTCATGTGCATACTTTCATTTTCTGCAATAGAATATTCATTATCTAACATGAACATGATCGGGAAAAGATCAGGTAACTGGAAATGTCAAATATTGTAAAATAATCAAAGGAAAGAAAAGGGGTTTTTTCCACTTGGCAAAAATTAAAAAGTAAGATGAAAGTGTAACATAAATGCACTGCATATGGGCCATGTACCAGTAGCGAGCCACTGAGTTTTAAAACATGACTCCAATGCATTTCTAAAAAATGATTGAAAGAAATATGATTGACTAAAACTGTTAACCTTTAAATGTCATAAACAGTTTGGAATAATTTTTCTTTCTGTTGGGAAAATTTATTTTCTAGAGTTGTTTTCGAAAACTGATTTTTTGGCAAATTCTTAGATTTCATTATGAAAAATTTTTAAAAAATATATAGTTTCTTTAATATTATGTTTTATTTTGCATTAAACTGATGTTGATATTTCACTTTAAATAATTTGTTAGATAAAACCAAAAACTTGAGTATTTTATCAATTTTGAGGGGTGGGTGAGGGACTTGTGGGTCACTATTCCTTAAACTGTACCAACAGTGGGCATAGGGGCACATAAAAATAAAATTAGGCATATGCTCCAATAGTGGGCATAGAGGTCCACTATTGGAGCATATTCCTAATTTTATTTTTATGTTTAATTTATTTGAATTACGTATTTTTTGTAGTTCTAAGCATTTGTATATAATTTTAGTTTTTTGTTCATCAGAACCAATAGTGGGCCAAATGCTCACTATAGTTGTGCAAATAGCCCACTCCTGGAGCAGCGAAAGTGTAACTTCACTTAGCAATCACATGTGATTGTTAAAAGAAGTGAATAGCTTAAATTGTTTATACTTCAAAGTTGGTTGGTTGGTTGGTGACACTTTTATAGAGTTTTAAATGAAATGGTTATGCCTATTAACTTGTATTAGTGTTTAGCGGCAGTAAAACATTTTTTTTTTCTCTAAAATTTAGAATTTGGTTTCTTCGTGTTCTAACCATATGCAAAAAACATCAGAATATTAAATAGTTAATCATTTTTTCTATGCTCTGAAAAGCATAATTTAAATCAAATTCAATAGTAAGAGTCTTCAGTAATTGGTTCTGTTGTAAATACATATACAAATTCACATGAACACATATTGAAAAGAGTAAATTGTCAGAATATTTTGGATCTGTCAGCAATTACAACAGTAATTGCCAAGTAAAAGAAAAATTCCTAATACTGCAGATGTGGAAACGCGATACCTGGAATTTAGTAATTGCCCACTTCAGCTTTAGTAATCTGTGACCCATTATAAGAATAATAAGAACTGTGTAAAAAGATGAAATAAATCTCAAATGGGAGTGGACTAAAGACAATGTATTTCTTAAAACAAATGATTTTATATCTATTTAAATTTTCAGCCGGGCTGAAACTATGCTGGAAATTAATATAAATTGGTTGCACACTATGTAGCAAAGTGAAAATTTCAAACTCAACATATATGTAAATCCACTAGACTTATTCATTAAATATATATGTATGTATCGCCAAAAGAATAATGATTAAATATTTAATTTCAATTCCACAAAGTCTTGCCAAAAACATCAAATATATTCTGTCTTTCTGGAACTCCAAGGTATAATGCTGACATATCAATTCAAAAAAAGGAAAGCCAAACAACTATTTCAAAGTTTACTTATAAAATTAAATAAGTGTTTTAATAAACATTATAACTTTTATACATTTAAATTTCAATCAATTTAACTTTAATATTAATCTATATAAACTTTGGTTTAAAACAATTAAATATTACCATTTCATTATATTAAATCTGTTACTCAAAATTATAAAAGTTACTTTATAAATATAAACTTTAATGAAATTCAAAGCAAACTACAGACATTTCATTCATTTACTTTAACTTTCAATACAATTTAACTATTTCAACAATATCAGCACGAACTGACAGAATTGTCCCAGCATGTTATCTAATTCCGATATATTAACCAAAACAAAACCAATATCAGACAATTTCAGTTGAATAGAGATTGTCTTGTTACAACTAGATGAATGTTATCACTCTACAGGGAAACCAATTATTTCATGTCAGTCCTAATACATGTTCTGAAAAATGTCAACAGTCCTACAACATTCCCTCCTAAATTCAACATACGGATAAACAAACCTTACCAGTTCAAAAGCAATTTATCAAAAGAAAAAGTTTCCATTTCACTTCACCATCCATCACACCACGTTTAAAACAAATTCAACATTTAAAAACATTGCCATCCCGGCAGCAGACTTTGTTCAAAAATATGAATAGTTAAAACACATTTAAAGCCGACCACATCATCCCTTTATTATCAACTTGAACCTTTTAATTCTTTATTACACTCTGTATTTCACGATGAAGCATCTTTTAATTACTTCTCAAATATCAAACAGTCATTTCTTTTTTGGCCAGAGAAAAAAAAAAAAAAAAAAAAAAAAAAACTCTTGAAGCAATGTACTATTGTACCAACAGACTTTCATCTCGACATGCTAATATAAGCGACAGCCATCCTTAAATACCTATTACCTTCTCAAAATTCGTCTACTATGCAATGTGGAAGTGGAGATCACTGCCCTCTATGGAGAATTATGCAGCAAATGGCTCTCGGCTGAAACGCACGTGTACTGGACAGATCCAGCCATTTATTGGCGTATCTCGGCACTGCCATGAAACCAAATGAAAATCCAAGGATGAAGCATGAGGGAAAAAATATTGGTTTGTTATAAGTCAAACATGATGAACAATGGGTGTATAATGGTTGAATCTTTAAGATAATTTAGTTTAAAAATAGATGAGGGGGAAAGGTAAAACATGGTAATTAAAAACATTCTCTTTAAAACCTTGTCAAATATGTTTAAAGTATAATAAGACCCAGAAATATGGCATATTGGCACAATAGGATCCTAAAAGACCCTGTTTTGTAAGAAATCTTATATTTGTTTAAGAGAATATAAATTTTTCTATTAGTTAAATTAACCAATTAAAACAGTTATTTTAAAAAAGCAGTTTCAACATTCATGCAAACAGTGTAGCAGAAAATGTCTATATTTTCTACAAAAAACTTCATTAACACCAAAATCTTCCTGCAGAAAGTCTCAAATGTAAAAAATAATAATAATAATAATATATATTTTTATTTTGCTTTGTTTCTTTTCCTTTCACTTCCATAATTAGATGATTGACTGCTTATTTATCATTTCTTCAAAGTAACAAATAGGGCAGAAACTTTTTTAAGTTAAGGAATTTTAAAGACTTTTCAGAGACAATTAAAAGCAGAAATTTCAGTCTAAAGGAAATAGTAGTTTAGTTGATTTATTTTTTATTACCAAAAAATAACAAATAAGATAGAAAATGCAATATAATTTAAAGATTTAAACTTTGTATGCGAGAGAAGGCAAAGGGGATAGTGGACATTTTTTTATCAAGAGAAGGAAATGATAGATTTGACGAAAATTATTTTTTAAACTATGCATTTCGACAAAAGAAGCTTGTTTTAATGCCTATTATTCTCATTGATAGAAACTGATAAATTTCATGGTTTTTTTTTTCCCTACCTTTTGTACCATTCTAGCACTAAAAATGAAGAAACACATTTTTGTGTCAGAAAATGCTGAAAATTCAAAGAAGATGATAATTTTTGCTGTTTAACTTGTTAGAGCATGGAGAAAATTTTTCTAAATGCAACTTATAGAACCCAGGAACGATATAAAAAATTAAATTTTGTAACATAAAAAAAGTAACTATCTTGACATAAATGGATTTTCCTATGATGCAGTAAACATTTGGAATATCTCTGAAACTGGAACTATACCTAAACTAGCAGCTTGAGAATTAGCTATTGGTCAACAATAAGAAGAAATATGCTGTATATAACCTAAAAATATTATTGCAGATTGTAGGACATTAGATATTATGTAAAGTGAGAAATCAAAATATAAATGATTCGCACATCTGAAGTTGAGGCCCTTGATCTGCAGATTTACTAGTGAAATTATGTAATGTAACCATCTAAACTTCTAAATACATTTTTATTATTGTTTATATTTAGTTCTAGAACTGTAAAACAAATTATATCTTCTGTATGGTACACACTAAATTCAAGACTTGAGTGGCTCATTTTTTTTTTTTTGGGGGGGGGGAGCACTACTGGTGCATCAGAAATTTACCATGCCTACTACTGGAGCATAGCAGAAGGTAACATTTTTAATTTTTTCTAAGGGATATATATATATATATTATTTTTTTTTTTAAACTTTGAATGTTTATTCTGAAAGATGAAGGTTGGGACCAGGCTAAAACAATATATATCTCTTTGGAGTTCAATAATATTTTAATGATAAGTAGATAAATGTCCTTTAGTGGCTCACTATTGGTACATTTACCTGAAATGCAGATATAATAAGCCCATTATATGCAGTATTATATGTAAAAATACTATTTTACATTAATTCTTTTGGGATTAAAAGAAATCAACATTTGTTTGCTTGTAGGTTAATGTATGTCATTTTCAATGCATTTAACAATTCTGCATGAATTATATATATATATATATATATATATATATATATATATATTTGTGTGTGTGTGTGTTAAGATAATTCTGCATCCTCATTTTATTGGCACTTGTGAAATCAACAATATCAGAATATCTGTACAGTTTTAGATTTTTGTTACTACTGAAAAAGCCTTTTCTTTATCACATTTATTCCTGAGTAACATTTACTCTGACTGTTTGTACTTTTTATGCTCCATCCTTTATTGTGTATTTCTAACAAGAGAAAAGGCTCTTGGGTTAGAAACAGAATGCAGCAACTTTTCGTCTATTCATTAATGGTTAGAAAAGCTACTTTTTTTTTTTTTTAAGTGAACTACAACTACTTTATCAAAAATGTAGTTGACTACAACTACTTGTTTTAAAAAGTAGCTACTAACAAACTACTTTTCAAAAGTAGCCACACTTTAAGATATTGTCAAATGATTCAATCTCAACAAAACGACTCTTGTATTTCAAACACTTTGTCTAACAATTCATTCAAACAAATTAACATTATTGATCAAAACTAAACTCAAACTAGGTACAATTCCAAAGAAAAACTATCTCAAAACTATTAATGAAACTAGAATCTTTTTTTTTTAAATAACAATTAATGCTAAACAAAAACACAGGGAAAAATTCCTGATAAACCAGTTATTTAAATCAACAATCAAAATATTTCCACTGTATCTTTAACAACAATTCAATATTCATCAGTTACCACCTTCAACAGCTAAAAAATTGTAAAACTTTTTAAAACATTTAAAGTTAATCCACAACAATCAGTTTAATTAAAGAAATAGTATAGACAATTTGCTTTAAGTCATAAGATCAGGGAAAACCTAACGGAAATTTATTTCCTCAAAATGACTATCTAAAACAACAAGTTAAAGGATTTTTTTTAAATTTAATCTATAATCAACTCTCTTTAACCAACAGGGTAACTAACTCTTACATATCTTAGCATGCTCAATATATAAGATAAAATCCCTTTCTGAATCAACCATTTAAACCAGCCATATTCAACCTTTTTTTCTCGCAGGTTCAAGCATATGTTTGCGACATTAGGCGGCTGCAACACATATTATGCTAATTTAAAAAACGGGTCATTAAAATAGTAAGATCTAAGATAACAAAAGACATAAAGTAACAAAAAAAACAGTTGCCACGGAAGAAATGTTTTTGAAAAAAATTAACATTACTATTTCCAAACAATATGTTTCACAGCTGATTTCATAAGTAAAGGTAAGAAAGGCTAGCACATCTAAAACTGTATATCGATAAGAGACATGATAACATGATAAAACAAAATTTTTCACATATCTCATAAAAACATGGCACACACATGAAAATTAAAAAAAAAATTTAAACATTATATAAAAAACATTCACTGATTTATATTAAATACCAATTTGACAAAAATTAATAAATCATGTTTAGTCTGTGGCTTAGTGAACACATCCGTAAGGTTGGACCTATTACACACAAATCTCAACTTAAAAACATGCTGATACACAAGATCCTGAATGAAGAACAACTTAACATCAATACGCTTACTTTTGTAGTTCTCAATTGGGCATTTTAATGTCCATTCTTGCATTCTCGCTGGATCTGGTCAAACCAAACAGGTTTGGTTTTTGGCGTCCTCAGTCATTGCAACTAGGAGGCATCCTATTACTGACCTCAACAATACCATTCTTATTTCCACCAGCACCAGGAAAGAAAAGGGTGTATTCTTCTGAGTCCAGCAAATCTCTTCTATGTTCTGACCAATCTAGGAATTCTCTTCAAAAGAAATATTCAGTGACTCAACAATATGATCAGTGTCTGGAAACCATATCAGATATCCTGGAGTCTTAAAGGCGTAACCTACTAAAATACTGCACCTAGCCTTTGCTTCAAACTTGAAACCCTTCTGGCCAGACACTCCAACATAAGCTACTGTACCAAAAGGCTTGATGTGTCGGATTGGTGGCTTTGGACCACCGTACAATGCAAAAGGGGTTTTCGGAAAAGACTTTGGACATACTCAGTTCTACATGTAAACAAAATATTTTGGTATCCCAGAAGAATTGAAGGTAGATAAGGAGAAAGGTAATTTCTATTAATCATTGACTTTTTCTACCATGTTATGTTCTGGGCTAGAAATCTTTGGGAACAATTGTTAAACCCCAACCTTTAGAAAAGTACTAAATTGAAATTCACTCTCTCCCTCCTACTAGACTTTATGTATCATATTTTAATCCATTTCGCTGAGGAAAATAAGCATTTATTTCTGCATAAAACTGTAAACAATTGTAAATAAAAGGAAATTTTTGTCAACTGAACAAATACAAACCATGTGCATTTTTTCTTTTTTGCATTTCTTTAAATTTCTAAAAATGAAAATTTTCCTAATTAAACTCTCTATAGATAAATAAGTATATATATGTACAAAAACCTGTTTTTTATTTATATTTCACTCAAATTTAAATAATTGTGGTCCGAAACTAATTTATCATTAACACTTTCTGACAAAGTAGTTGAATAGTGTTTGACTTTGGTTTGTCTGTCATCTATCTGTGCTCTAACTCTCATAAATATACTCAGATGGCCATATAATTAATATATGCTATTGATGTTTACTGTGGCATGTTCACTTTTGAAAATGAAGTGTGTAGCACTTAATGTTCATTTGCAGGGTCACTCAAAAGAATTCTGTTACATTATGGTCTATGTGGAAAACTCATTTGTGGTACATTTTAATGATATTACACTATTGCAAACATGAAATTGATATGAATTTTTGAGGGGCACTAAAACAAGCTTTCTGTAGAATATGGAGATGAAAGCATATATTATTCATTTACAGGATCACATAACAGAATTTGGTTACATAATGGTTTAAGGGAGAAAAACTGTTTCCAGTGTATTTTAATTATGTCGCACTATTTTAAACATAATGAAATTTATGTACATTACTGAGGTTCATTGTAAGATGTTTTCTGTAGAATATGATGTGCACAACATTTATTGTACATTTACAGGGACAAACAAAAGGTTTTGATTACAGTACTGTTTGGTTATAGCAGTGGTATACATTTTTAAGTTTAGCTAAATTTTGCATATTATGTAATGTATATAAATTCAATGGATCATATTCAGGGCTACGCAAAAGAATTTGTAAACATTACAGTGTCTGGGCGAGAATTGCTTAAAAAGGTGGTTTTTAATTGAGCTATGCATTTTCAGGATGAACTATGTTTAGTATATTAATAGATATTTGCAGAGTCTAAAGAAATTCATACACAGGGCTACAGAAAAGACTGAATACATTGCCATCTATGGATGGTAATTTCTGGAAGTGTTTTTAGTAGTGTTGTACATTCTTTGCTGAATTAAATTTTATCTTAATATGTGGTGCGTATAAAAAATCTTTAGATAACATACAGGGTATAGGTGAAAACTGGGAAATTTAGTTAGTAGCCAGTGGCCGGTAGACGCAGTTTCATTAGTAGCCACTTTTTAAAGTTAGTGGCCACTATTATGTTTAAAATTTTCTTGATATCTAGATAAATTATAATCGTTGTACATAAACATATTTTTCTATAGGAGTTTTATACCTATTGTATGTGAGTATGAGTGTATTTCGCATGATTAAACAGTATCTCTTGAAGAAAAATAATCCAACCGGTGAGCATGTGGCAGGAGTCGAAATATTGAAGATACTGAAATGTCCTTAAAATCTGCTTGTATCCGGTGGGGAAAAAGGAATAAATTACTTGAAGTGCATGTGGAATCAAAGCTGATGAATATATTTTGCAGAATAAAACTATTTCTTGAAAAAATAATCCAACTAAAGAGTAAGCACGTGAGAAAAAGCCGAAATGGGTCATTCCGTGTCAAATCAACCAGTGACTCAACCTGACCATTTTAGATTTTGATGAAACTTACAGGAATCCTTCCCCCTTGATGATATAAATGAGAATATACTTTTATTTTTTTTTTATCTCAGTAAATTTTCATACAATTAATTTTTTTAATTTTGAAAATTCATCATTTTTGGCTTGTTTAAATGTTTTAAATTTTGAATTTCTCAAGTTCTATCATGCTTAGAGAGTTGTTTGACCCCTCATTTTAAAGAGAATTTCATAATGTTTAATTTGATATGCAAGTTGACTATGCTTGGTTAAAAAAATAAAATTAATTTAAAAAAAAAATTAAATAGTGTTTTTTAAAAATTTTGAAAAAAAAATGTTTTTTGTAATATTATAAACTTAAAATTCTGAAAGTTTTAGAGTGGAATCTCAATGGGATCAGCAGTTATGTTAAAAAAACTAATGTGAAACACAAATTGGGGCTGGTATTTAAAGTTGGCACCTCGCCAACTTTATGATTGTGCTAAAGATAATATTTTTTTATTCATTTTAAACATAATTTTTTTTATAACTGCTGATCCCATTGAGATTCCACTCTAAAACTTTCAGAATTTAAAGATTATAATATTACAAAAAACGAAAAAAACATGTATTTTTTTATCAAAATTTTAAAAAAACACTATTTAAATTTTTTTTAAATTAACTTTTTTTAAAACCAAGCATAGTCAACTTGCATATCAAATTAAACCTTATGAAATCCTCTTTAAAATGAGGGGTCAAACAACTCTCTACGCCTGATATAACTTGAAAAATTCAAAATTGAAAACATTTATACAAGCCAAAAAATGATGATTTTTTGAAATTTAAAAAATTAACTGTATGAAAATTTACTGAGATAAAAAAAAATATAAAAGTTTATTCTCATTTGTATCATCAAGGAGAATGATTCCTGAAGGTTTCATTAAAATCTGAAATGGTCAGGTTGAATATTGAAAATTTTTGGTTGATTTGACGCGGAATGACCCAAATATTGAAAATACAGATAAGTCGTTGAAATCTGTTTGCATCTGGTAGGAAAAAGAATTAACCAGTTATCTAATTAGATGTAATCAATGTAGAGATGCATATTTCCATTTAAAATGGTGTATTTCACTTGGCGATCGATAAGATTTTTTAATCGCCACTTGGCGAGTGGCGACTAGGGTGGCGATCGATGGCTGATTTTTTAATCGCCACTTTTTAAACTTTAATCGCCACGTGGCGAGTGGCGACCGTTAATTTTCACCTATAATACAGGGATGTAAAAAAAAAACTCGAGTAATTTTCTGTCTATTGGCAGAAATTGCTGAAGAAGAATTTTCAACTATGGTATTCATTTTCTACCTAAACTAAATTTTAGCATATTACCTATACCTAGAATATATACAAATCTGTTGATCATATACAGGGCTGCATTAAAGAATTAGAGTACTTTTCTGGCTATGGAGGGTAATTCTGAAATCTGGTTTTCAAATGTGTTATGTGTTTTTGTATCTTTGTTCTTTACCTTGTTAAATGGTAAAGTTCATTAAAGTATTAGAATTTGTTTCATAATTTATGCTTGACGCATGGTCTTACTTGTTTTGTCTGAAAGCAATTGTTTGGTTAGAAGTCCAACTCATGCCAAAGAAAGTTTAATTTGAAAAAAAAAAAAAAAAATCTTTAAACAGTGATAATTTAATAATACTCTTTTAATCTACTGTTTTTTTTCTTTTGTATTTCTTAAAATGTTCTTTTTATATACTATAGCTCATAGATTCTTATATTGCTGCATTATGGGATCATGGCTATGATTTAGTGAGAAAAATAGGTGCTCAAGGAATGGACTACATTGTAGAAGTTTTTCTAGAACTTTTACGAAAGGTAGTTATGGATTTTTCTTCAAATGTTCTTTTGCGATAATATTTAAAATTTTTAAAAAACTTTGAAATATTTTAATTGGAATAACTGTACAGCAGAAATCTTGTATATTTTTCATTTATGTGTTCACTATTGCATAAATTGATTTAAAAAAATCTGAACTATATAGTATTATTAAATTAACTATTTATTCAGATTTAACTAGAAGAAAAATGTTTATTTGCATTAATTATTTACTAGCTGGAAGTAAACTCTAAAGTTATCAACTCTTAAATGAGAAGTAATGGCCATGTTTGTACTTGGATTTAAAAGTGGGGGGGGGGGGAAAGCTAGTATTTTCAGATCTTAATCACAATTTTAATTAAAATTTTCAAAATTTTGATTCTTAAAAATATTTTTATGAAATAAGTGAGAAGCATTTGCAACTGATTTAAAATACTCAATCATTTAAAAAAAAGGTTTTTGTAAATTAATCATTAATTGATGCTTTAAGAAATCCTTAAAATTACATAATTTTTATCCATTAAATCATGGATCCGTTAAGCATGGTCTGATTTTTTCTGTACTTTTTACATGACAGTAGTGGTATATAGTGTTTCATTGAGTTTAGTTTTATATTCTTTTGAATAAATTTCACTAAGATGTCAACAAGTTTAATCAAATAATTAAAATCAGTGATTTAAATTAACCAGCATTCATTTTTTTTCTTTTACTTTTCAAATGACCAGTGATGATAACTATGTTAATATAAGATAGTGTTTCACAGTATTTTTGTTTGAGTATAGTTAACACTTTTATTTTCTTTTGAATAGGTTTCACTAAGTGGGTATAATTTTAATTAAATGATTAAAGTCACATATTCTATTAATTTTAAAATGATGTGGGAAACTATTAAAATCTAAAATAATTGGGAATGTTTCTTAAGATATTTTGCCAGGAGAATAAGTAAAGATGCTTTAAAAAAATATTCACAAACTTAACTTTAGAAACATTTTGCCTATCTGTTTTTCTTCATGTAATTGATGAATTAAAAGGCTGGTGTAGGAAACTTTTAAATTTATGGTGGTTTTTTATTGCATTAGATAAATAAATGTGTAAGATATTGAAATACCAAACTACATTCTCATACTTTGCACAATTAACATTTTATGAAACATTAAACATAAACGAAAATATTGTCAAATGTTAAAGGAGTTAAAAGGTATAAAATTCATCTCAACAGTATAAAAATAATTTTATATAAATTAAAGTTTAGTTAAAAGTTATTAAAATTTACATATTTCTAACTTCATTTTAAGTAATCAAATGATTCATTCTACTGTATAAAATAAGTGCTCAAGAAAATTTTGTAGGTATAAGAATTAGCGTTAATTTTCTTTCTTCCTTGCCCAATAGCTCTTGTAAAAAAAAAATGCATAGGGGTGACTGGTTATTATCAAAATGTTAACAGCTTCATCAGCAGAAGTTGAAAGAATGTTATACCAATATCTACTGAGTGATAATAATGCTGGTATTTAATAATTTGAGAAATTAATTTGGATTGCAATTGCAATTGTCTGGCTTATGATTATTATTAGTCTGTGTGTATGTGTGCATTAACAGATGTAACTATCTTTTTTTTTTTTCTCTCTCAATGTGCATAATGTTTAGATTTTATGCAATTGAAATTATTTTATAAGAGATACCATGATATTGTTGGATCTGTTATAGTTACTAATTATAATTGTATTAAAATGTAAAGATAAAAATAGATTATGATTTTTTAATATTAACTAGTTAGAAGCTTAATTATTTTTGGAAACCTATAATTCTTAGCAGTCATTCACTGTCTTAAGGCTAAGGAGAAATGTTCTAAAAATCTTATTTTTATTTAAATAATTTATTCTTAATATTTATTCTTAATAATTAATTCTTATTTTTATTTAAGTAAAAGGAAAATCTGATATTTTTTTTCTTTAAAAAATTAGATTTATTTATTTTAATCATAATTTTTTTAATGTTTTCTATATACTTTCCACACTTTCCTGTACATTAAATTCCCTTTTTTATGTGTTGCTTTGAATCCTTTGTTTATTTTTACCTTTTTTTATTATTATTATCTTTGTCTTCAACCCAGTTAATTGCTAATATTTGTCTTCCTTTCTGTATATTAGGACTGGGTAATGTAGAAATTTCTTAAATCGATTTATCATCCATCTTAAATCGCGAGTTAATGCTAAATCGCGATTTAACACCGATTTTATCTTTAGGATATGGAAGCCATTTTTTAATTTATAGTGACAAAATAAGGTCTTTATTACTTGTCTTGGGTTACCAGATTCAATACAGAACACTTTTTTAAAGCATTTTTAATTAATTACAAAATAATAATTAATTTAAACTAAAATGTTCAAATAGTACCCAAACATATAAAAATTAATTTTTCATTAAAAGAATGCATAAAAATAAAAATTTGAATTTCAATGAATTTGGATTTAAAATATTAAATTTTATTTTTTTCAATCATACCACAAGTACTGAATCAATTTCAGAAAAATATTCTCAGTTGAAAAAAAAGGTCAAAATCAAAATTGCGCTTAAAAAAAATCCATGTGGCCCTAGCATTGAAATCAGATGCCCAACTCGATGCATGACTCTACTTTAAAGTATTTTAATTAGTTCCATAACAATAAAAAACAAAAAATATATATTAAAATATTGCCAACACATGTAAAAAACTAATTTTTCACCAGAAGAATGCATCCTAATAATATTATAAATCCGATTGTGTGTGTAAATGTTTGGCTGAAGACAGCGTCAAAATGGAGAATTTAATGGCCCTGTATCTAAGCATATAGGTGGATTATCACCCGAAAATGAACATAGGCTGGATTTTGTTTATTTTATTCAAATATTTTTCTTAATAATTCAAAATTTCATTATTTTCATAGAGAAAAAATGGACATTTTTTCGTATAAAATTTTAAAATGGTTAAATTTACTTTACCTTTGCTAATATTTTATCTTTGCCAATACTAAATCAAAACCCAGAATAATTTTTGCTCAACAATTTAGTATCAGTTGAAAAATTTTCATGTGAAAAATGAAATATAAACATTTAAGAATTAAAAAGAAGATTAAATAACATTATTTAAAATAAAACATACTTTTTTTAGTTTTTTATAATAATACAAGGTTTCAATATGCGTAACTATTGGAAACAGGCGATTATGACGTCATACATCGAAAATAAAGCTGATATGCTTAGATGTTGAAATAAAATTATCTTGTGTTTTTTCTTAACTTTTTTTTTTTTTTGTATGGTAACAATATTTGGCGTTTTACCGTCTGTGCTCGGTTAATATAACTATACCGTATTTTTAATTTAAATTTTAAAAAATAAAAAGAAGTTTGAAAAGAAAATGAATAGCAAATGTCAATAATATGCTCTGCAAAATTATCCATGTCAAAAATGACGTCATGGATAACAGGAAATAGTTATTTTCATTCTTAAACACTAAAAAAAAAAAAAAAAAAAAAAAAAAAAAAAAGTAACTATTACTTTGAAAAAAAAAATTACGAATGGTAATAAGTTTTGTTGCTTTTTTGTTGATAAACCCTAAAGATTTAATATTATTTTGTTAAAGTAGCATAATTTCCCCGATGCTAGTATTGAAATTAAGGCTCCAGAGCATGAAAGATAAATTTTAAAAGATAACTTTTTTGAATGCTCATTTTTATAATAAATTTTTGAAAAGTCTTATAGAAGGAAAAAAATTGCATAACCTTTACTTTAATGTTTAAGGAAATTTAGAATGTTTTTAAAAACTTAATAAAAACAATGTCATCAAATCGAAAATCAAATTTATCGAGAAATTCAAAAAATGCTAGAGCTAGGAAGAAATAAAAAAGAAATGACTTGTTTTGTTTAATTAATGCATTTATTCTTTTTTTAATGTTACGTGAACAACGTCACGAGTAGCAGCTAGTAAAAATATAAACTGAAAGTCGATGAATTTGGATTTTAAATATGAAACTTTATTATCATTTTAATTTCAACCATAAATACTGAATCAATTTCAGGAAAACATCCTTAATTGAAAAAAAAAAATCCATGTGGATCACGGCCAAAATGCGACACACAAAACAATGCAGGACTCTATTTTAAAGTATTTTAATTAATTACAGAATAATAGTAAATAAAATATTACTCAAACATGTGAAAAATGAATTTTTCATCGAAAGAATGTATAAAAATATGAACTGAAATTTGATGAATTCAGATTTTAAATATAAAACTTTATTCATTTAATTTTCAGCCATAAATACTGAATCAATTTAAAAAATATATAGTCTCAATTGCAAAAAGAGGGGGGGGGGGGGGAAACAGCCAAATTGGGAATACCCGAGTCAATGCAGGACTCAAATTTAAAGGATTTTAATTAATTACAGAATAATAGAAAATAAAACCAAAATATTTAAGTATTACCCATGACATGTGAAAAATTAATTTTTCATCAAAAGACTGCATTAGCATATAAACTGAAATCAGATGAATTTAGATTTTAAGTATTAAATTTAATTTTTCCTTTAAACCATATAAATACTTAATCAATTTCCAAGAAATACTCCATTTATAAAAATAAAAAAAAAACATACCAATCTTTACTTATATACCAGCTTTTTTGTAAATCGTCTTGTTCTTAAATAGTCTTTTTCTTCAATCGTTTTTTTTTTTCTTAAATCTGATAGAATTACTGGATAGCATTGCGGCTTGCAGTGTTTCCTTATATTTGATACTGCTAAATCAATTTAACCTTGGATTGCCACACATGCGGTAGATACATCGATGTAGATAAATCATTTTTCTGATGTTAGCTTTAAATCTATTTTTTTGTCTTAAATTGATTTAGTTAAATTGGATTTCCTATATTAGCTTTAAACCGATTTAGTTAAATAGAATTTTTGATGTTAGCTTTAAATTGATTTAGTTAAATCAGATTTCCGATGTTAGCTTTAAATCTATTTAGTTAAATTGGATTTCCGATGTTAGCTTTAATTCATTTAAGGCAATAGATAAATCAGATTTCTGGTGATAGTTTTAAATCGATTTATGACTTAAATCAATTTAAGGCCCAGGCCTAGTAGATACATCAATGTAGATAAATCGTTTTTCCTATGTTAGCCCTAAATCTGTATTTTGTTTTAAATCGATTTAAAGGCAATAGATAATAGAATTCCCAATGTAAGCTTAAAATCTCTTTTTTTTTTTTTTCTTAAACTGATTTAGTTAAATCAGATTGCCGAGGTTAGCTTTAAATTGATTTAGTTAAATTGGATTTCCAATGTTAGCTTTACATTGATTTACTAGTTAAATCAGGATTTCGATGTTAGCTTTAAATTGATTTAGTTAAATCGTGATTTAGCTTAAATCACAATTTAGCATAAATCACAATTAAGCTTAAATCGATTTAAGCCAGTAGATAAATTGGATTTTCTATGTTAGTTTTAAATCGATTTAAGGCCCAGCCCCACTGTATATAAAATGAAATTTCATAGTTCACTTTTTATAAAATTTTTATAAATGAAGTACTGTATGTTTGTTTGCACTCTTTTAGGGACACATAACTATGACAAATATTATACCTAAAGTTGATGAAAATGCTCAAACTACTGAAGTTCCTCCAAATAATCCTGTCAGAGAAAATATTTCCTATGTCAATGCTTTAGGTGAGATGAAATTTTAATTGTGTTTTTCATTCAATTTTTTAGTAAATTTTTAGAAGTGCTTCATTTTGTCATCTGTGGCAAGTAATGTGTTTTCCTCTCTTTTTCTGTTTAATAGCAAAATGTTTTAAAAATAGGATTAATAAAAATTTTAATTTCTATGCATTTTGTCAGAAATTACCTGAAAGGTAAACATTCATAGTAAAGTAGCATAAATGCATGTCATATTTTCCATTAAGGTGAGAATGTCTTGTTTTTAATTATTTTTGTCATAGTTTATTTTTTTTCATGTATTTAGTGTCTTAATGTGTGAACCAGTGGTAGTCCAAGCTCAGGGCTCTGACTAGTTCAAGAACTTCAAATTAGCTGACTATGTTATAAAATGTTTCAGTAGATCTTTATACATAGATTGAAAATATTTAAAATTTTCCTTATAGACTTAAAATACATTAATTAGAAATTGTGCATTAAATGATAATTTTGCTGTATAAGTCATTAATACCCTAGATTTAAAGCTTCAAAAAACTCAATTTTACAAACTCATTATAGTAAATATCTTTCCACAATTGAATATATTTAGGAATATAAGTAAGCATAGGTTAATGCATAAGCAGTTCTCAAAACTCAATCAGGTCAGTGACCCAGAATGCCATAAAATGGTCCTGTCTGGATTAATATCTCACACTCCAATTTGAAAACTTAGCACTCCTCGTATATTTTCTAATGTATGATACATGAATATTATCAAATTTTCTGGGGTCATTTGTAATATTAAATTACAAGGAAATAAATAACAGTTACATTTTCATGTTCTAAATATATACAGTATTAACAAAAATCTTAGCAAAGAATGAGAGTACACAGTTGAAGGGAAGAAAAACAGCTCCTAAAGACAAAATATTGACCCGCACGGAGTTACCCGCACCCATCCTTAAACAAACCTCAAGTTTGTGTGATTTTATATCTTTATCCTGATTTTGTATGAATTTATGTTTTTAAATGAAAAATTCACAAAAAATATTGATATTTAGTGGTAAAAGTGCTCATAAGAAGACATTTTCTTGCTTTTTCATGTAGGATCATTTCATAGATTTAAAAAAAATTAGTAGTTGTTGTTCAAACTCTTTGAAAATTTTATCGGTTATAAACATAACATTTTTACAGCCCATGTGAAATTTTCATGAGAAACAATATCGTAATCTAGTTCTAAAAAAAATGTTTCCTTCTCGCTTTTTGCTTGTTTGTTTGCACATCGTGTCCTTACAAAAAAATTCTAATCTTCCAAACTCTTTCAAATTTTAATAGGGTATAAATATAACTGTATCTAAGCTCTTTCAAATTTCGCAAGAAAAATATGTATATTTAGCAGGGAAAATAGGACCTGAAGCCATGCCGAAACGGCTCATGTTTTGCCGTTTTCATCGAAAATGTCTCAGAAATTTTTTTTTAAGTACTTTTACTCATTTGAACATTTCAAAATTTTTATAGGTGATGTAAAAATCTAGTTTTCTGAGATGCTCTAAAAAGGTTGTATCAAAATACAGACATTTAGTTACTTTTAGCATAAAAAAATATAGTCTCTGAGGGACACACAGTCACCAATGTTTTTGAAAGGGTGAAAATCCATACTTTTATTTTAAAAAGTCAAAAGTGTGATTGCACCGTAAAAAAGAAGGTCTCAGCTTTAAGAAAGTATGTAATATGTTTGTTGGTACCTGTAAAATTGCAGACTGGGGAAGCATGTCAGTAAGGGGGAAAACAAATCTCTAATTGGAACCACAGGTTGTGTCAGGTTCAGGTAAGATTGAATTATTTGACCTGATGCAACACTCTATTATACTCTCATTATACCATATGGAAAACTATTTCATATTAGAAGTAAAGTATTTTTAGAAAATTGCTATTAATACAAAAATATTTTATTTAGATTGCTGTTAGCGTCATGTCCTAAATAATTCATGCTAATGTGATGTATAACTTATCTGCTTATTAAACAGTAAATACAGTGAAAGTCTGATATAACAAGTATGGTTTTTAATAAGAATTCCACTAATGCAGGTGATTTACAATCAGAATTGGACAAAATAAAACAAAAAAAATTGGTTTTAGAACCTAAAATACAAAATACTTTTCAAATTTAAGTAATTCCAAATACAAAATACAAAATATATTTGGAAATATTAAAAATTATCATGCATTAAATTGCACTGTGGAAATGAAAAGTGCATTTCCAGAACTAACTAAACATTTGAACGTATAAATTTCCAAAGAAAGAAACAAACAAAACCAATTTTAAAAAAATAAATGAATAAGTAGCAAACAAAGAATTTTTGCAGATAAACCAAGTGATAGATGAATCAATCATCATCTTTTGCAACAATTTAAATATATATATATATGTATATAATAAAACATTTTTGTTTGTGTGTGTATAAATATCATGAATATCATGGTGTGCAAAAATCTGATGTGCAAAGCTACAATGACACTGAGTAATATTGTTATTTAAATGTTTTTATATAAAATACATTCAAAGTACTAAATACATTTGGAAATATTAAAAATTATCATACATTAAATTGCACTGTGAAAATGGAAAGTGCGTTTGCAGAACTGACAAAACTTTGAAAGTATAAATTTCCCAAGAAACAAAGAATGTGTATTTAATAAGACACCTATGCAGGGCCCGACCATTAAACATCCTAGGTAAATAAAATATTTTGTGTGCTAATCTTATTTTATGCCCCCCCACCCCCCCTCCAAATGCATCTCATAAAATTTAAAATCTTTAAAATTCTTAATTTTTTTTTCTGCTGTATTTGTGATTTTGTTGTAACAATAATTAAATAACCATCTAAATTATCCTCTTCCCTAAAAAAGCACCCTTTTTTCTTTGCCCCCCCCCCCCCCCCCCGTATACATTTATAAGTCTAAAAAAGTTTTTTGCCCCTCTATTTATAACTTCATTGCAACAGTAATTAAATATTTATCGAAATTGCTTCCCCCTCCACCCCAAAAAAAAAAATCTGCTTCTGCCTTTCCACCTCCCAGCATACAACTTTAAAATCTTTAAAAGTACTTTTATTTTTTAAAGATTTTTATGCAGTATTGTTACTTTGTAACAACAATAAATAAATGATCATCTAATTCTCCCTTTAAATTTCCAAATTTCTATTCCCCATCCCTCCAAAAAGGGATGAATTTCTAGACATGAGGGGGTCGAAGGCAGAAAGATTTTATTCTTTTTTGTAGTTAGGCTGTTCTCACATCTGATATTTTGTTATTTGGGGAGGGGTCTTATTTTAGAGAACATGTTTTTCAAACATAAAATATACACATGATTCAGGTGCAAGAACAGCCAAACTACAAAAAGATGAAAATTTTTGCTTTCCTCTCACAAATTTAGAAATCCACACCCCTGGAAAGAAAAGATAGAGCAAAAATTTTAAAGGGGATGATGATTTTAGATGAGTGATATTTATATGAGATGAGTTATCTTACTACAAAATAAGGAAAGGGCAGCATTTTTTTTTTAAATTAATATTATCGATTTTAAACTATTTGCTGGGTGGGGGGGGAATAGCAGAAGAAATGGAACTTTTGAGAGGAAGAGGAGTAATTTAGATGACTGATTATTCATTTATTGTTACTAAAGAGAAACAAATACAGCAGATGTTTTCAAAAAAGAGTTTTAGAAATTAAAAATTTTGAATGTCTGTGTGGGGGGGGGGGGGCATTTTTAGAGTAGAGAAAAAATTTAGGTGGCATATTACCTATTTATTTTTACTAAAGAGCAACAAATAGAAACTTTTGAGAGTAAGGAGAATAATTTAGATGACTGATTATTCATTTATTGTTACTGTTAAAGAGAAACAAATACAGCATATTTAAAAAAAAATAGTTTTAGAGATTAAAAATTAAAAATTTGTATGTGTGTGGGGGGGGGAGGAGACATTGAGTAGAGAAAAAAATTAGGTGGCAGATTACCTATTTATTTTTACTAGAGAACAACAAAAGGGACAGAAGATTTCTTCAAATAAGAGTTTTACAAATTTAAATTTTGTATTCTAGGGGATGATAGGGAAATATGAATTTTGAAGGAAGGGGTTTGTAATTTAGATGATGTTATTTATTTATTCTTCATAGAGAGCAACAAATAGGACAGAAGATTTTTCTTATAAATACAGTTTTAAGTTGTTTTTTTTTTACTGGGGGGGAAAGGGGGAAGTAGACATTTTGGGGGTAGAGAGATAATTTAAACGACTGATTATTTATTTATTGTTACTAGAGAACAACAAATAGAGCATCATTTTTTTTATAAACAGTTTTAAAGATTTTAAATTTTGTATGTTGGAGGGGGTGGGGAAGCATAAACTTTGGATGGAGGGGGAAGATGATTGATTGGGGAATTGATTTTTTTTACTTATGTTACTAGCGAGTAACAAGAAGTATAAAAAATTTAAGTTTCTCAAAATTTTAAACATTTTGTGTTGGGGAGGGCAAAGAAGGAAGGCAGACATCATATATTCTAATACGAGCGAATCTTGTGGGTGGTTATATATATATGTATATATATATGCAAAAATTATCTTAAAAACGGCTCTAACGATTTTGACGAAATTTCGTATCCTACCGTTTTGGGGCACCAGAAAACTATTGGGCTAGGTCACATGCTCGAGAAAATTCGATTAGTGGGTCATTTTGGGTCATGGTCTAGCTAATTGTATCTAAAAAACGGTTCAAACGATTTTGACGAAATTTTGTATCTGACCATTTTCGGGCATGAGAAGTCAATTGGGCTGGGTCACATGTTCGAGAACTTTCGATTAGTGGGTCATTTTTGGGTCAACGCGGGTCAAATTAATTTTATCTAAAAAACGGCTCTAACGATTTTGATTAAATTTTGTGTCCTATGAGTTTCGAGCACGATAAAAGCATTGGGCTAGGTTGCATGTCCGAGAAAATTTGATTAGTGGGTCATTTCTGGGTCATTGTGGGTCAAGATCTAAAAAGTGGCTCAATTTACACTAAATTTTGCATCCAATGGTTTTCGGGCACGAGAAGACTGTTGGGCTAGGTCACATGTTCGAGAAAATTCAATTAGTGGGTCATTTTGGGTCATGGTCAAACTAATTGTATCTAAAACACGGTTCAAACGATTTTGACGAAATTTTGTATCCGACCATTTTCGGGCATGAGAAGTCAATTGGGCTGGGTCACATGTTCGAGAACTTTCGATTAGGGGGTCACTTTTGGGGTCAAAGCGGGTCAAATTAATTTTATCTAAAAAACGGCTCTAACGATTTTGATTAAATTTTGTATTTTCCGAGTTTCGGGCACGCGAAAATCATTAGACTAGGTCACATGTTCGAGAAAATTCGATTAGTGGGTCATTTCTGGGTTATTGTGGGTCAATATCTAAAAAGCGGCTCAATTTACACTAAATTTTGCATCCTATGGTTTTCCGGCACGAGAAGACTGTTGGGCTAAGTCACATGTTCGAGAAAATTCAATTAGTGGGTCATTTTGGTCATGGGTCATGATATTTGAACTCAAATTTAATTTTGACCGAGCATAGCTCGGTCTTTCCTGCTTGTTTCATGTAAAAGGGGGTGGGAGGTTCATTAACATTATATAAAAACATAAATGGAAATCTGCCAAAAAAAGACAAAAGATTAAAAATCTTCTCCTTTTGGATTTTTTAAAATAAATTCTTTGTGCCAAAAAAAATGTGTGTGTAGGGTGGGGGGGGGGGGGGGGGGGTTCTTATATTTGGGAATGGAAATGAAAATCAAAATTGCTTAAAAGTGGGAGGGGAGGCTTACTTTTAAGAGGGAGCTTACAATCAGATTTTACTGTAATGGAAATACTCAGTAAGTACTCTACTTTACTAAGTAACAATTATTTAATCTGTTCTAGGTTAATATTAGATTTAAATAAAACAGTAGAATTCCAATATTTACAAGAATTAAGGGTAAATAAGAGATTTTTCTGAAAACATATCTGCCTTCATAACATCGGCTGCAGGAGTGCATGATCAGACCGTTTGCCCAGGTCAAACTCTAATTGCACTCTGGCTTGAAAATGAACAATTAATTCTCAGTCCAATTCTCCTAAAAATCATACATATACCTCAGCATTTCTGTTTGAGTTTTTTTATGTCTGAGCTCTATCCAGGGAGATTGCTGCATCATCTTATTGCTAGGGTGTATGTCATGTGAATCTTTAACTTTATAAATAAATGAATATACTACAGTGTAGTACTGAATGCTGAAATATAAACAAAAAACTTAATTGAAATCAAAAGTTAAATTATTAGGATTTTTTAAAATAAACACAATTTTACTTGAAACACCTATGTATGCCAAGGAAAGTACGAATTCTATATGTAAAATAGTTTTAAAATTCAAACTGTCATGTAAAGTTTCAAACCATATGTAAATGCAGAGAAATAAGAAATGATTTAATGATTTGAACTTATTATGAAAAACTTAACTTTTAATATGCAGCAGAAAAAATGTAAATGCTGTCACATTCATAAAAAAAGCCTTATTTGCAAGAAAAAGCCCTTATAAAGTATTCATAAAAATTAGAAATAATTGTTATTCAAAATTTGGAAAGTCATAAATGTTTTTATTTGTAGTCAAATCATTCATTTAAATGTTCATTGTAGCGATGTTCTTACAGTTACTTTCTAATGTATTTTTTACATAATTCATATAATAAATCAATCAGACTTGAACTTCGTATATTTTTAAGGTGTTTTTTAATAAAACTACTACTGGGGAACAGAAAAATTTTTAGCCTCTGATGTCACTGGACAAGTGCCTCGTGCCCTGTCGGTAATAGGGCACTGCACCTGTGCATCGCTCTCAGTTATGGTTTAAATAATCTCTTCAATCTTAAATAAGTCACTGCATTAAAATTAAGCATTCATAACATATTGAATATTTTCATCATTTATATTGTAAAACTATATTTAAATATATACATACTATATTTGTAAATATCAGCTGAAATAATAATTATAAATTAAATGTGGCTAGTTAATTTTCTAAGAATGGGTACACTATTATCTTAAAGAACAATTGTGATATTTTATTTTGTTTTATTTGAAAGCCAACTATGAAATATTTTGAAACTCCTCTATACACTGAATATATAAGCTCGGTTTTTAAACTTTTACTACATACTTTTTAATACATAACTAACTATATAGTTAATAATGAAAGAATGTCTTTGATTACAAAATTATGATTAACTAAATTTGTAATAGCCTTGTATTTTTTGTAGTATTTAATAGCTTTAAATTTCATTGTGAGCAAATTTTATTTTTGTTTTCGGCTGGAACTTAAAAGAAATCTATTTAGGCCTGAAAAGCTTGTTTTGTTCAGACACTAGTATATATCTTTGCTATGTTACTATGTTAATTATTTGATAAACAATATGAAATAAAAGATGAAATGATTGAAAATGTTTTAAATTGCAAAGTCATGGTATAAATGCTTATTTGTACTGAGGACAGGTCTGTAACCAAAAGTCCCATCAATACTAATAAAATAAGGTTTTGCTCTGTGTGTCTGTTGACGATGGCTAGGAAAATCTAGCATACATAGAAGCCTGAAAATTTAGATTTAGGTAGTCCAAACCCTCTCCTGATGCACCTGAACCTCAGAATTTTAATATTTCAATTATTTACTGAAATATTAATTAATATCCACAAAGAACTCTCATCAAAAATACACTTTTATCTCTTGGGTTGGTTGGTTGCAACACTTTTATCTCTTGGGTTGGTTGGTTGCATCAATTCTTCACAGAAGTAATTAAATAAACCAGAGTAGCGATGCATACATAAGGATTTCTGACTAAATAGTGTCAATATGGATTGAAGTTATCAGCGTACAGGCATGCTATTGTTGCGCCACCTGCACATGACAAATTACACAGACATCCCCCTGTTTGAAATACTTTCAAGGCACGTTTTTCTTCATCACAATTAGCCGGGTTTAAGTTTTTTTTTTTTACATGACATATATTATTATGATAGAGATAGAGATTATTAATACAGAAAACTTTATTTAACAGATTATTTTTTATATTTGCGGGAATGGAGAGGAGCAAGGGTCTAATTACATTTAACAATTTTAACATTTTTAGCTGCACCTGTAGCGTTTAATTGCTGTTTTATATAGAGAATACCGCTATTTTAAATCTCAGCTAATAGTGTTTCAAACAAGTTCCATTTTTACTAAATTATCATAAAAATCGGCATTCATAGCTTCAAGGTGCATTTCTAGAAAGCAGTTACTAGAATTTCCAAATAGTCTAAACCAAATTTCAAATTAAGTTCCTAGCTTAACCAAATGAATCAATCTTTGAAGATGTATAGTGATCTTCCTAATCAGTTATTTGCTGAAGGGCACTTGAACAACCCCTTCCCCCCCGTCCCCTCCTTCAAGGTTTTTTCTGTAACTATGCTCCGTTTTCATATATCAGCAACTATCTTTCCGATTTCAACGCAAGTGATTCCAAACACTATAATTAACTTAATAGTCACCCTTTATAACGTTAAACTAAATTTATGAATAGCTGTTACCACTATTTCGGAATAATTGCTTAAGCCAAATTTGTAATTAAATTCCTAGCTTAAACAAAAAAGCGAATTTTGAAAGATGCATAGTGTTCCTCCTAATTAGTCATTTTCTGAGGGGCACTTGAACAACCCTCCCTCCCCGGCCCCTCCTTCAAGGTTTTTTTCTCTAACTATGCTCTGTTTCCATATCTCAGCAACTATCTTTCCGATTTCAATGCAAGTGATTCCAAACATAATTAACTTAATAGTCACTCTTTATAACATTTAACTAAATTTATGAGCAGTGGTTACCACTGTTTCCGAATAATAGTTTAAGCCAAATTTGTAATTAAGTTCCTAGCTTAAGCAAATGAACAAATTTTGAAAAATGCATTGTGGTCCTCCTAATTAGTCATTTGTGAAGGTCACTCTAACAACCCTTCCCCCCGGCTCTTCCTTCAAGTTTTTTTCTCTAACTATGCTTCGTTTCCATATCTCAGCAACTATCTTTCCAATTTCAACGCAAGGGATTCCAAACATTATAATTAACTTAATAGTCACCCTTTATAACGTTAAACTAAATTTATGAGTAGCGGTTACCACTATTTCCGAATAATTATTTAAGCCAAATTTGTAATTAAATTCCTAGATTAAACAAAAGAACATATTTTAAAAGATGCATAGTGGTCCTCTACTTATTCTTTTGCTGAAGGGTGCTTGAACATCCCTTCCCTCCATGGGTGCAAGACTTCAGTCTCAGGACTGATTTCAGTCCTGGAGAGATACTTCACTGATAATAAATTCTATATTATATACTGCAATTATATCAATTTTCCTTGCAAAAACTTTTAATTACTTTCTTTTATTGTGAAAGATCAATTTTTAGTTACAATGTAAGTCATAGATATCTTGTAGCCCATCTCTATTTGGTTATAACTAATACTTGGAAAAATGTTCAGTCTTGATTTGAATGGACTTCTCGCACCCATGCATTCCCCCCTCCCCGGGTCCTCATACAAGGTTTTTTTTCCTCTATGCCCCGTTTCCATATATCAGCAACTATCTTTCCGATTTCAACGCAAGTGATTCCAAACATTGTATTTAATTTAATAGTCACCCTTTATAACATTAAACTAAATTTATGAGTAGCGGTTACCACTATTTCTGAATAATAGTTTAAGCAAAATTTGTAATTAAGTTCCTAGCATAACCAAATGAACAAATTTTTAAACATGCATAGTGGGCCTCCTAATTAGTCATTTTCTGAAGGACACTTGAACATCCCCTCCCCCCGGCAACTCACTCAAAGTTATTTTCTCTAACTGTGCCTTATTTCAATAACTCAGCTAATAATGTTCCCATCTTCTCGAAACCAGCTCAATTTTGTAGCACGCCTACTATACAGTAACGTAGGCAGCGGGGGCCTGTGTCTGAAATTCGTTCGGAAAGAGGTTTGCTTAGAACAGAATGCTACCCTGGCGGTGGTAAGGGGAAATAAGATTTTTTCCAGAGCGTACAAGCATGCCCGGTATACGGTGCCGAAGCCATCGTAGACTGTAGCCAGAGTTTCATTTTTTAAGAGATTTAACTTAATTACAGGGGCTCGGGCAACGCCGGGCTGGTCAGCTAGTATAATCCATGGTAAATACAATTAAACATTTTATATCAATAAATAGACCTACTTTTATAATAATGTTCCCTCCCAGTTTAACGAATATCAAGGGTATGGTAAATCATACCAGAAGATTGATTAAATGGATACCAAGAGATTAAGAAAAAAAGTTAAAATGTGTGTATAATGGTGTAAAAATGAAATCTCATCTTTAAATGCGTTTTATAAAGTTTGTTGTTCCTTCAAAAGTTCCACTTATAACCAAAATCTTGTTTTATACTAGGGTTGTACAACCTGTGGCCCGCGATAGGTTAACTGGTGTCCTGCAGAGACCCTAAATGACAACATCTCCAGAAATTGCAAATTTCACCAATTACTTGTGAAAAAAAAATGCAAATTTTGTCCATAGGTCGCAGAAAAACATCATGAATTTAGATGATCGGGTGCATAAAAATAATTAGTTTTGATGATCAGGTGCATAAAAATCGTGAATTTTGACGATCAGGTGTGTAAAAATTCTGAATTTCGACGATCGGGTGCATAAAAATGTGTAAAAGTCGCAATTTTGAAAAGAATGATGTATTTTGTGCATGTGATGGGAAATAAATGCCTTTTAAACTTTGCTCTTCCATTAAAAATACGACAGAAGAGTATAATCAGTGCTGGCCGCATACGAGTAAGGGTGGAGGTGGCTGGAAGGAAAACCACTTGTGATCATTTCTTAGGTCAATTTTTGTAAAATAAATATATATAAATAACTGAAATAAATAAAAAAACAGATTAAAAAACTTGGTCGCCAGTGGTGAATGCATTTGTTAAGCCCTGGTTGCGCGACTTTCCAACAACAAGAGGCGTCAGCTTCTCACTTCCATCAGAATTACTGCACAGTAAAACTGTAAGACACAATTTAGACATATTCCCTCCATGGCAGGAGTCTCCTTTAGCAACGTAACTTTTATCCAGTAGGAGGTTAAAGTCAGTCTCATCCGCATTGAATACGTCCTTTGGCTTGTAACCTTTGGTCAAATTTGGTAGATTTTTCTTCCAATCTTCTATTGTAGCTTCATTTACACTTGATGATTCTCCTGAAAGCGATCTATACACAAGATTGTCTTTCTTTCATCCGGTCAATCCAGCCATTTGAAGCTGTGAAGTCCTTTCAAACCACCAAGCCTATCGGCGATTTCTAGAGCTTTGCCTCTTAGTATCATGCCATTTACAAATACATTCGTGGCACGAGCTTCTTTAAACCACTTTAATAAGATACCTTCCAGCTCTTCTAACGGCGATTTTTTTCAATGTTCTCAGTTTCTCAGCATTTTTTCTCCCATTTTTTCGATGTTTTTTTCAATGCATTCTTTTTTCTGTAGTATGGATTGCAGGGTTGTCACAAGAATTCCTTGCGATTGAGCAAACGCTACTTTGGTTCCATAAAATTCATCAAATTGTTTAACAATTTCGGCTTTCTCGGCAACAGAAAAGTTTTTGTGTTTTTTACTCATCATTATGGCACCAAAAGGTTAGAAATGCGATCACTGCATGCTAAACAGCAACTGAATCTGAAACATTAAGAAGGGTAAGGACCCTTTTCCCTCCCCGACGAAAGAAATGAGCCATCCCATCTGATTGGTAACTGGAGTGTCTTTTCCCCTGCCCATCTCATTCCTACACCAATATAGTGTGTTGTTTTTGTACTTGGCTCCCCTGCCAGCTGTGCGGGGGGGGGGGGGGGAGCAGTCCGCAACAGCAGGTGTTCAACAAAGGACTAGGGGGAACCAGTTTCAGAAAACAGGAGTCTGTAGAATACGTTTGTTTTTAAAATTATTGCTTATTTTAGAACATTTTTTCCTTCTTTTACTTTCCAGAGAAAACGTAAAATGCAGGAAATTCCATAAATAACAAACTTACGATCCGGGTTAAATTAACATTACAATTATATGGAAAAACTGGGACCTGATGAAAAAAACGTATAATGCGAGAAAAACATAGATTCGAGGTATGTAAAATCGGAGTTTCACTCTATTATAGATTTAATTATAGACTACTTTTTCATATTTGTATTAAATTATGGATTAATTTTCCTTCATTTTGGACTTGGCTTGGTTTCAGATTGACAAATTTTTTTGTCAGGTTCATCCAGGAATTTTAGTCTTCAGAACCCAAAAATAAAGCTGAAATTGTAATATTTTCCATGTTCTTTTCATAAACATGGAACCCAAAGTAACAAAGAAAAAGTGCTATAGTGCATAAATGTGAATTCTGAGTCATGTTTGCAGACTTTAGTTCTGCAAAAAGTAAACAAAATAAAAAAATGTATTTGAAAATCAGTTTGTATTTCTGTAAAATTACCATTTTATGTGTGAAAGAAGTGTGTATGTGTGCATAGAGATGGGAATGCTTGGGAAAAAAACAGAAACTTTGGGAAAAAAACTGTTTTTTTCCGAAGGTGTATTTTTCAATTTTTCCATATTGGAAAAATTGAAATTTAATTTATAAAATAATACATTCAAACTGTTATTATGGCTGCATTCTGATATTTTTTCATGTTCAGTGTCTCACATGAAATTGTTAACCATGAAAAATATGATCGGTAAGCAGTTTAGGAAGAACTTCAGTCCTTTAAAGGACCCTTCACAATATCCTCTAGAAATGTGACAATTTTAGAATAACAAAACCTGGCACATAACAGCTGAAATTATCAATGAATCTATTATCTAGCTGAATATATGTATGAAGGACCTTATTAAAAATATGTAAATAGAAACCTAAATATAATGATAATTTCTAATTTACAAAATTTTGATTATATTTTTTATGACAATTTTGTAAGGTTTTTTTTATAAGGCAATATTTTTTATACAAAGGTTTACAAAAAACAGGATCGCGTTGAAAAAAAATGTAAGCAGACCCATGCAACTTCTCTTGTTAAAAATGCAAATCAGAGTGCAAAATTATTTCAATAATACCAATAGGTTGAAAATTTAATATAAAATTTGAAACATGCATTTATTTTTATTGGCATAGCTGTGATTTTTCATATAATTAGAGATAATCTCCAGCAATATTTAACTATTATTAGAAACAAATTCTTTAATAACATGCAATTGAAATTATTTAGTCTTTTCAAGCTTTTTCCTCTTATCTTCCTTTTATCTAAAATATAGATTCTAAGACTTGTCTAACTGTATTTTTTAGAAAATATAAATGCACACAAATATACTTTGCAAAGTAAATGTAAATTTTCTGTGAAAAATTTAGTTGAAAACAATTTTTATAACTATTAAGAAATCCACCTGTTTTATAACTTTCATTAAAGAAATGTACATACGTATATATATTACTTTGATATTAAGAATCTAAAACTTAAACTAAAACCAAAACATATAGGGTTGGTTTAGGTTTAGACTGGAAAGCTATACCAAAATACACGGGAAATGAAAATTCTAATTGTAAGGAATAAAATATGATATTGTAAATTAGTATACATTTTTAAGGAATGGAAGATTTAAAAATAATATTTATAATGTCACAACTAATACAACAATTTGTTTCTTTAAAATGGCATCATTTATATACTTAAGCAATACTATGTTGAAGTAATATTTAATGCAATTCAAATTTTCTTTCAAACTGCAGTGATATTGGTTGAAGCTCATAAAATTTTGTTGTTATTTTTTTTATTTTCTCTATTGGTAATTGAAGAAATGCAACTGAAAAATCATTTCAACAGAGACATGATATATTACAAACAATGATGCTAAATTAAGCAAGAAAAGCTACAGGGAAAATTCTGAAACTGAAAGGCTAAACTTTTAAAAGCTGATTTTTTTTTCTTTTTTGTAATTCATGTAAAGTGAAAAAAAGTTTTTTTTAGTATGTAGAAATTTAAAAAAAAGTTTATTATTTTATATTTTTTAAGAAAATGTAACTTATTTTTTAGAAACATTTGTAAAAAATCAAGTTTTCCAAAATTTCTAGGAAAAAAAACGTTTTTTTTTTTTTTTTGCCACTTCAAAATTTTTGGAAATTTTACACCTCTATGTGTGCACATATGACATGAACACACATATACAAAGAGAGGGAGTCTCCTATTTTGGATTCTTATGCATGTACACACATTCTATTGCTGAAGATTGACTTTAAAACATTAACTAATCTCCACCTTAAAGAATTGGTATGATACTATTTATCATATTCAAAGGTTGGCAGGCTTGAATAATCTTTAATAAAAAAATTGATTGTGCTATGTTTTCCCTTCAAGATTGAATAGATAATGATGCATATGTGTGCATAAGTTGATGCTTATTTTTCTCTAAAAATATGCTTATAAAGTGCTTACAGGTGCTTATTTTTAGAACTAAAATTTTGCTACTTGTTGAAGTGCAGTCATAAACTAAATTTCTGTTGTATTCAGCTAACTTGTCACTTTAGGTGCTTCAATTTTGACTGCTATAAATCTGCTATCCCTCTCTGCAATTACTTCTGTCACCTGTAACCAATTCCTTATAATTGGACCACCCAATAATGTTGTAACAAAGTTAACAGGAAAAAAAATGCATGTTTACTATACATACAAAAATATATATACCAATTTCAAAATCAAATTAAAAGTAATAAATATTTAAAATAAATCCAATCTTGGTTAAGCAATATTACATTCTTCTTTATAACTAATTGTTCATTAATGTAAAAAAGTTAATGTTGCTTTTTGAGTAAGCGTGGATAGTATGATATCCTTACGCTAGCTATATTCGGTTTGACATCAATCTTATAATGTAACTTCATGTATATTCATCATATAGACCCAGTAGCAGAATTTTCTGTATCACTCTGTAGCAAACCAAAATTTATCTGTGACCCAAAAAATCGGGCCAAGCCTACTATCATAAGAAATATAAAGCGAAATTTTCATTTAAAAAGAAGCAGAATAAAAAGATACAATAAATCTAGACTTAAAGTATATTTTAGTAATTTTTTTAAGCCCTGCCATGCTGCAGTGTTTCTACTACTGGGCGTATATGTTAAGAATTCTTTTTTCTTAATATTCGCTTTTGTTATTTCTTTTTACATTTAACAAAGTAAAATGTGCAGGGTTACCATACATCTTTTTTTACCCGAACATGTCTTCTTTTCTAAGAATAAAATTAACAATGACGAGCTGGCCAGGTTGTCAACTTGTCTAATAACAGATAGACCCCTGTAGACATTAGACAATATAGGCTCCCAAGCTATGTGTATATGTTAAAGAGAGAAAGGTTAAAATAAAACTGTCTTTTGCTGCATTTGTATCAGAATTTCATTAGCATTTGCTTGTATGGTATAGTTTTTTGTTGTAGCCTGTGTAGTATGTAATTGATTTATTTTATTGAATAAAATTTCTAGTTCAAAGCATTTATTTGACATAGTCACTAGGTAAGATCAAATATCAATTTGAGAAAAGTAAAAAGTTCAATTTTGAATCTTGCAATTTTTAATTATCAGTTGTAGTGATAATGTATTCCCACATATTTCATGTAAAGGAAGTGCATAAGAGTTGAACATAACTCAGAAAGCAATGTTAGTGCATCTCTTAATGCTGTACAGAAAAAAATCAACTTTTATTTCCTTAGCTCTAATATCAGTAGGTGGTTATAATGGAAATATATGTCAGAGAAATGCAAACTTGATATTGTACCACATGGTCAAGGAATGGTTGTGATCATACAAGGGAATTGGAAGTTTAAGTGTGTTACAGTAATATTTATAAATCACATTAGATTAAGTCTGCTTATATTTATAAGATAATGCCCAAACACAAATGCAAGTTTTAGTTGAAATTAAGAAGAAATATAAGTTACTTAAA
The DNA here is from genome assembly GCA_963931845.1 of Maratus michaelseni. Classification (NCBI taxonomy): domain Eukaryota; kingdom Metazoa; phylum Arthropoda; class Arachnida; order Araneae; family Salticidae; genus Maratus; species Maratus michaelseni. The sequence goes on from OZ007586.1 coordinate 312,762,795, forward strand.
TTATAGACTTAAAGAGGTTTAAAATATGTTTAAAGTTGTGCAAAATAGTAAAGAGAAAGTTATTTAAAATATAAAGAATTTAAACTTATGCATTATTTTGAAAATAAATATATTTATCAGATGTCCCTTATTGCTTCATGAAATATATTAATCCTCCAGACATACGCTAATATGAACATGTATTTTATAGTATTAATAGAAGACACCATTTCTAATCCTCTTTGTTTTTTCTTTCTAGATGAAGATTTTATAATTATGACTGACTATTCAGAAACGGATGAAACTATAGCTCCTAAATCTTCCTTAAAGCCACCTCAGTATGTAAAATTTGACTGTTTCTTTGAATTTAACTCTGAGTTACAGTAATCAGTTATTTAAAAAAGCACAATTCAACAGCCATTTGATGTGTGTTCAAATACAAAATTGTACCACATATGTATTTTAAGTAATAACTTCAAATATAAAATTTTGTTCATTTCTACTCAATAGAAACTGAGATACAGCTGTAATGTTCATCACAAAAAAAAAAAATAGCATAGCAGTGTCCCTTGTTGAATGAACAAATCCGAAATTGAATCAACATAATTTTAATAAATACCTTGCTGATTAAATTTGGTAAAACTCCATCCCATAGATGCCAATATATTCTTATCACAGAAATCATGAAAAACACATGATAGCAGCACCAATTGTTGAGCGATATACACCCAGACCTAATCAATACCATTTTATGTCAAGATCTAACAGAATATGAAGTCTTTTCTGTCATTAGTTATTGAGATAGGGTGCCCACGAAATTTGTGTTGTACACCCAGACATTTTACAAAAATGGTCAAATCATGTTAATGATATCCCAAACCATGTAAATCCATCAAAAAACAGGAGTCTAAAATTTTCACGATTACAATAGTTTCTTATGTGGATGAGTAAAATGTTTGCTGGCTACCAGATTTTTTTTTTTTTTTTTTTTTTTTTTCAATTTGTAGAGCACTGGAAAAGGGTGTAGCACAGCCATACTCAACCTGCATGGACCACTGACTTTTTAGGTGCTGCTCGAAAACACACAATCATGTAATCTTTTAAAATTTAGTGTGAGCTTATATTATTCCATCATTTTAAAAAATATATTTTTTTAAACTTGGAGTTCTTATATGCTACACCCTCTTCCAGCAATACTAAAACTGTTAAATATTAATAAAAAGATTAGGCATAGCTGCCAATTGCTATAATTTTCTGTCACCACTTTTTCCAAATAATAATTTAGTTAGTAGTTAAGTTGGAAATTTTGTTGGCAAATAATTTAGTAATAATATTCAGTTGTAGAAATTTGTGATTAAATCCGGCAGAGATTACTAATATTGAAAAAGTGGTGATAAAAAATTGTATCAATCAGCAGCTGTGAATAAGTTAAAAAAAAATTCCCTTTATCATTTTTAGACTTGTATATTGTATTACTTTTAGAGTATCAAGTGCAATACAATGAATATATACATGTATATTTTCACTTTTGAAGGTCTGCCAATGAGAATTGCTCAGATTCTGAAGAATCTTCAGAAAAGACTTCCAAAGTGAAGACAAGAAGTAGAAAAAAGGTATGTAATTATTAGGATAAATATTATCATAAATACAGTCTCTACTGGCAACTGTGTTTATATTACTTTTCAGAATTAATTCATTGACTGGGTTGAAGAGTTAAAGCAATTCATGATGCATCATTACGTTGACAGTAATTGTTCTTACTCAATCAGCTTATAAAAAATTATGTGCTTTTTGAAAATCCATGATTTAAAAAATGTTTGTGGGGGGGGGGGGGGGAGAAGGGTGAGGGGTCACAAATGTTTTTTATACTGGCAACTAGAAATATTTTCTGGCTAGCAGATTTGTTTCCACTTTGTAGGGTCTTAGTTATTATTATACATTGTTTTGAATATTTCAAAATTGTTTTAAAATCATTTTTACTGAAGAGACATTTTTTATAGTTTAAAAGAGATCGCCAAGTTGCCTACAGTATAAATACAACAAGCAAATGCAAACAGAGCTGTTGTAAAGAGAAAGATGACTTTGTTATAACTAAAAATGTTGGGACATCATCCTTTTGTATGGTTTGCAAAGTGTTTTAGAGCTGAGATGAAATAAATTTTAAAACAATATAAAACACTGAAACAAGCATTCTTCACCAAGGAATGTATGATGAATACAAGAAAGAATAAGGAAATTATAAGCTATGCCCAGACACTGTAAAATTCAAAATCTGACTCTCATTCATTCTTTAATAAAATCATGTCAAATATCATATCTGTTGATAAAATTGAAGTTAAGTTACATTACAGTTTGTTGCATAATGATAGGTGTTTTAAAAATGTGTTTAACTTCTAAAAATCTTCTAGAATTTGTCTACAAAAATTTTTATAAGTTTTATCTAAAATTGTGAGAGTAAAAAAGAAAAATATTTTTATAAATTATTTAAAATTTTTAAAAAATTCATTTTTTTCCTTTTTAGGTGTTGAAAAAATGATAAGTCCACTTAAGATTTTTAAAAATTTTAAGCATGGCTATTCTTGACTTATTAAAATTTTTATTATAATCACGGTCATTTGTGACTCTACAATGACCTAGATTTTGAAACATAATTTCATGTGCAGCTTTTATTACTCAGTAGTAAATTTTAAGCTGCCATTGTAATGGGTAGTAAAAGTCAACTTGCAGAAGAGAAGAAAGGTTAATTGCAGCTTTCAAGGTATATAGTAAATCTAATAGAGAATACTAATTTTGAAATGACCACATAACGTTCTGAACAATTTTTGTAGTTAAAAAAATCTTCTGTGACTAGAAATTGACCTGAAAGACAAAAAAAAAATTATCTCTTTGTCAAATGAGAAGAGAGATTCCTACAAGCATGCCACATTATCTGTGGTGTTAAGAAAGTGACACAAAACTTTCTGAATGATGTAGTTCAATGAAATCGATTTTAAGTGATAAAAAAAATTATCTGTTCATCAAATGAGAAGGGAGATATTTACAAGCATACCACATCATCCTTGGTGAGTGACACAAAACTTTCCAAATGACGTAGTTCAATGAAATTGATACTAAATGATGTGAACGCGCACTTTATAAATTGTTCTGCCAAAGGTCTAACATCAGCTGAACATTGACAGACGTCAATTTTCCATAATAAGGCTATTGAAACTTAATTTTAAAATGCAAATTATTCTTTTATTCTATAACATAGGTAAACTTTAAAAATAATTATGATAAAACTACTTCTGCTATGTATTTGGTGTCAGTTGCAACAAGGCAGACCAGGATATAATAATAGTACTAGATGAAGGCAAAATTCCACATATTTTGTTATTCTTGCTTTGCATAACTTAGGAAAAGCCTAAAAAAATACACTGGAAGTTGTATTAATTTTTGGCTTAGGCACCACTTCATTTTTGACAGACCTGGATCATTCGATTCCCCTATTTCTATTCTTACATAAAAAAATATAATATTTTCTTGCATCTGATAATATAAGGTTTTACACGATCGCTTCCTGAACTATATGAGGATGACTTTAAGGGTATTCTCAAATTTTTATTTCTCTCACCGCCCCGCCCCCCCGTTCTACTTAACAAGATCATCACTACTTTGAAGAAAAGGCAGCTGTGTGCCCATCTTAGGTCCACTTCCTTTTCAACATCTCACTGAAATGGTAGCAGTAGGCCTGATCAAGTAAGATCCCACTGAAAAAATTTTAAAGTTGAATTCAATAAGTTTAAGACATTGACCAGCAGGTCTGGGCAGACTGTAATGTTTAATACTTTGGATGACCGCGGTGGCTTCGAGATGATCATAGCTCTTTCAGACACATTCGTAATCTCATTTTCATTTCTATTTTCTTGAAAATTTAATGTATTAACATTCAGGTGCTTAATATCCCATTCAGATTATGATATTGAAGGTACTTAACTTGAAAGAGTTATGTAAATGCTCTGACATAAGAGTTTTGACATAAGAATGTTCTCATATCCACTTTTAAATGTATGGAAAATTCGAGACTAATTTTGGGTCTCCCCACTTCAGTGACTTAAGCTAAGATTTCTAACAGACCCAATTTAATTTTAGAATTGAAATATTTTTACTCTTCTTATAAATCTGGTACATCTTGAGTTATAACTAATTATTCTCTGATGATAATCGTTCCATGGTTGCCATACTACACAAATCAAAGTGGCATTTTGGTGGCATTAAGAAAAGAAAAAATGTTTTATTTCTTGGTCTGAATAAAAAAGTCTGCAAAATTCATGCATTTATGAATAAAAATGATTTTGTGAATGTATCATAAAGTATCAAGTTTGGATTTGCAGATAGCCTTAGCTTATTATACCAGTAAGCACTTTTCACAGTATTTTACTGATTTTATATAGGTTACTGATATGTTCATTAACTAAATTTTATTTACTTATGCATACCTTCTTTATTGAGTTTGTCACATTAAGTATCTCAAAAAAGCTGTGGGTTTCAGGAACTGGGTCAAACATTACATGAAGGCTTACAATTTTCAACCCTTCTTCATCCACATTATAGATGTCAGTATTTAAAGTAAACTTGTTTCAGTAAAATCTAAGATGAACTAAAACTGCAATATATTTCTTGCATGTCTCTTTTATTTTTATGCACATCTCTTTGATATTAGTAAATGAATACTTTAATTCATCACTGAAGTAAATGAATCTATGTGCTATTTTACTGCAATCAATTTAAATTATTTATTTTATGTGGCATCGCTAAAGAAAAATCATTTGTTCATTAAATAGCTCTTTTTGTATGCATAACAGCATTAAAAGTGTAAGCAAAAATAATTTTGAAATGTTTAAGTTTGGAATATTGAGTGTTTTTAACCTGTGAACACGGATTTAGCACTCAAAAGAATTGAAAATTAATTTAGGAATTTATTAAGTAATCACAAATTAAATAATCTGTTGACGATTTTCGAATATGGCCCCGAGAAAATGACAGATGCTCGAATGGAGTGGAGTGTCCCCTCCACTTAAAACTTTAAATTTTACTTCCTGATTCATAATCTCGTTTTGATTTCTATTTGTCTGCAAGTATAAGATACAGTCTGAAACCATTTATCTTATGGGTACATACTTTTGAATACTATAATTTTTTAATAGTAATGTTCATCTTATCTAATCACAATTAAATAAGCTGAATATTATTATTTGATATCTGATAATATCTGTTCATCAATTACATCCCATTCGTGTATGCATACCTTCTTTACTGATTTTCTATCCTCTAGGCCAGAGAAAAGTGTTACATTCATAAATCACAATTTAAGAATGTATTTACACACAACATAGTGAATGAAATTATTGTTCAAATACAATTGTTAAAGTCTACAGTGCCTATAAGTAAAGTTTGCCTATTCAGAGCTGCCTACAGCCATAACCATTCATCAAAAAAGTATGAAATTTTGTGGCTAATTTAATAAAAGGAGAAGAATAAATTCAGCAGAAACAGTTCCAAATAGGGCCACCAGAGGGCACATTACCATGAAAACCTGTAGTACATATGTAAATATTTTTGACGTCCTACTGCAGCTGTTATAAAACCTACAAACCTTCTTGCTTTTAGCCTTGTTCATGCCATTCACAATGACTTGATTGGTGGGCAGAGATATGCCGAGAAAGTTAGTTCTGTTATGAAACAAAATTGTTCCAGCTCTACAAGCACAATCTTTATGTAAGATGGGACTCCTGCACATTGAAGAGTCTATTAAGGATACTCTGAAAAGACCCATTTATGGAAGAACATGTCATTAGCTATCACTTTCGTCACATGTAGTCTCACTGATCCCCAGACCTCAATCCATGCAATTTTTGGCTACCTGATCTTAAAAACAGCATTTTACAGCCCATGTTCAACATTTCCAAGCACACACTTCTCTCAACTGTGGAATATGCCATCTTCGGATTTCAGATGGCAACTTTACAGTGATTGTCATCATGTGGAACATGTTTTGCTGTACTCAAAACTATACAAATAAAAAGTATAATTTATTAATAAAATGCCCTCTGTTAGCCATATTTGGAGCCTTTTTTTTTTTTTGGCTAAATGTTTTTCCCATCACTTTATTACGTCATCTATACAATTTTGTACTTTTCTGATGAATGTAGGCAGCTTTGTATGAAGGAACTTTAATTATGGATACCTTGTATATCTGGCCTGGAAAATGTACATCCCAACATTATGCCCTCCCCTATTTGTCATTCTCTGGTATATGAGATTTGTGTTTATCAAATATAATTTATATTTATTGATTTTGTAAGATATCTTTCAATGTTTATTTGAAATTCTTAAAGCATTACCCAGGATTGTAGTGGGTAGCTGCCCGGATATCTGCCCAGCTACCCACCCAGGATGTTTTTTTTTAAACACAGGTTTTTTACGACCCTTAGGGTTGTAGTGGGTAGCTGCCCAGGCTGGGGTTTTTTAGAACCTTGGCATTAACAGGGGGTTCAGTAATTAAACTTTCAGTACATAATTATAAAGCAGTATCAAAATATCACAAGCATTAATATTTTAGCACTTGTTTATCTTATGTTTCCTTCAACACTAATTTTAAAATGCTGTGAATAGTAAATTCATGTAAAAATATAATCATAGTAGTTAAATATAGTTATGATCATAACAAATTTCTTTAAATTGTTGGGGTATATATTTTAAGATAAATTTATTCTTTTGAATTGTTTATTCATAGGTTACAGCAGTAAGAGAAAGGAAGAAAAATGAGAAGTAGCAGTTAGCATTTTGATTATATACCAAAGGAATTAGAATCCCATCATGAATTATTAAATATGAAGTTGGAGTATTTAAAATCTCCGTCTCAATGTAATGTTCATATGTTGTCCAGTTTACTGTGCAAATGTGATATTTTGTATGAATTAAAGATTTTAAACATTCTTATTTTTTGACTCAAACAAAAAACACTTGTGTAATGGTTCCCAAACTGGGTTCCACAAAAGCCGATGATGAATTCAAAATCTTTTCTGAGAAAAAAAAAATATATATATATGTGAAGTTTTTACGGAGATGATTTTTTATTTCACGAGAAAATGGCAGTTTGTTAAAGATAGTGCATTATTGCAGTCGTAATCAATAATCATGACGAGGAGTTTAGGCAATGATGAGACACCACAAGAGTTTCGTCAATAAAGAGTAGCCAATTTCTGGATAAATCTTTTATTTATCAACATGAGTGATGCAAGTAACAGTTCCCACAGTATTTGGTATAAACTTATAGCTCTCAGGCTTGATGATGGCTCACTACATCGTTTAAAAGATCTTAAAGAGCTGATATGAAAATTCTACGTGACTTCAACACCAGATAACCATTTGGTTACACTTCCAAACACGACAAAAATCTGCTCTCCAAATCTTGCAAGCGAGTTTTGTTCACGGCGCGTAGGGTTACTGACGACAATGTAACAAGCGCACGAACCAATGAGTGAGAGGTGAATTCAAGCCAAGCGAATGAGGCGAGAGGGAGAAGATTTAACATGAAAGAATCCTCCTAGTAGCCGCGCATTAATTTTGAAGTGAAAAATACCCAGTGTGCGAAGCAGAGCATGGAATAAAAATTTTAAAAAATGGCTTTTAAAAACATTCGAAATGACAAAAGCGTCTCTCAGAATTTTATAGATTGGGGAGTTAATAAAAGCTACGAATGACTTAAAGTTTTAGATTAAGATTTGGAATAAGATAATTATTAATATACGGGTTATTACTTTTAAAAGGACATTAAATAGGAATAAATATTATTAAGAATTAAGGAAATACTCACTATGTCAGAAGTTAGATTAATTTAAAGGACTAATGCAAAATAAATGTGAATGAAATAAATTTTTTATATAACATTATCCCCCCCCCCTCCCCTAAAAATCTGAATGACTGGTATATCCGATGATCTACAAGTTCACTAAGGCAAGCAAGAATTTGGATTACAATATAGTTATCTGGTATTCTATTTAATGTCAAAAATTCTCTGATTTTATTAAAGTTAATTGAATAGTTATTTGTGTAAATGCGAACCTGTGGGAATTGTTTAAATACAATTACAATATAAATATTTTAGTTACAAATAATATTTTTTCACTGCTTAAACATAGTGAAAAGTATGAATATAAAGTAAACAAAAACTTTTTCTTTAATAGTCATCTTAATCAGTAAAAAGTCTGAGTCATAGACCTCTCATTCCCAATAAAAGTTTTTTGGTATGGATATGAAGGTACGGATATGTCAAGTATTAGCCAGCAATACAGTGTATTGATTCTGTAGTAGGATAATTCCAGTTAATCAGAACGTTCAAATAACTAAGAAAGTTCCATCACTACTAAGTTCTAATAAACGATTAAAGTGCACTCATCTAGTAAAGTCCAGTCCGTTAATAAGTTTCAATCAATTAGATATATAATACTTTTTTAGATGTTTTGCTAGCAAGATGTGATTTTTTATCATCAACTAATTCATTATCAATGGTTCTCTTTTATCACAATTCTCAAGAATATTCTCTCTTATAATCTTGTATCACATAATAAATAACAACAACAATTATAATAACATAATTGTTATGTCATGTATTAAAATTTAAGTGTAAAATATATTCATTTAAATATTTCCTTTTTCACATGACATACATTTATTTTTACCATCCCCAAGCCTACATTAAAGTACAAACAAACTCCATTACTTCACGAGGTTTTTCGGGTTCATCCACGATCTATCGCTGTGCTTTTGGATCACTGTTAATCGCTGTTACTTGCTGTTACTTTCGACCCAGAGCTCTCGTCTGACGATCGCTGCTCTGATTGGCCGTTGTTTGACGTCATAGTCCGTGAAGCCAATGGAGTTTCGCGTACGTTTTTCTCTTTACAGAATGGCAGCAACTGTATGCAAATTTTTCCAAAACAGACTGGTATATGTAGCAGGTCAAGATGTTTGTATTTCGCGTTCCTTCCTTTGACTTGCCTTGCATTTTTTTCACGTAACTTGCTTGGAAGCAGCGTTTTGTCTTCTGCCATGTAGCTAATTACGACGTCGTAGCTTAGCTACGTTTTAAAGGCTGCTGGCAGTTGTTAGTTTATTGATGAAAGTTTATTTTGCTTTTATTTTTAATTTTGTTCAGCGAAGCAATGTTGACGTTGGATTGTCATTTGTAATTAGCCATCAATAAAATCATCTTGTTACTCCTGCTGTACTTCTGCTGTCTTCCACATTCATGCATTTCCAAACCTAAAGATTCCACTGCATACTCTGCCTACCTTAGCTGAAAATATAGTTAATTTTTGATAAAAAGAGAACAATAATAATATCAACTATAACAAACAACTTGAAAATAATACTAAATCAATAATTTATCTGTATATAATTTAATTCCTCATTCTTTTTCAATATCAGTGAGGAATGAAAATATACTTAATAAAAGGAAGCAAAAATAAATAAATAGTAAAATAAGAAATGTCTGTGGAAAATTATCAACAATTCAGTAGGATTATGTGCTCATTCTGTTTTCAGTCAAACAAGAGAAACATAAGTTGTTCAATGAAAATAAGACCTTGAAGTGTTCTTAAGAATGGTGGATAATAAGTAGAGAGATTTATTCTATTATTATAATTTAATTTAATCCAGTGAATGTTTATTCAATTTATTTTAATTTAATGTATTATTCTAATCTAATTTGCTATTCTAATTTATGTTACTGTTCTAATTCAATTCAATCCAATATAAGAAATTTTTAACTCGAATCAACCAATTTATGCCTGCATAAAAAGTTAACTCAAGCAAAAATCTCTGCAGTAATATTCTTGGGAATTCCTATATTCAAGAACACACAGTTATACAGAAGAGAATTGATTAGTCAGTTATAATTTGATTTCATTAATTTTAGTTATTTTTTAACTTACTAAGTTTAATATTAAGCTATTGATTTAACATTAGTTTGTTGCTGCTCATGTGATAACTTTAATTTGTCAGGAGGGTAATAAGGGCATAATTTTGATACATGGACTATTTCAGTAAATTTATTTTGAGCCTGTCTATTACTTTCAACATTTACATCAGATAATTTTTTAAGGATTTGATAGGGACCACTAAAAACTTGTGAGAGCTTTCTAATATTGTGATAATGGAATTCTTCATAGATAACAAGATCTCCTATCTCAAATTTTGGCTCCACATAATTTCTATCATAATATTTTTTACTTTTCCAGTAAAATTCATCAGTGCGTTTTTTAGCAATGTTGAGGGCTACCTGGACAGGAGGGTAATAATTTTGCTTAAGAGGGGAATCATAGGGTAATTTGCCAAAAAGTAAATAAGCAGGAGGGAGTTTGGTTATGGAATGGGGTGTATTACCATAAAATCCCGAAAGTAAGCCCCCCCCCCCCTCCTCGAATGTAAGCCCCCCTCACACACGCAATTTTTTATGTACAAAAAATTTATTTTAAAGGGAATTTTCAATCTTTTGATATTTTTGGCAGATTTCCACTTACGTCAATGATTGAGCTGGACCGTTACACCATCAAAACATTATTGTAATAAAAATATTGTGTATAGTAAACACACGATTTTACTGAATGGTGCATGAAAAATTTTATGCAAAATTATATTTTAAAATTACATTAAATTGACGTTTCGGTCAACTTCTATGACCATCATCAGAATATGTATTTCTGTAACATTAAATTGACGTTTCGGTCAACTTCTATGACCATCATCAGAATATGTATTTCTGTAACATTAAATTGACGTTTCGGTCAACTTCTATGACCATCATCAGAATATGTATTTCTGTAACAAAATTGACGTAAATCCTTCCTCTCACATGAAATGTCTGTTTCCCTTCTATGCCCTCTCTAACATAAAAAGTTTGAAAACTTGAGAATCTTAAATCCTTGTACTTCTTTCTGCTCACTAGTAACGTAACAATTAGTAAAAAAATCAATCCTCTACACTACAATCTCCTTTTCCATCCAAAATTTATGCCTCTTCACCCTCAGAATATAAAGTTTAAAATCTGTAAAACTCTTTATAAAAAAAATTATGCTCTGTTTGTTGCTCTCTACTAACAATAAATAAATAATCAGCCATTTAAATTTTCTCTCTACCACCAAGATGTCTGCTTCCGCTCTTTTGCTTCCCCCAGCAAAAAAAAACTTTAAAACTCTATTTAAAAAATATATTCTGTCTTACATGTTGCTCTCTAGTAAAAATAAGTAAATAATCAATCATATAAATTACCCTCCATTCTACTCCTCTCCTCTGAAACTTACACTTCTCCTTCCTTCCTTCCCTCTCCTCTCAGGATACAAAGTTTAAAATCTTTATTAAAAAATTTGCTGTCTAGTAACAATAAATAACTAATCAACCATTTCAATTATCACTTTACCACCAAAATGTCTGCTTCTTTCATTTAGCTAACCCTTATTAAAAAAAAAAAAAAAAAAAAAAACTATTTATAAAAAAAATCCTCTGTCCTCTTTGTTGCTCTCTATTAACAATAAATAAATAATGAATCATCTAAATTACAAACTCCTTCCATCGAAATTCATATTTCCCTCTCATCCAAAGAGTACAAAGTTTAAAATTTATAAAACTCTAATGTGAAGAAATTTTATGTCCTTGTTGCCTTCTAATTTGTCACCTACGTTATCTGTCTACTCCAAAAGCATCTCCCCCCCCCCCCCCCCCACACACACGCAAATTTTAAAATCTGTAAAACTGTATTTTTTTTTAAAACTGCTGTATTTATTTCTCTTTAGTAACAATATTAATGAATAATCAATCATCTAAATTACCCCTTTCTCCCAAAAATTCCACTTCCCCCCCCTGTCTTCTCACCCAGCAAATAGTTTAAAATCTTTAATATTATTATTATTATTATTATGTTGATCTATTTATTACTTTGTAGTAAGGTAACTCATCTCATTTACATCATCTCATATAAGTATCACTCATCTAAAATCATCATTCCGTTTGAAATTTTTTCTCTGTCCTATTCTCCCAAAGAAGAGGAGTGGATTTCTAAATATGTGAGAGGATGAAAGCAAAAATGTTCATCTTTTTTGCAGTTTGGCTGTTCTTCCCTGAATCACACATATGTTTTATGTTTTGAAATAAATATGTTCTCTAAAATATTTCCCCATCCATTAACAAAATATCAGCTGTGAGAACAGCCAAACTACAAAAAGACTAAAATCTTCTCTTTGCCCTTCCCCCCCCCCCCCCTCCATGTCTAGAAATCCATCCCTTTTTCTGGGGATGGAGAATGGAACTTTAAAGGAGAGTTAGATGATCATTTATTTATTGTTGCCACAAAGTGACAATATCACATAAAATCTTTAAAAAATAGTTTTAAAGATTTTTAAGTTTGTGTGCTGAGGGAGGGGTGGACAGCAAATTTTTAGAGGTGGGGGGGAGAAACAATTTAGATAATTATTATTTAATTATAGTTGCAAGAAAGTTCTAAATAGATTAAAAAAAAAACTTGTAAAGACTTTAAAGTATGTACTGGGGTGGGGGGGGGGGGCACAAAGGAAATAAAGAGGACTTTTTGGAAGGGAGGAGGGTATAATGTAGATCGTTATTTAAATATTGCTGGGAAAAAAATCACAAAAAAAGCAGAAAAAATTAAGAAGAAAACTATGCATTTTTAGTACCAGAGGGTGGCAAAGGGGGGGGGGGGGGAACAGTAATTTTGGGAGCAGATTTAGATTATTGATTATTTATTGTTATACAATAAAATAAGAAATTTAAAAAAAATTTTTTTTTTTTTTTTTTATCTACCGAAATACGGAAGATTCCTGCCCCTTTTTTTAAATGTTACAATTTTACAGATTTTAAATTTTATGAGATGCATTTGTAGGAGGGGAGGAGAAGCAGGGGTTTTAGGAGGATGGGTTAATTTAGGTGGTAGGTTGGAGTTATTCATTTTTAATATATAGGTACTTAATAAGTCTGAAAAGAAGTTTAAAATTAAAATGTTATAAAGCTTAAACTATGCATTTTTGGTACCAGAGGGGGGGGGGCAAAGGGGGAAACAGTAATTTTGAGAGCATATTTATATGATTGATTATTTGTTGTTACAATAAAATAAGAAATAAAGAAAAATATTAAAAAAATGATTTAAAAATATTTTTCTTTTTTTTTAGGGGGGGGGGCAGGATTTTAGGGTTGGATTTATTTTTATTTTATTTTATTTATTTATTTTTTAATCTGCCAAAATACGGAAGACTCGCTTCTTTTTTTTTTTTTGACAATTTTACAGATTTTAAATTTTACGAGATGCATTTGAAGGGGAAGGATCTTCATGAGATAAGGTTGGGGGGGGGGGGGGGGGCAGGGAGAGAGAAGCAGAGATTTTAGGAGCTGGGGTTAATTTAGGTGGTAGGTTAGATTTATTTATTTTAATATAGAGTATTTAATAAGTTTGAAAAGAAGTTTAAAATTAAAAAGTATAAATGTTAAACTATGCATTTTTGGTACCAGAGTGGGGGGGGGGGGAAACAGTAATTTTGAGAGCAGATTTAGATTGATTTTAGATAGATAGTATTTTCTGTTACAATAAAATAAGAAAAATATTTAAAAAATGATTTTTAATTTTTTTTTTTTTTTGGGGGGGGGGGGGGGGCAGGATTTTAGGGTTGGGAATTTATTTTTATTTTATTATTATTTTTTTTTTAATCTGCCGAAATACGGAAGATTCTCGCCCCTTTTTTACTTCTAAATTAATGATAAAAACAGGTTTTTAAATGATTTTTAGAAAAAAAATCCCGATTATAAGCCCTCCTCTCAAATTTAACCTTTTTGATTTTGAAAAAGGGGGGGCTTACAATCGGGATTTTATGGTATTGTATTCATTAACTACTTCGGTCAGAAGTTTGGTCCAAGGAATTTTGGAGGTAGTAGAATTAACTTTACACTTTAATCTAGTAACTATTGATTGATTCACTCTCTCACACTTGCCATTCGCTTGTGGGTGATGTGATGTGGTTAAACGTTGCTTAATATTGTGGTTTCGCAAAAAACTTTTTAACATAGGTGAAGTAAAGGCTGCATTCCTATCACTTAATACCTTTTGAGGACCCCGTATATTGAAAATTTTGTTGAAACAGAATAATTGTTGAGGGAATTGAATATTGAAGACTTGTTTTAAGCAATTTGTGTATGTTTCTGTGGTAACACTTTTTGAGGGAAATGCCCAAACATATCTGGTTGCATGGTCGATGATGATGTGTAGATATTTTTTGGTGGAGTTATAATAATTGAATCCTCCCACAGTATCAATAGAAAGACATTCAAAAGGTTGATCTGTGGTTGACATAGCTTGTAATAAGCCAAATTTTGTCTGTCTGGGTTTTTTATTCTTTTGACAAATAACACAATGTTTTACAAAATTGGTTATATCTTGAGTCATGTCAGGCCAATAATAATTAGGGGAGATTAAATTTAACATCTTTTGGATACCAGGATGACCAAATTTCTCATGAGCAACATTAAGTATTTTTCTCCTTGAAGACATGGGGACTACTATTTTTGAAAATCCTTTCTTTTTAATTATCATAAGTCCATTTTCATTTAGATAATTTTTACCACACACATTATCTTTTTTCTGCTTCTCTATAATTTCTTTAACGTCCAGAAGAAAAGTAAGTGGTTGAATAAAATGTGAAACTGGGTTTCTTGACAACATGTCGGCTTCGACATTTGTGGATCCCTTTTTATAAACTATATTATATTCAAACATGCTCTCAACTTCAAAGACCATCTAAATAACCTGCCTCTCAGATGTTTAGTATTTTTTAACCATACAAGAGATGCATGATCAGTATGAATGGTAAAATTTACACCATGAAAATAATGATAGAATTTGTTTAAGGTGTCAATGATGGCAAGACACTCTAACTCGGTAATAAAGTAATTTTTCTCATAACTTCTCAATCCTCTAGAGTAATAAGCAATTGGATGTAAAAAATTATTACTGTCTGGTTGTTTTAGTACTGCACCTACTGCCACCTGTGAGGCGTCAACAAACATATGGAGGGGTAAATTAGGGTCATAAATTTTTAAGAAAAGAATCTTGACAATCTGTATTCCATTCCCATAATGTATTTTTCCTGAGTAATCTATTAAGAGGGCCTCGAATTTTGGCATATTTATCTATAAACTTGTGATAAACATTGATAGATCCTAAGAATCTCTGAAGTTCCTTTACATTTGAAGAAGGTGTTTTAATTTTTTTATTACTTCAATATTAGAGTTAGCAGGAGTTAATGTGCCATTCTGGATGGTATATCCTAAGAAGTTAATTTTATTTTGAACAAAATTGCATTTAGATAATTTAAGTTTAATGTTTTTAAGTCTACATAATTTAAATATTTTGTTTAAATGTTGCATGTGTTCTTCTAATGAGGAAGAAAAAAATAATGATATCGTCAAAATAAGGCAAGTAAAGTCTATTTTGTATTTAGTAAGTATTTTTCTAAGAGTTCTATTAAATATTGGGGGGCCTAATTTAATACCGAAGGGCAAAACTAACCACTTAAAGAGCCCAGAGTTGGTAGCAAAAGCCAATTTTTCAGTATCAGATGGATGTATGGGTATGTGCCAGAGGCTAAATCTAAAGTTGAAAAATACTGCGCACTACTCAGTTTATCAAAAATTCCATCGATATGAGGTAGGGGTTCTGCGTTATTTTTTATTATTGCATTTAGTTTTCTATAGTCAACACATAATCTAGTTTTTTTACCTTCTTCTCTTTTCATTACTAATGTAATAGGGGCAGAATAGGGACTATTGCTCTCTTTAATTAAACCAGCATCTAATAATGATTGAATTTGATCTGAAATTTATTTTTCTTCTAAAGGGGAAGTTCTGTACGGCCTCAGAGATATTGGTAGGTCAGATTTAAGGAAAATACGTTGTGGTTCAATATTAATTCTCCCGACGACATATTTATTTTTAGAAAAAATGTCTAAATAATCCCTTATACTTTCCCTTAAATTTTCATTTTC
Organism: Maratus michaelseni; assembly: GCA_963931845.1. Lineage (NCBI taxonomy): Eukaryota > Metazoa > Arthropoda > Arachnida > Araneae > Salticidae > Maratus > Maratus michaelseni. The sequence continues at coordinate 312,778,859 of OZ007586.1, forward strand.
TATAGAATTTATTTCCCCAAGTAATTTAGAATTATCAACATTAGATTGAACAAAGGATTGAGGAGATATGATCTTTCCATAATCGGGTTGCACTGTCTGATAATCATAGTTTACGTTAAAATGAAGTAATCTTAAATTATCACTAAATATGCTCTTAGATTGCTTTAAAATAAGGTCTCCTTGTAATACTCTACATTTAGCACAATCAATAACTAAATTAAACTTACAACATTCTTGTAAACCTAATATAGCATAATCTAATTCTGTATTACATATCAAAAATCTAATATTTTGTTGCACATTACCTAATTTAAACAATAAATTACAAGCTTTATCTATTACAACAGTTCATTTGGCTTGGCCAATAATAACAGGTGGAATATTTATAACTTTAAGCATTTAACAAATTTAAAAGGTAAAATAGTTATGGTTGAGCCAGAGTCAATCACACAAGGTAATTCCCTGTTATTTACATATCCAGATACAATCAATTGTCATATATTATTACTAGATGGTTGTGGTTCACTAAGAGGAGGTGCATAAAATTGCAGAGGGTTAACATTGAATACACAACTCCTCTCCCAGTGGTAAGCATTTTGGATACCTCTATTTAAACACATTTGACATGGTCTACTTGGATATTTCCTCTGAAAATGAGTAGTAGGCAACCTAGGATTAATCAATCTAGAATTTGGAGCATTAAAATTGTTCTGTGCATGAAAATTTCGACTTGGGCGAACCCAATGTCTAGGTGCATAATCATATTGTTGCAATGATCTATAATTCTGAGAATTATGCCTAGAATTACTATTGTGGACATGAGAAGTAGGAATCACTACTAGCTGTTTAGCCATTCGGTACCAGTCTATTGTATTTTTTGGAGGATTACTAATCACATAATTCTGGTACTCAGGCTTGAGACCATCTGTTAATCCTTGTACTGTTATGGTTTCACATAAACAAAGTTGTCTACCTATTTCAACCTTTTTTCGAAAATACTTTTCCAAATCATTGAGATCATTTAATTTCATGGAAGCAAACTCTGAAAATCGAGGAACATGAGCAGTAATAAATTTCTCAGTAAGAATATCAGTAATTTTATCAAAGGCAGTATATTCTAAACATTCATTTACAAATACCTTCAGAGCCTCTCCTTTTAGAAATTTTGAAGTATTTTTAATCTTCCAGTTTTCATCTTTTTTATCAGAAAGGCATGTTTTGTCAAAATGGTTTAACCAAGACTGTATATTCATTCCAGAATCGAAATCAAAAGGAATGATATTTATTTCGTTTTCACTCATTTTGTTATCACTAGGGGCTTTTACAAATCCAGATCGCAATAATAATATAAAAATTAAAGAGAATAAACACAACAATATGTAAAATAAAATGTAAATACCTCCATCTCTAATAAATAATGATAATAATAATAATACAATAAATAAGAAAATCTGAGCGTAAATTAAATAACACAAAAATAAATAAAATAATAAATAATACACAATAATAAATCTTCATAACTTATGCAACTCCATTTGGTGCAATAGTTTTCCTTTTGTAATTTTTAAGAAGACTGATAATTTTATTTATTTATTTATGTGATGATCATTTTTCATTCTTTTTTCTATAAAAGAAAACATTTTATTAGATTACTCTGTAGTCATATTCGAGATGACGAGATGCATTGTAGAATTTCACACAGCATGTTATCTGGTGTTGTCCAGGTATAAAAGATTCGATCACTTTTTATGAATATTTGATGTGCATGTCGTGAGAATCAGCAACATATTAGCAGGTTACATCCCTATTTATTGGAGATTGGCGTGGCATAAGTTCATGGCATCCTGACCGGCTTTCTGTGAAGTTTTTATGAAGATGATTTTTTATTTCACGAGAAAATGGCAGTTTGTTAAAGATAGTGCATTATTGCAGTCGTAATCAATAATCATGGCAAGGAGTTTAGGCAATGATGAGACACCACAAGAGTTTCGTCAATAAAGAGCAGCCAATTTCCTGATAAATCTTTTATTTATGAACAGGAGCGATGCAAGTAACAATTCCCACAGTATTCAGTATAAACTTATAGCCCTCAGGCTAGACGATGGCTCACTATATTCTTTAAAAGATCTTAAGAGCCTACGTCAGTCACGCAGAAAATCGCATCAAGATGGCTGCCTGATTTTTAAAGGCGTGCGAGGGGATTGTCTAACTTCAAATGACTGACAGGGAATTTCTCCAATTAGCAAGCGAACGGTAATTTCTTCCCCTCCGTCTTGAAAGTATTGGTGCTATCAGTATCAATCTTGGGTAATTACCAAGATTTTAAAAGTAGAAAGACTTTTATCAGTTTCATGATTCCCAAAATTCTATTTCAAAACGCCTGTTTTGATTTTCGGAATAGATTTTTATACAGATTTTTTTTTAGCCGTTCATTTTACAGCTTTTACAACAAAATATTAAGATTATTGTAATATAAGAACGACTTTATTATGTGTAATACAGTTACGAAAACCGGAGTATTGAAAGACTAAAAAATATCAGATATACAAATGAGTTAAAATAACAATATCTTGGTGGATTCTGTTTAGAATTCGCAATGTCCTAAGAGAATTAAATAAGATTAATAACATGAAGATTCAAATAGTATCTTCATGAAATTAGAAGAAAAAAAAAGTTAAACAGATTTATTTTAATCATTGTACTTTCTGTATTAGGAAGGAAGGCAAACGGCAGACATAAATTCCGGACAGAAGGTTGGGGGGGGGGGGGGGGGTATAGATCTAATACCTCCGTAGTCATTTATAGTAATAATAAAAAAAATTATAACTAGGACTAAAAAGGCAATCTAGAATGCCCATAAAGAAGGACGACGTAATTAAATTTATATCTAAAATAAAGAAAACAGAAGTTTGTGTGCTCATCTGTGTGTCTTTTCGCTGTGTTCTGAAGACACTGCTGCACGCAGAGCTACAAAATTTGGTAGCAAGGTACCTCTGTATGCAGTTTTGAACCTCGAAGCTGGAATATGGAATTTTTGATTATTTTTTTAAAATTTAATTTTGTATGCAATTTTTAGTGTTCTTTTCCCGTTTTGCAGAGATTTTTTCACATTAGTAATAAGAATCCGGTTCTAATTCTTTAGCCCAATATAATAAATTTCGTACTCTTTTCAATAAAGTTTATTCGTACAAATATTTTGAAATTTTTTGTGATTTTTTTACTTTGTCACTAAGACATTTTCTCCAGAATAATTGATTGGTTTTTTGATTGATTCCATTTCGCCCCCGGTTATGTTCAAAATCATGATTTTTTTTTTTCCATTTTTAGCTTGGAGAGTGTTGATAATTCTTAAAAGATAACAAACCAAGATTTTAAATGGAAGGGAGAATCATTAATTGTTCCAATTTAGATTTTTTGATTAGATTTTTTATATTTTTTATGCGTTTTTTTCACGTTTTGCGGCGATTTCTTTACATTATTGAAATGAATCCAATTTTAATCTTTTAGGCCAATATAGTAATTTTTTTTTCCTCTTTTCAGAAAAAGTTATTCCATAAAGTAACCGAACATCGATTCTTGAATTTTTCGCGATTTGTTTTATACAATTTTTTAGAGTTTTTTCATATCATTTATGTATTTGATTTTAGAAATTTGCAACAATAACTTACTGTATTTTGAAGTCAAACAAAAAAAGCGGCATTTTGTTTCTGTGTCAAAAGTTAACGATAATTGTTAATGTCCTTGGTTTAATTTTTAGGGGACGAGGGGTGTCCGGACATAATTTAAACATTGCGTTAATGCTCTGATCGAAACTCCCCCTCCCCAATCAGAACATTTTTAATATTAAACTGATTCAAACAAAATATTTTCTAACATTCTTCTCAGGTCCCTCAGGTAGTACATAAACTTCGGTATAATTTTCTCAGCCTTTGGTGACCACCATTTCTGCATATTAATCTCCACGGGGGAGGGGTATTTTCTCGGGGTCTATAGACACGATTTCATCGAAAATTGGTTGATTCAACTTAATATGAACTAATTAAGATATAGATTTGGAACTTTTGGCGTTGGAAAGGGGAACTAAAAGATTTTCAGCACGTACGCAGCACACCTGCTATATGGTGCCATACGCAGCGGGACATTTTCTGGAGTTTCGTTCTGAAAGAGGATTGTGTAAAACAAAGTACTTTCTCTGGCGGTGGGAAGTGGAACTAAAAGATTTTGCATTGGTTACCACCATTTCTAAATTTTAATCTCCAGTGGGGATTTTATTTTCTCGGGTTCTATGGGACCAATATCAATGGGAATTAGTTCATTCAAATTAACATGAAATAACTAAGATATAGATAACTAATTAAGATATAGATTTGGTGCTTCTTGGCGGTGAAAAATGTAATTGAAAGATTCTCTAGCGTGTGCGCAGCACACCAGCTATAGGATGCCATAGACAGCAGGGACTCATGTCGGAGGTTCGCTTAGAACATAATGTGCTCCCAGGGGGTGGAACAAAAAGATTTTCCTGCCCATTCGACAAAATGGCTATTTTAATGGAAACGGCAAAATAAAATTACCGATTTGATAATCCTTGACAATGAAATATTCTCATTTTTGTTCATCCTTTAATATTAAATAAACCGTTAGAGGTATCGATTCGAAACACGCAATTTTAAAGTAGTTCATTTTTCCGATTCCGAAAATGCAAATTTTGTGAAAATCGGACGGTGAAGATTACTCTGAGTAATTCAGTTTCTGAAGAATGGAAATGACAGATTTTCCGTTTTAAGTTTCTCCTACAAAATAGAGTGAAAATGATATATTTTGATGCAATCAAGTTGAATATTCTATCCCAGAGACACTTTTAAGAGCCTACAAAAGTCATATTTTTTCTCCCAACGAGATGGCGGCTGGTGATTTCCAGCCGACAAGAAGACTGTCTAACTTCAAATGATTGACAAGGAAATCCTCCAATGAAAAAGAATAAATTCAACCAATGATCTGTAATATTTTCTTGCTGCTATCACTCTTTAGTAATTGCCAAGATTTTAAAAGTCTACAAAAATGAATGATTTTAACCCGTTCATGATTAGCGTCCAAAAAATAAGACGTTTTGAATTTTCGAAAATAAATTAATATATTTTTTGACAGATTTTTTTTTTCTATACTGCTCAAAAAAATTAGGGGAGCAAGCAAATAAAAGAAGATAACCGTGCGAGACAGCCATGCATGGGTATAAAATGGAGAGTACACGTGTATCAATGCGCAATACAGAAAATAAGTCGCAAAAAAATTGTAAGGGAGCTTTAATTCTTTGAAAGGATGGAAAGAAGATAAAAAGATGGTTTAGGGCAACAATTTCGTTACATGTAAATTACGCAAAAAAGTATTGTTTAGTAATGATGCAAGTTGTTTAATATGGTGTGTGGTCCCCTCTAACAGCTAAAACTTCTACACACCTGTTTTCTATGGATGTGATGAGGTTATCGATAACCCTTTGAGGAATACTGTTCCACTCTTCCAGAATTGCAATCTCCTTGTCCCAGACAATAAAAAAAAGCCTTCGTCTTGCTGCAATGCGTCGTCCGAGTGTGTCCCAAACATGCTCGATCTGATTCAGGTCAGGAAATTATGCTGCCAATTCCATACGCTGTATTGTTTCAGTTTCAACCATTTTCTCGAACAGATGAGCTGTATCCGATCAGGCATTATCATGCATGAAAATAAAGGAATCACCATGGGTGAAGAGTAAGGCATGACATGAGGTCTCCGTATCTCGTCTGTATACCTTTGGGCCGTCAAAGTGTCATTCCAAATGATATCCAGGTCCGTACGTTCACCTATGCTGATTCCAGCTCATACCATCAACCCACCTTGTCTGTAATGTGATCTTTCACGAACAAATATGGGGTTATTTCGAGTGCCCCTTTCCCTCCATACAAAAACACGTCGAGTGTCACACTCCAGACTGAATAGGGAAGCAGCATTTGACTCCATTCCGTTGCCTTCAATCTTGATGTTCAACAGCCCAACTTCTTCAGGCCGCACAGTGGCTTGTGGTCAACGGAATACAGATCATTGGCCTACGTGCATAGAGACCAACCTTATGAAGCATATTTAACACTGTTTGGCTGGACACCCTTTGTCGTGTTGCCAAGAGCTACCGTTTTTGCAACTGAGTATCATCCTCTTTTCTGTCTCGACAAGCTGTTAACAGGATACATCGGTCATCAGTTGCTGTGGTGCATGTGGTTGACCTTGCCCTGGTCGACATCTAACATTTCCCGTTTCTTGGAATCAATTCCACAGCCTTGCAAGGACATTTCTTGCAACTCCAACAGCTTCCGCTACACTTCGTTCTGCTTGCCCGGATTCAAGTCTATCTCTAATACGCCAAGCCATGGATTCCGGTAAATCACGTTGTTGTGACATTTTCAAATCACCCTTTCTCAAAACAAAAGCTGAGCAATTGAATTTCGCAACTGAGACAGTGAAACAGACATTTCTGCAAAATCCTGATTTCTTCACTTATCTCCTTTTTCTGTTTTTTGATGTCATGAACTTTAATTTGCAAATGAAGTTTTATTTTTCTGTTTTCTGCTATGTTTTAAATTAAGGATGTTTTAATTTAAGTTACTTATTGGTGTAAGTATTTGTGTAATTTTGTTAAAACCATGTGCTCCCCTAACTGTTTTGAGCAGTGTATTTTTTCGTTCATTTTACACTTTTTACAACAAAATATTGATATTAGTATAATATAAAGAACTACTTTATTTCATGTAGTGCAATTACAAAAACCGGAGTATTTAAAAAGAATAAAATATCAGGTATAAATGAGTTGAAATAACTATTTCGGTAACTTTTTTTTTAGAATTCGCAATTTCCTGAAAGACTCAAATAGGATACAATAACATTACATGTTAAAATAGCATCTTAAGATGCTATTTTAACAAATTTCATGAATTCATGAAATTTTAGAAAAAAAAATGTTAAACAGATATGAAGATTTTAAACATTGTATGTTGTTTTCTACCAGAGGGAGGGGGGAAAATGAAGTCTAAAGCAGGGTGATGAGGCGATCGCCCCCACCTCTTGGGCTAATAAAAGGTCTACAAACTATCATTAAGGTCTGCACCTGAAAGTCACAGGCCAAAGACTGGTCAGCTGGCCAAGTAAATTTTCATTCATGAAACTCGGGTCCGGCTTGGTTTCCACACTTTCCTCACTCGGCCGGGCCGGACATTACTTTTCTCTGCAGACTCGTGCCGGGCCGCACTAGACTTCTTTTCTGGGTCGAGCCTGGAGTGGAATTCATTCTTCCTAGAGGTATGCATCGGCTGAAATATCCAGATTCGGGATCCGTATGGTATAAAAGCTAAGATTTTGTTCCGGTTCCAACCCAACAAATATGAAAACCATTGTTATCTCGACTGGTGCATCCTCTAAATTATTTCCTCCCAGTCCATGTTGGATTCGCATTTTTATTACTTTCTTTGATCTTTGCAAGAAAAAAGTATTGGATTCATGAAAATTTTCGAATTCTGGTTTTCGACGGATTTATACATTTTAAAAGGTACTCAACACGATTTCACTGTTTGCATTTCTTCTAACTTTACAAAAAAAAGTATTGGACCGGTGAAAATTTTTGACTTATGATTTTAAACGAATTTATATGTTTTAGAAGACTTGAATACGATATGACTATTTTTAGAAAATGTCTGTCTGTATGTTTATGAAAAAATTTTGTGGGCGGCCTATCTCAGGAACTAATTCACAGAATTTAATAAAATTTTAGATATAGCTAGAACTTAAAACAAATTGGTGCTGATTAGTTTTTGGTGTAAATCGCTCAACAGGTGATGCTGCTATGCTACATTTTTCCCGATTTACGCAATAGCTCTGTCTCAAGAACTAACGTACAGATTTTCATCTACCTTCAAATTCAGTTAAACGTGGATATCAGTTGTTGCTGATTAGGTTTCGGTGTATGTAGCCCAAGAGGTGGGGCTGCCATGCTGCATTATTCACAATTTTCAAGCTAACTCTATCTCAAGAACTAATGCAGAGATTTCCAACAAATTTCAGATTCAGTTTGGCATTGACATAGGTTGTTGCTGATTAGGTTTTGGTGTACACCGCCAAAAGGTGTCGCTGCTATGCTGCAGTATTCACGATTTTCAATATAGCTATATCTCAAGGACTAATGCACGGATTTTCATTATAAGTTGTAACTTATTATGCGTTGGTATAAATCGCCCTACAGGTGGCGCTGCTATGCTGTATTTTTCTGAATTTCCGCAAAAGCTCTATCTCAAGGACTAATGCACAGATTTTCATAAAACTTCAGATTCAGTTTCACATCGCCATACGTAAGTTGATGCTGATAAGGTTTTGGTGTATACCACCCAAAAGGTGGCACTGCTATGCTGCATTATTCACGATTTTCTAGATAGCTGTATTTCAAGGACTAATGCACGGATTTTCATTACATTGCAGATTCAGTTAGACGTTGACATAAGTTGTTACTTATTAGGTTTTGGTGTAAATCGTTCAACAGTTGATGCTGCTATGCTGGGTTTTTTTTGCAGGATTTCCGCAGTAGCTCTATCCCAAGAAGTAATGTACAGATTGTCATCAAATTTCAGATTCAGTTAGACATGGACATAAATTGTTGCAGGTTTGGTGTATACCGCCCAACAGGTGGCACTGTATGTGGCATTATTCACTATTTTCAAGATAGCTATATCGCAAGAAATAATGCACGGATTTTAATAAAACTTTATATTTAGCTAGACATTCATATAAATTGGTGTTGATTAGTGTTTGGTCTCAATCGCTCAACATACGGCGCTGCTATACTACTCTTTTCACGATTATCACAATAGATATATCTCAATAACTAATGCACAGAATTTCATCAAATTTCAGATTCTGTTTGACCCTGACATATATAGACGCTGATTATGTTTTGATGTAAATAGCCCAACAGATGGCTCTGTATGCTGCTTTTTTCATGATTTTCACGATAGCTATATCTCTAAAACTAATGCACAGAATTTCATCAAACTTCAGATTCATTTAGATGTTGGCATAAGTTGTTGCTTATTAGGTTTTAATGTAAATCTCCCAACAGGTGACGCTGCTAAGCTTCATTTTTCAGGATTACACGATTTTAGCAATAGTCATATCTCAAGAACTAATGCACAGAATTTAATGAATCTTGGGATTGAGTTAGACTTTTATATAAATTGCTGCTGATCCGTTTTTGGTGTAAATAGCCCAACATACTGCATGGCGTTGCTACGCAGTTTTTTTCTCCATTTCCGCAATAGCTCTATCTGAAGAACTAACGTAGGGATTTTCAACAAATTTCAGATTCAGTTAGACTTTGACATAGGTTTTTGCTGATTATGTTTTGGTGTATACCGCCCAAAGTTAGTGCTGCTATGCTGTATTATTCATGATATTCAACATAGATATATCTGACGAACTAATACACGGATTTTCATTAAATTACAGATTCAGTTTGATGTTTACATAAGTTATTGCTTAATTGATTTTGGTGTAAATCTCCCAATGTGTGGTGCTGCATGTTGCGTTATTCACGATTTTTAAGACAGCTCTATCTAAAGAAATAATGCACGGAATTTAATAAATCTTTTTATTCAGTTATGACCTTCATATAAATTGGTGCTGATTAGAGTTTGGTATAAATCGCTCAACAAGTTGCGCTGCTATGCTACATTTTTCACGATTTTCAAGATTGCTATACCTCAAGAACTAATGCACAGAATTTAATCAAATTTCAGATTCTGTTTGATCCTGACATAAATAGATGGTGATGACACTTTAGTGTAAATAACCCAAAAGATGGCGTTGCTATGTTACTTTTATATGATTTTTATGATAGCTATATCTAAAAAAACTAATGAACAGAATTTCATCAAATTTCAGATTCAGTTAGACATGGACATAAGTTGTTACTGATTATGTTTTGGTGTATACCACCCAAGAGGTGGCAATGCATGCTAGTTATTCATGATTTTCAAGATAGCTATATCTCAAGAACTAATGCACGGAATTTAATAAAACTTTGTATTCAGTTAGACCTTCATATAAATTGGTGCTGATTAATTTTTTGTGTAAATCGCTCAAACGGTAGCGCTGCTATGCTACATTTTTCAGGATTTTCACGATAGCTATATCTCAAAACCTACTGCACAGAATTTCATCAAACTTCAGATTCAGTTACACTGTAAAAAAAGTCTGTAATTTTGACAAAAAAAGTATTTTACTTTTTTTAAAGAAAATATTGTTTAAAGGAAAAACACTTTTTACCTGTAAAAAAATGTGGATTTTTCATTTTTACAGAAAAATCTATATGTTTTACAGAAAAAAACTGTTTTAATAAAAATATATGGATATTTTCTGTAAATTAAACGGTTTTCCACCGGCGCCAAAATTGACAGTTTTTTCTGTTAATTTGAGAGATTTTTTTTACAGTGTAGAATTTGACATAGGTTTTTGCGCATTAGGTTTTAATGTAAATCTCCCAACACCTGGCGCTGCTATGCTGCATTTTTCAGGATTAACATGATTTTAGCGATAGTCATATCCCAAGAACTAATGCATGGAATTTTATAAAACTTTAGATTCAGTTCGACCTTGTTTATATGTTGCTGCTGATTCATGTTTGGTGTATACAAAACATGTATGATATAGACGAAAGTTTTGGGAGTGGCACATCCGACTAGTTTTCTTCTATCGATACAAGAAGAAAGTATTGGATTTGTGTAAAATTTCGACGTCCTGTTTTTCAAAGATTTATACGTTTATGGAAATCCTGAACACGATATTATTGTTTTTCAAAAATGTCTGTATGTGACACAAATTTTTGGGCTCTCTATGTCAGCAACTAATGCATGGAGTGTAATCAAATTTCATATTCAGTTATACATTGACAGAAATATGTGGTGATTAGGTTTTGGTGTAAATCTCGTAAAAGGTGCAAATCTCGCAGCTTCTATGCTGCATTTCTCAAGATTTCTGCGATAGCTATATTCCCAGAACTACTGTATGAAATTTCCTGAAAATTCATATTGTGTTAAGTCGTGTATATAAGTCGTTTCGGCTCTTGCCAATCAAGCTTTTGTACGGGCTGAGCCGACTTCGGGCAGAACTTTTAGCGTTTATATCGTACTAGGCCAATATATATATATATTTATACGGACCAGGTCGATCTCGAGCCGAACTTTTAGCTTTTATATCGGTTGGGTCATTATATTTTTTGTACGGGGCGGTGAAAGCCCGGTCCTGGAAATTTCGACCCATTTAGACAGCTAACCGACATATCTAAGCTAGTTTTATGAGTTTATATGCTTATTTCAGCCAACGTCCCATAGGTACTGAATGTCTATTTCTTTAAAATGTTTAAAAAATTGTTTACTGAATTACAACTAATCTTAGTAATAAAATGAGGCTGCGCCGCCAGGCTCTTGAGCGCGCCCGTCAGCACATCAACCGTCGCACCCAAGTCCTGAAAGACTTTTAACGCACTAGACCAGGAGGGTCCTCCTGTAAGTGCTGCGGCCGGTGGGAGCGCCATTACCTGCTGAACACTCCCTTTAACCCAAGCGATTTACGACAAAAGTCGCTGCGATATGCGATGGAACCCACACTTCGAGGACACCACCACAAAACACTTGGGGAGACGCTGGAGACCTCCGACAGCTTCGTAGCCGGAACCCAAAAGTGGGAACCGGGTCCTAGGCCTTATGCCGAACTACCGCAACGACTCTTGTTGTACGGCAGTTTCCGATCATCGAGTCCTAGGGGAGGAGGAAACGACTGGTCTCATCGGCTGCGGCGAGGAAGAGGAAGCGACTGGTCTCATCGGCTGCGGCGAGGAGAAGGAGCCTCTCGCCAGCCCGAGACCTCAAGGAAAAGTGTCCATGAACGCATAGACACGTCCTGGCATAAGTTGTCGTCCCCAGAAGTTTTCCCTCCGGCGAAGCCCTGCAAAGAAATGCAGGTAGTGGCCAGTCGACTCAACTGGGGTGTCATCCACATATAAAACAAAACATAAACAAAAAGACAACAATGAAAAAAGGGAGGCACCACTATCGGTACTCTGAAGGTCATGGAAAATTAATTCAAAAGCGCCAAAGAGGCGGTCCCGATCAAGAAAGTTATTTCCAAGATTCCAGCTAATCGAACAGTCCAGGGAAAGAACATACACTATATTGACAAAGGTGATTGGTCACTTGCGATTTTAGACGTTTTGTTAACTATCTAGATAAATATATGAGGAATTAACCTGAAACTGCAGGTGTGTAAACAGTATAGTATAGGTTATATATTTCCGCGAAGATTTTTTCACGAAACCCCACAGGGGACAAGTCAACAAATTGAAAAAGAACGAATATATTTTGGAAAAACCTGTAAAAACTAATGTAGCAAAGGCGTTCAAACTCGAGATTATTAATAAGTGGCTTATTGTAATATACTATGTTCATTTGTATGAGGATAGCATGTATACTCGTAGAGAAATGAAGGTTTTTATAAAAACAGTCCCAAATTTCGCTAGTTTTTTGCTTATAATTTGCAGAGTTCTTAACATAAAAAAAAGTTATTTTCAGAAAATATGACAAATAACATTGTACATATAACTCTGCAATCAGAATTAAAAAATAATAAATATTAGATGAAAAATGAGCAGATTTACTAAAAAATGTTTCACTGCGCATGCGCGAATGCAATTAAAATATAATATGCATAATGTATTAGCTAAGTATATAGAGCAACTTTTGTGCAAGTCTCAAAATCATAGCTTGAAAATTCTGAAAATTATCGTCGATAGAATAAGCTCGAAATCCGTTGTTCCCAAAAAGAAGCAAAAAGATGAGGGGTTGTATCAAATATCTGTTGATTAGTGCCAAGATAGCGTACACAATATTTCACGTACTACTATATTTGGATACAACCCCTCATATTTTTGTTTCCTTTTGGGAACAACGGATTTCGAGCTTATTCTATCGACGATAATTTTCAGAATTTTCAAGCTATGATTTTGAGACTTTCACAAAAGTTGCTCTATATACTTAGCTAATACATTATGCATATTATATTTTGATTGCATTCGCGCATGCGCAGTGAAACATTTTTTTAGTAAACCTGCTCATTTTTTATCCAATTTTTATTATTTTTTAATTCTGATTGCAGAGTATTGTGTACAATGTTGTTTGTCATATTTTCTGAAAAGAACTTTTTTTTATATTAAGAACTCTGCAAATTATGAGCAAAAAACTATGCGAAATTTGGGACTGTTTTTATGAAAACCTTAATTTCTCTACGAGTTTCCATGCTATCCTAACAAAAATGAACACAGTATATTACAATAAGCCACTTATTAATAATCTTGAGTTTGAACGCCTTTGCTACATTAGTTTTTACAGGGTTATTGAAAAGATATTCGTTCTTTTTCAATTTGTTGACAGTTCCCTATGGGGTTTCGTGAAAAAATCTTCGCGGAAATATATAACCTATACTATACTGTTTACACACCTGCAGTTTCAGGTTAATTCCTCATGTATTTTTCTAGATAGTTAACAAAACGTCTAAAATCGCAAGTGACCAATCACCTTTGGCAATATAGTGTACATCCTCCCAAGGAGTTGATACGGTTACACGGTGACCTAAGTGGCCCCGAGTACTCCTATCACTCTTCTTACAAACGGGCAATGCTCTTCTTCCCTCGACCATTGAGGTTGACACAAAACTACTCCTGCTGCAGACCATGCGTGTACGCCACATGCCGGTAACTACGGTCTGCCGCCTGCTAGTATTGAGGGTTGCTTCACGCCGCCTCACGCAGTAACCAAGCGTCACTGCAGAGCCACCATGCACAGTGCTCTTCGGAGTTCGATCTCGCCTCCGCCAATGCCCCAGATAAAGATTTGGAAACTATCTGACCGCTGTTAGCTAGTCGTTGCTCATCGTCACCTACCTCGACGCAGGGCGAGGGTCCCGCTCGAGCAACTGAGATAGGCCTACGAGGCGTCCTTCTACCACCTAGGGAGGAGGCTTCCAACATTGGCCGAGTCCTCACGCCGCAGAAAACCTGAGCTTATGAATGGTAGACCCAGACTCAGTGGGCTGCGTCACTGAGTCTTTTTGGCGTCTCTGTTTTTTTGGACGCCCCTCTATCACCGGCGCACCACATTGAGGTGGCGGTTCATCCGTGTCCTGCCTCCGTCGTGTCAAACATCTCGTTTTGTCGGGATTCCGGTCATCTTTCCTACTGAAGGGGCCGAGTCGGAATCTCCGGAGAAGCCCGCCGAAATTCTTAGCCATAAAGAAACAAGCAATCTTATATCTAGTTAATCTTTTTGACATAATTCGGAATACTGGAGAGTAATTAAAGCTTAAAATTGTCACTATTAGTACACTGAAAAGTATTATTGCCCTTGAAAAGATCGCGCCTTTATACGACTTCGAGAAGGTATCTCCCAATGTGTCCTGATATACACAGTTCCTCTAAAAATATTTTCTATGAATGCTTTGTATATATATCGTCCTACCGTAGTATAAGATTATTCTAAAAAAAATCCGAACAACCATTTTACTAGTACTAGTGTTGTAACGTTCTATCCTATAGCTGTATTTCCAAAGGGTTCGTTGTTCCTTTTGGAATTTTATTACAATGTGCAATTCCTCCATTGAGTCATAAGCGATGTTACTGAGATGTAAGCTCACCCTGTCTCTCTCTACCCACTGGTACCTCTGTATGCCGGTACCTCTGTATGCAACATTTAACATCGCATCCAAGTGTGTTTGATCACATTCTGCGACGGCTGCCCTTTTGTCACCTTCTTTAATGTGGGGAGTATTGTGTCGTTCTAGAACGTACAAGAGTCCTGACATGGTTATAACTTACCCTGCACTGTTAAAATAAATCCATTAATTCACGGTAAAATTACTGGCAGCAAAGTTGCCGGACTTTTTCCATTCTGTTAATAGATTTTTTGTTTTGAGAGATAAAAAAAGTAAAAACTCCCTTTGAAGAAGCGGTAACTTTCCGTTACGCTCTCAGAAATACTTTCTTCGAATCACAGAAATATTCCTGGCATTACTGCCAGGAAGGGAAATTTTCCGTTATGAATAACCTCGGTTATAAAAAAATTACATCTCTCTTTGTGCTGCCATCTATAGATATTTATTATTTGATATACCTCAAGAATATTTTATGGCTGACCTTTGACTCGAACTAGGGCCTTGAGCCAAGTGTTTTACATGTAAGGCCATTGGGCCCTTGCTAGAATAATATTTTGAAATGATGATACTGGATTTCTTCAAATCGCGGCTTGGAACTTAGAAACCTGGTAATTTTTAAGTTAAATGCGGAGAAATTGAGTTATGAGATAATGGTGGAGATTTTAAAACTTTAGTATTACTAGAGGATAAAACATGAATTATATATATTCTTAATTGGATTGTTAAATGTAAAATATGAATATTATATTTAGAATAAAATTCGGTAAAAAATGTTTTTTTTTCTTGAGAAAATCGATTTTTTTCAACTATTATATATTTTTTAAATGTGTTCGTTTAGAATATATTTTCTGCGCGAGTGTTTTTTATAACTTTAAAAAATAAATTGTGCATAATTTTAAAGGAATGGGAAAGTTATTTGTTACATATATATTTTTTAAATTCTAAAGCATTACTTTAGTTTGTTGCTTTTTTGAGTAAAATCGATTTTTTTTACCTAATTTAACTAATATATATATATATATATACATATATATATATATATATATATATATATATATATATATATATATATATGTATATATATATATATATATATATATATATATATGTATATGTATATGTATATATACCGGGTGATCCAAAAGTCAGGACGAACTTTAAAAATGAATAATTCGAAAACGAATCAAGATACAAAGATACGGTTTGCACCAAATGGATGGAAAAGTAACCGGGTTTTGTGTGGCAATGAAATAAAAAATAGTTCTGCTGGCGACCAACAGATGGCGCTGTCGGATTTCTGATGTAGGATTATGCAAAGCAGCAAACGATATAAAAAGGAGCAACTGCAGCAGGTAATGGTAGTCGAAGCTTGTATGCATCGAAATGCTGTCAGTTGAGAAAGCCCTCTTAGTTAAACTGTATTATAAGAATTCGGAAAGTTCATTGCGGCATTGCGAGCATATCGTTACATGAAGGGTATGCGAGATAGCAAAGGACTAATAACGTCTTCTGCATTGAACAAAATGATGAAGAAATTTGAAGCTACAGGTTCTTTGGCGTCACGTCAAAGAAGTGGACGTCCCTCATCAGCCGCTGCTGATGCCACGACAGTGGAGCAGACACGTCGACGGTTGCTCCACATGGAGAGTGCAGTGCTCGAGAAGTTTCGAGGCAGACAGGAGTGTCGTACGGAAGTGTCTGGAGAGCTCTGAGGATAACTTTGCAACGGTATCCCTAGAAGTTGCAACATAACCAAAGAACTGAAAACTCCTGAATTCGACTCTCGCCGAGATTTTACGAATTTGGTATTCAATAAGATGGAAGGGCAGCACGACTGGCTTCACACTGTGCTTTAGACAGAAGAAGCGCATTTCACGCTTTCTGGCGCTGTTAATACCCACAATTGTCAAGTGTGGACCACAGAAAATCCACATGCATTTGTTGAGGTACCCTTGCAACAGGCTAAAGTGACAGTCTGGTGTGGCTTCACTGCTGATTTCATAATTGGTTAATTTTTTTTCTAGGAAGTCACACAGACGGGTTTCAAAACAGTTTCTGTCACTGGTCAGCGATATGTAGCACTGTTACAGAACAACAGTATTCCTGAACTGCAAGCGCGAAAGGCACTCCAAACAGTCACTTTTATGCAAGATGGAACACCACATCATATTGCTCTGCCTGTGCAACGCCTGCTACACTCAACATTTGGGGAGGATCGCATTATCAATCTCTACTTTAATCACGCAATGCCTCCAAGATCTCCCGATCTGACACGCTGTGACTTTTGGCTGTGGGGATTCTTGAAGTCAAAAGTGTACCGCAACCAACTGGCATCACTAGCAGCACTGAAAGATGCCATCTGCCAAAATGTGTCTGTCATAACGCAAGAAATGCTACTAAATGCTATGAACGGTATGGTGCCTCGTCTCACAGCTGTACTTCTGAATGATGGACAGCACATTGAACATTTACTGTAGTATTAATTAACTGTAATTAAACTGACTTGTAAGTTGTCAACATTTTTTTCATTTATAAATCATCTTTTGGTGCAATAAAACACTGTAGCACCATCTGTTGGTCGCCAACAGAACTATTTTATTTTTCGTTGCCACACAAAACCCGGTTACTTTTCCATCCGTTTGGTGCAAACCGTATCTTTGTATCTTGATTCGTTTTCAAATTATTCATTTTTGAAGTTCGTCCTGACTTTTGGATCACCCGGTATATATGTAATAATAATAAATTTTTGCCATTTTAGTTTAATTAATTTAATCCAAATTCTTACAATTCTACTTTTTTTCCTGTCTTTTAATAATATCTTAAGTACCATTTATATTTTAATTCCATAACTTTAAATCAACATGTTCTTTTAATTCTTAATCTAAAAACATTATTCTATTAAATGCAACACTTCTTGTAAAAAACACCTGTTTTATTTCTTCATACTTTAAGACATTGAATTTTTATTTCTTTGGAACATTTTGTAACACCATTTTTATTTTTTATTAAAATTATCATTCCATATCCCATGATTCCTTTCAACTCCCGCGTAAACTATTCACCTTTTTAAAATTCTGCTCTAAAAGAAAGAGTTACGACACGATGTCAATGGCACCCCCTTTTGGCCCACTTTTTCAATCATTAGCGAGCACGCCCCACCTCTTACTACCCCTTTTTTCTCATTTTCTCTTAACACAGATTTCGTTGATTTCTTAGAGAGCACAATGTAACTTTGAGCTAAGTCTTTTTTATACTTATACCGCATACATTGACTTGGAAGGCAAATTTTTATGCATGCCGAAGGGTCCAAATAACCTCGTCACTTGAGAAGTCCTTCCTCTACGCGTCGATAGATTTTCATCAATAAATTTTAATAGATCTAATCGGGTCTGAAGCTTCTATTGAAGTTGTGTTTATGTGGAGTTGTGCATTATTATAATTTAGTATGGAATAAACTGTTTGTCTCAAACCCAGTCTCCTAAATGCTTTGGAGAAACATCTTTGGGAACTGTTGCCACTACGCAGCTCGATTGTACGACTGCAAATACTCTAAATATTTCGACTGTTGCTTACACTATGAGTGTCATTTATATCAGCCATTTAGTTAACGTTTTGTGACACAGTCAGCGCTTGTCTTGAAAAACTTTCATTGATCTCTTAACCAATGCTGCAATTAAAACAGGATTCAGGCCTGATTATACTGATAACGTCTTATATATAATTTTATATTACACACACACACACACACATATATATATATATATATATATATATATATATATATATATATATATATATATATATATATATATATATATATATATATATATATATATATATATATCGGTTGCGTCATAAATTCGTGCAAACTTAAAAAATTCATAATAAAAGAAGTAATGCTCGGAAAAATTTTCTTTTTACGCGAGTATGATCAGAAGGATTTTGGATTTTTTCCCATGTATAAGAAAAACTGATTCCAAAAGTAACCAATAGAGGGCGCTTACACGTCATACTGAGGCGTTTTATGCAAATCAGGCTCGCAATAAAACACCTGGCTGGAAATGGATTCGTCATTCGATCTCGGTAGCATGCTATCGTTACCAGATCGAGCGCTGGTGGTTAAACCTTTTTACAAGAATGGTGAATCGACAACTATTGCATTGCGAAAGTTTCGCATGGAAAAAGAACTTCAGGCTCAAAAAAACCCTATTTCATTGAATGGGATACTCAATTTAGTACGACATTTTGAGCAAACGGGGAGTTTGGAGGATCGTCCACGTAGTGGCAGACCATCCTCGAGCACGGATCGCTTCAATGTTGTAAAAAGTGTCATGGAAGAATTAGCAGCCGAGACATCAATGGGGAGTAGCAGTGCTTGTGAAGCTGGGAGAATAACGGGGATTCCGTAATCGTCGATTCGACGTATTCTGCACGGAATCTTGGATCTGTATCCGTACAAGATACAGGCAATTCACCAGTTATTACTGGCAGATACAGATAAAAGACTAAAGTTTGCTACATGGGCACTGGCAAAAATGGAGGGGGATCCACAATGGTCGTTGAACGTCAACTGGACGGATGAAGCACACTTTTCACTGCATGATGACGTCAATACGCAAAACAGTCGTATCTGAACAATGTCAAACCCTCGTGAGTACCTGACCAAGCCCTTGCATGCTCCTCATTTGACTGTTTGGTGTGGTTTCACTGCGTCTTTTGTTCTGGGCAGGCCCGACTTATGCAGGGGCATGTGGGGCAGCTGCCCCTGGCCCTCAATCTGAGAGCCCTCTGCTCTTAATTAGGGTTTTCGTTAAACGGATGCAAAATGGTTTAAATTGGCCAAAAGTGACAAAAATTATTACATTTTCAAAGATTTAGGAAAGGAGTGTAGCCCTCCACTTCAACCCTCTGCTTCCTGTGCCCCAAGTCCCCACCTCCCCTAAAAAGAACAATCTACATCATCAGAAAACTAATGCTATAAAAATTTATATAAAAATACTTTAGTGCATGGGGAATGAAGTAACAACGTAACAAGTGTTGAAATTTGTTGCTATTAGTATAAGGGCATGCCTGCACTCATCTTTTCATATTATGGAATTGCCCAAATACATGCTGATGCACAACAAATATTAAATTTTATAATATAATAGAAGATTTTACATTATAACAAATAAACAAGAGTGATTGAAAGATCTGCATTTACACTTCAAAAGCTCACATGAGTCGTTATATTCCTATACCAAAAAACAGTGTTCTGTCATTTGTTGAAGTTGTAACCCTTTCTTGTGATACACTGTATATGTATACAGATGTAAATAGCACTTGGTTCGAAATTTATGTATACATAAAATAGGTATGGAGTTTAATACTAGTCACTTCAACATAATTCCCGAACAATTTTCATGGATAGACAGAAGGGGCCTCCCAGAATGATGCTTGCCCCGAGCCCCAGATAGTTTAAGTCGGGCCTGGTTCTGGGTCCTTTCTTTTTTGAAGAGTCTTGTCCTAAATCCGGCTGGAAAACCTGTACAGTCACTGCAGAACGGTATGTTACGTTTTTGCGTGACTACGTTGTGCCTGCATTGCAGGAAAGCCTGCATGCAGGATGGTGCCCCGCCCCAGGTTGCACGTGAAGTCAAGACGTTCCTGATGAACACTTTCACTGAACACCAAGTGATAAGTCGAGGTTGTAAGTTTGAGTGGCCCGCACGATCTCCAGACATGATCCCGGCAGGTATTTGGTTGTGGGGATACTTAAAGTGTCGTGTACACCGGGCTCCCCAGAAACTTTGGTGGAACTGAAAGATGCCATTCGACGGACCGTCGGTGGCATCGATGCCGACATGCTACAATCAGCTGTAACAGGCGAATTGACGCGCCTCACTTCCCTAATACCTGGTGATAGTAGTCATTTTGATCATCTTTTACTTTAAAATAAATGCACAGTGTCATATTATTCTGATTTGTTTTATTGTCTATTTGTGTTTGCCTGATTTGCATAAAACGCCTCAGTATGACGTGTAAGCGCCCTCTATCGGTTACTTTTGGAATATTTTTTTATTATACATGGAAAAAAATCCAAAAACCTTCTGATCATACTCGCGCAAACCGAAAATTTTTCTGAGCATTACTTCTTTTATTATGAATATTTAAAGTTTGCACGAATTTATGACGCACCCGGTATATATATATATATACTAGCTGACCCGCCCGGCGTTGCTCGGGCCCATGATAATAAAATTAAACAAACCTAATGTTTGTATGATTTTATATCTTTAATCTGATTTTGTATTAAATTATTTATTTAAAAGTGCTTTGTACGTCGACTGAAAATCCTTTATCTCCACTTTCCGCAAATACGGGAGCATTCTGTTAAAACGAACCACCGACACGTGTTCCCACTGCCTGCCGCACCGTATAGTATGCATGCAGCGCACGCGCTGCAAACTCTTTTAGTTCCACCTTCCTCCGCCAAGGGATGCACCCATTGACTAGAAATATAAATGGACAGCGGACTCCTTTCTTTTCTTCCGACAGACTTGAAGAATATATATTTCCCCTTTCATCGCCAAAAATAGGCGAAAGGGTGCCGCTTTCTGGCGGTAATCCCTTTCTCAAACTTGACAAACTCAAACGCAAGTGAAAAATCTGTTTCTTCTCGGGAGCTGTGGAATTTCCGTGACAGTTTGGCGCGAAAAAAAACCTGTTTGGCAGAATATTCTTCCTGCACACCTGCTGGAGGAAAGGACATGTTTTCTTCAAGAAAGGGTTGCTAGTCCGCTGTCCATTTATATTTCTAGTCAATGGATGCACCCTGTTCCAAAGAAACCACCTTCCAAATAAAACTCCAAATCGTGTCCCCGCTGCCTCCAGCACCGAATAGCAAGCGTGCTGCGCACGCGCTCATAATCCTTTAGTACCGCATTCCAACGCCAGGGGATGCAATTTTTCCCATACGAACATCCAACACGGGTACCCGTTGTATAAAGGAGTTGAATGAACCAATGCCCGTCGAAATCAGGCCCACACAGAACTCTAAAAAATAATGCGCCCCTTGGCGGTGGAAGGTGGAACTAAAATCTGTAACACGAACGAAAACCAAGTCGAATCATCTAAAGGCCGTTGTGATTGGGAACCCATAGAACCCGAGATAAGAATGCACAGTTAGATAAAAAAAACTCGTGGGATTGCTTGTAGGGCACTTGGTTAAGTGCTCAACAACAATTCATTTACTTTGATTGTTGGTAACCATCAGGCATATACGGGTTGTGTACTTTTATTAGGAACATAAATTAAACATTTATGAAAATCGTTATTTAGAATTTCCTGTATTCTCTATACATAACATATAAAAAACGCTACGTCAGAAGCTAAAAATGTTAAATTTCTTGGGAATTTGTTTTGTGTAAATCAGAGCAAGGCATTAACCCCCTCCCTCCCCATACCCGCAATATAATTTGTTCAAGAAAACCACCTTCACATACATTAACGTGATCATTAAAATTTTTTTTTTTTTTTTTATAATTAGAACATAACGAAGACGTTACGCTAGAATAGTCGGCAGATGACATCCCTTCCCATCCTCAATTTCAAATCTATATCTTAATTATTTATCTAAATTTTTGTTCATTAGTAAAATTAGTAAAATCCTGTACCAAGCATAGATTATGAAACACTTTCCAACACTAGCAGAATACTTTAACAAACCATCGCTGTTTAATAAGGTAAATAAGTTATCTAAGTAAACATTTCAGAAAAACACAAAACACATTTGAAAACCAGATTTCAGCAATTACCATCCACAGCCGGAAAAGTACTCCAATTATTTTCTGCAGCCCTGTATATAATTTATATATTTGTATATACTCTATAGTATGCTGCAATTTAGTTTAGAAATAAAACAAATAACACAGTTGGAAATTCATCTTCAGAAATTTCTACCAATACATGGAAACATACTTGAATTATTTTGTACAGCCCTGTATATTACATAAGCGTTTTGTACATGACACATATTAAGCTATAGTTTAATTCAGGCAAATTCACGCTGAAATCACACTTCCAGGAATTATCATACATAGTCAGCCATGTATTCAGTTCTTTGCGTGGTCCTGTATATGATTTTATTTATATTCCGCAAACCTTCCTTGGTATACTAAATATATTTCACGTTCAAAATGCATAACTCGATTAAAAACCCATTTTAATCAATTTACGCTGCTGCACCGTAATGCTTACAAATTTTTTTGTTTAGCCCTGTATATGATCTGTAGCATTTATACATAACTCATAGCATTCAAAAATTTAGTTAAACGCATTCTTAACTAAAATCCTACTTCCATTTATGGCTTATAAACCATACTTCGGACACAGTACTATACCCGAAATATTTTGTGTGTCCCTGTAAAAGAATGATAAATGCTTTTCGCATAACAAGTGTCTTGTAGTAAACCTCAATAATGTATATCCATTTCATTATATTTCAAATGGCGTAACATAATTAAAATATGCTGCAAATAGTTTTTCCCCCCGTAGATCATCATATAAAAGAATACTTTTGTGTGGCACTGTAAATGAAAAAAATAAAAAAGGAAAACTGCCCAGTTAAACTGAGGGCATTGAGCTCACAGCCTATTCACACCAATTGTATATTATACTCATATTTCAAAGAATTTGAAATAAGCCCCTCGGAAAATAAAGAAATCGACAATATATTAAGGGGGGAATCATACCCCTCCCCCCTTATAGTTAACCAATGAACCCCCAAAACCAATCAGAAAAGCGCTTTATTAGAATGAACCTCTATACAAAGTTCGAAGAAAATCGGATAATTCTGCATGAAAAACTCTTATCTAAATTAAGGGGGGATTAGCCCCCCCCGTTACCCCTTTTATACTTAACCAATGAACCCCCAAAACTAATCAGAAAAGCGCTTTATCACGATGAACCTATGTACAAAATTTGAAGAAAATTGGATAATTCTACATGAAAAACCCATTTATCTAAATTAAGGGGAGTTAGCCCCCGTCCCCCCCCCCCCTTTTATACTTAACCAATGAACACCCAAAACTAATCAGAAAAGTACCTTATCACGATGAATTTATGTAGAAAATTTGAAGAAAATTGGATAATTCTGCATGAAAAACTCATTTATCAAATTCAAGGGGGGGGCTAACCCCTCTTCTATATTTAACCAATGAACACCCCCCTCCCCTGGAGTCTCCCCAAGTCCGCTCTGGGGCTATTAGTCAATTGTTACGAACGTTAAAATTTATAAAGTAAAAAAAAACATGTAAATATTCAGAAAGATAAACTTATTGCTTACAGTCTGCTGGAAAGATATACTTTTCCATCAAAAGAAAAAAAAAGTATTAAATTTGGAGTATCCCTTCTAAAGTTTTTCGTGGATATACATACAGAAAAATATATATATATCAGAAAAACATATAGCCATTATCGCGGTGAGGTTTTTCCGAGAGGCGGATCTACAGAGTTCAGAGAATGCTTTGTCCAATCACAGAATACCTGAGGGCGTACCCGCAGTCCGCATATAATGAATTCAGGTGTTTTTCTCAATTTGACTCAAAGTTGTCGCGTGATTATACTTGCTGTAATTGCAGTAGAATTATAAAAAGCATATTTTTGGAAAGCTTAAACACTGAGCTATCGTTGTTAGTTCTTAATTTTTTTAAATTTTGCTGGTATCGATTTTAAAAGACACAACAACACGATTTTTACCGGATCCAACCATTGAGTTGGTCCTCAGAAATAAACTGCAACAGAAATCGAAAAAGTAAAAACTAACAACGTTGTAGATTGGTCTCAGCTATCCTATGAAAAAAAAATATTTAAAAATATTAAAATGCGAGCGAGAAATCGCGCGATAACCTTCCCATAGACTTAACATTAGCGTGAGCGATTCTTCGCGTGACTAGTCTAGGCTCTTAAAGAGCTGATATGAAAATTCTACGCGACTTCAACACCAGATAACCATTTGGTTACACTTCCAAACACGATAAAAAATCTGCTCTCCAAATCTTGCAAGTGAGTTTTGTTCACAGCGCGTAGGGTTACTGACGACAACGTAACGAGCGCACGAACCAATGAGTGAGAGGCGAATTCAAGCCAAGCGAATGTGGCGCGAGGGAGAAGATTTAACACGAAAGAATCCCCCTCGTAGCCGCGCATTAATTTTGAAGTGAAAATTACCCAGCGCGCGAAGCAGGGCATGGAATAAAAAATTAAAAAAAAGGCTTTTAAAAACATTCGAAATGACAAAAGCGTCTCTCAGAATTTTATAGATTGGGGAGTTGATAAAAGCTACGAATGACTTAAAGTTTTAGATTAAGATTTGGAATAAGATAATTATTAATATACGGGTTATTACTTTTAAAAGGACATTAAATAGGAATAAATATTATTAAGAATTAAGGAAATACTGACTATGTCAGAAGTTAGATTAATTTAAAGGACTAATGCGAAATAAATGCGAATGAAATAAATTTTTTATATAACATTTATACTGTTGCTTTTCTCAAGTACAAACTACTATAAATCAGGATTATCTGCTTATGCAGCTACCGAAACAGAATACACAAGCTGCTTACATGGAGAATCTGATATTGGCTGAAATTATCAGCAATGGTGCCTGACTTATGAAAACAATGCAAAGAAAAACAACTATGTTTATACATTATTGCTCCCATCAACAATGTAAAATGGATTTATTGAACATTGGAAGAGCTTTTGTTGTAGCCAAGTTTTGACAATATTTGACATTATTTTGCTATCTAATGCCCCTCCTCTTTCTCTGTTTTGTAACATTATTTCTAAACACCAGTAACTTGTACATAGAATAACAAAAGAACCAGAAGGAAGGTGACAAGCCGGTTTAGTCCCAAAGTGTGCTGGGGCTGATGGGAAAGTTATAATTTCTAACCCTACTACTATTGGCCTGCTTGGAATTAGTTTCGGTAGCAAATACTAAATAAAATAATCCAGTGGCAAACAAGCAGCAGGGAAGATCCTGTGTAAAACACCCTTATCTTCCTTCTGGTTTCTTCTTTATTTTATGAACTTGCAGGATGTAGGTAGGCTATGGAGTTGGCTTAAGAGGCTGTGCCAAAGAACTTGAATTCAAAAAGGACTCCACAAATGAAAAAATTTGGGAATCATTGCACTAGTAACTTTCTTCTATTTCTGATTGAATTTCACATGTTTATCCCTGTGACAGAATTGAAAAACAGTAGATATTTTTATCAAAAAGAATTTTCATTTAGAGAAACAAATATGTTTGTGAGGAAGGAACAAAAAATGTATGCAGCAGCACAAAGACTGTTCTAAAGAATAATATTGGTTCTTTGTTTTCATTTTTTTTCTTGATTGCCGTTGCCTAATTGGTTTTGTTGGTTGTAGCCTTCTTTTTATTGGTTGTAGCTTTAGTAGCTGTGTTTTCCTCTATCAATGTGCTTTTGTAGGGTGAAGATGTCAGAATCTCACTTTTTTGTGTTTTTCGTGTACGCATCACAAGTAGTTTCTTAGATGCATCAGGAAGCGAGGACAACTGTTTGAGCAACTAATCTAAAGTATTGCGATTGGTGGATGGCTGAGCATATGGATGTTATTAACACTAGCATACTCTATTACTGTCAATACTTTGTGACTACTATGTCCATCGAGAATTAAAAGGACGAGATTCTCTTTCGTAGGCTTGACATGCTGTAACTGCATTAAAAATATCCTGCCATTTATCCAGCCACTTTCATTGGGAATAGCAATGCTTTTGGGTGGAGCTCTTATCATCAAACGACCTTTTTATCCGTCCTTTTCCTTAGAAAAAGAAAAAGAAGGGGTATAAAATGGCCAGTTACACTCATAGCAAGCATCAGCGTGATGTTTTGTCTCCTCTCACCAGAAATCAACTTGCCAACTTGCTTTTTTCCTTTTGTATTGGGTGTAGTAAACAGTTTTAAAGCGTTTTTCAGAGAAATGAATATGAAATTAAGAGCTGAGAATAATACTTTTATTCATCAAAATAATCTCCATCATTATCTAACGCCTTCTGCCATCGGTCAGGCAGTTGACGGATGCCAGCAGTGTAGAACGATTCGTCTTTTGACGCGATGAAGTCGTCAACCCAGTTTTGCACTTCGTCCACTGTCCGGAAGTGTACAGAAGACAAAGCAATCTGCTTCGACTGAAACAAATGATAGTCCGAAGGAACTATGTCGGGACTATACACCGAGTGTTCCAAAACTTTCCAGCCAAGATTTGCTAACGTGTCCTTGACTGGTTTTGCAACAGGAGATCTTGCGTTGTCATGGAGCAATTTCACGGGGCACAAACCTTTGTCAGTAAATGGACGTTTTCAACAGATTTCCTGGTTCAATTGAAGCAATTGTTGCGTATAGCCATTCAGTAGTTACACTTACACCAGACTCCAACAGTTCGTAATGGAGCGCACCCTTCATATCCCACTAGATGCAGAGGAAAGCTTTTTTGCAGTCAATGGCTCGTTTCGGCGTTGATGTTGTTGCTCTGCCAGGATTCAAACAATATTTTTTTGCGTTTCGGATTGTCATAGCATATTCATTTTTCATCTCCCGCCATGATTTTCCACAAGAAAGATTTTTTCTGTTGCCCGTTTAGCAGATTCATGCATTTCTTGACACGCTCATCCTTGTTTCTCTGGCTCAATGCATGTGGCACATATCTTCTTGCCTTCTGAATCTTTTGCATTGCATGTAAACGATTACAAATTGTTTTTTGTGATACACTCCAAATTGTTCGGCAAGTTCTTTTTGTGAATGAGATACATCCTCATCAAGCAGTACTTGGAAATCCTCATGACTAGCCTTCAGTAGAGCGCCACTACATTCTCGATCGCTAACATCAAAATTGCGATCTTTAAAACGTCGAAACCAAAATTCGCATGTGCTTTTTGATACGATTTCCTCTCAAAGAACGGAACAGATTGATTGATATGCTTTTACAGCACTTTTTCCCTGGTGATATTCATAACGAACGCAGTGACGAATAAATGACTTATCGTATGACATCTTTCACCTTTGAAATTTCAACTTTACTTTAACTTTTCTCCCAACTTCTGTGTCGATTTGAAAGCGCTGAACTGGTTCTTATCATATGACCATGACACAAACGCAGTCTACTGATTGGTGTGCTATTTCACAGTAAACGTCAGACAAAATTCACTTTACAACTTCTTACTACACCTAATAGAAATGGCTTTCTCATTTTTATGAACAATATAGACACCAGTCTCATCAGTGTTGTATATTTTAATGCAGGGAATTTATATTGCTCCAGTAATTTGAGAAGATGATAATAAAAATGATCCACTTGCAGTTTATTAAACCATACAGCCTTTGCAATGCTGGTTGATTCTGGTGTTCTAAGAACCATGTCTGGATATTTTTTGTGAAGCTGTCAAAAAAGTCCTTTCTAGCCATTTTCTTCTACTTGTGAGGAATTTTTAAGCTCTTGGCGAATTGAAATGCTAATTTCAGAAACTCAACCATCGTCAGTGGCATTAGGTGATCATCAAAATCCTTGACATAATTGTATAATTTCTGTAAATACTCCCGCCTTGTGGGTAAAAAAAGTTTTGTTCCCGATCTTCATACAACAACAGTCAGACCTCTTAATTTATATGTTATAATATTATTAAAATTTTTAACCGATACGTTGAACATTTTCAAGTTTAAAATTTTAACGTTTTCTTTGTTAAAATGTTTTGTTCCCGATCTTGATACAGTCAGACCTCTTAATTTATAATATTATTAAAATTTTTAACCGATACGTTGAACCTTTTTCAGTTAAAATTTTTAACATTTTCTTCGTTTTTTTTTCGTTGAAATGTTTGCGGAGGAAAATGCTTACGCATGCACTTGTCACATATTAACTAAAGGCAATGGGATTCCCATTATAAGCAAAAGGTCAAATCTAACACCTCGAAACAGGTTCATCAGCTCCAGGAAAAAAATGTCGGACAAGCCACCTTCCCAAAAAGGGTGCAAAAAAACAAAACAAAAAAAAAACAATTCCAAATCACATGACCCAATCACGTGACTTCCATTCAGCTGGACTGAGATCTAAATTACAGAGGCCAAACCTTATACCCAGTAAAAAAAAAAAATGAGGTACATAAACATTTATGCTTTCCACGTTCCTCATTCCTTCTCCCGATTCTCGTCAACCACATATTCCTCCATTTTTTCCAGTCTTCCTCAGTCATGTATTCCCGACCACTCAACTCCTCTCATCTCCAACTATAATAAAGAAGGAAGTTTGTGTGTGTGTGTGTGTCTGTCTGTTTCTCGGTTGTGTTCTGAAGAGACCGCTGCACGCAGAGCTACAAAATTTGGTGGGAAGGTGCATGTAGTTTTGCACCTCAAAGCCAGATTTTGGAATTTTTGAATAAATTTTTTTTAATTTAATTTTAAATGTGATTTTTAGTGTTTTTTTCTCATTTCGCTGCGATTTTTCCACATTAGTAACGGGAATCCGGTTCCAATCTTTTAGCCCAATATAGTAAATTTTATCTTCTTTTCAATAAAGTTTATGCGAAATTCGTACAGCGATTTTCGAATTTTTGGCGAATTTTTTCCTCCGACACTAAGAAATTTTGCCAGAATGCTTGATTGGTTCGCTGGTTGCGCTTCCATTTCGGCCTCAGATACGATCAGAATCGCCATTTTTTTCCTCTTTTTAGCTTCGAAAAGTTGATAATTCTTTACAGATAAAAAATCATGATTTAAAAAATGTGATTTTTAGTGTTTTTGACGTTTCGCTGCCACTTACCCACATTAGTAACCGGAATCTGGTTCAAATCTTTTAGCCCAATACAGTAAATTTTATCGTCTTTTCAATAAAGTTTATGCGAAATTCGTACAGCGATTTTGTGATTTTTTGGCAAATTTTTTCCTTTGACACTAAGTAATTTTTCCCAGAATGCTTAATTGTTTCGGTGGTTGCTTCCATTTCAGCCTCAGATATGCTCAGAATCGTCATCTTTTTTTACTCTTTTTAGCTTTGAGAAAGTTGCTAATTCTTTACAGATAAAAAATAATAATTTTAAAAGGGAAGGGTGGATTATTTATTATCCCGATTTTTTTAAATTATATTTTTCCTTTTAATTTACCTTTTTATGCGTTTTTTAACATTTTTTCAAGTTTTGCAGCGTTTTTTGTTTCAAGGGACGTCACAAATCGCCCACTACAAGTCAAACACAATTGGAGGGCAGTTGTGATTGGTAGCTGATAGAATTGTAGGCACAGCTGGAAGTCAACCGGGCAATTGTGATTGGCAGATGAAAATGTCGTCAGCTGATTGCAAATCGAACAGCGAGTTGTGAATTTTTGCGATTTGTTTTACGCGATTTTTAGAGTTTTCTCATGTATACGTCATTTATGTATTTGATTTCAGAAATTAACAACGGTAACTTACTGTATCTGTTTGTAAAAAAACGTAATTTTGTTTCTGTTTAGAAAGTTAATGATAATTCCTAATTTTTTAACGCCGTTGGTTAAATTCTGTGTGTGTGGGGGGGGGGAGTGTTCGGTTGCAGTTTAAATATCGCGTTAATGCTCTGATCCAAACTCCCTTCTCCCCATCCCCTGCCTCCAAAATCAGAACTATTTAATTATTAGTCCGATTCAAACGAAACCATTTCTCAGGTCCGCAGGTACTAGATAAACTTCGGTATAATTTTTTCAGCCCATGGTTACCACTATTTCTGAACATTAATCACCGGGTAGGGGTATTTTCTCGGGTTCTATGAGCCCAATTTCAATGAGAATTAGTTCATTCGAGGGAACACGAAATAATTAAAGTATAGATAAAAATTAAGATACAGATTTAGTGCCACCTAGCGGTAGAAAATGGAACTAAAAGATTTTGCAGCGCGCGCGCAGCACACCTGCTATACGGTGTCGTAGGCAGCAGGGACATGTGCCGAAGTTTCGATCGAAAAGAGTTTTATTCAGAACTGAGTGCACCCCCTAGCGGTGGGAAGTGAAACTAAACAATTTTGTATTTAAAATTTGTCCGAATTAAACAAAGGGCCAGATTTCAACGACAATTGATCCATTCAACTTAACATGAACTAATTAAGATGTAATTAACTAATTAAGACATAGATATGGCGTCCCATGGTGGTGGAAAGCGGAACTAAAAGATTTTCTGCGCGTGCACAGAACGCATTCTATACGTTGTCATAAGCAGCGGGGACACGTACCGGAGTTTCGTTCAGAAAGAGGTTTGTTTAGAACAGAGTGCACCACCTGGCACTGAAAAATGTAACTAAAAGATTTTGCATTTAATCTTGGTCCGATTCAAACGAAATCTTTTCTGACATTGTTTCGAGGTCCCCCAGGTACTAAATAAACTTCGGTATTATATTTTCAGCCCTTGGTTACCACCATGTATGAATATTAATATCCAGGGGAGTGATTTATTTTCTGGGGCTCTATGGGCCCGATTTCAACAGAAATCGGTTCATTCAACTTAACACGAACTAATTAAGATATAGGACATAGATTTAGTACCCCTGGCTGTGAAAAGTGGAATTAACAGATTTTTCACGCGTGCACGGCATGCCTTCTACAAGGTGCCGTAAGCAGCAGGAACGAGTGCCAGAGTTTCGTTCTGAAAGAGATTTATTTAGAACAGATGCTCCACCTGGTAGAGGAAACTGGAACTAAAACATTTTGCAGCGCGTGCGTAGCACGTCTGCTGTACACGGTACCGTAGGCAGCGAAGACACGTGTCGGAAAATTTGTTTAGAACAGAATGCATCCCCTGGCTGCGGAACTAAAAGATTTTCCTGCGCGTGCGCAAAAAATGGCCATTTTTATTGAAGCGCAAAAGAAAATTACCGATTTGATAATCCCAGAAAACGGAAAATTTTTATTTTCACTCATCCTCGAGTATTAAGAAAAGTATTGGATTATTCGAATCGAAACTCACAATATATGTTTCTGATTCCAAAAATGCAAATTTTTTGAAACTCCGATGGTAATTTTTTTTTAACTTTGACCAAAAACTGACCCGTTTTGAATCAAATGATCCAGACATTTGACGAGGTGATATTAAATTTACTTCCGCTTCGGGTCCATCTCTCTATTTAATTTCCGAAAGATAAAGAGTTACCAGAGGAAGGGTTTCGTGCAGCGATTTTTAGAGTGATTTCGCGTTTCGCATTATTTTTTGATGGGATCGGACAACGCCGTGCGGATCTGGTAGTTTTCAATAAAGCTCCTTTCAAAGTTTACCCGTCCACCCCGTTTTCCCTTCCATCCGACGACTCGAAGGGGCCCGGTCGCGCTTTCGCGTACCCGGTACCCATAAACACGGGCAACTATCGAAAGAAGTAAACGAGTCATTGGATAAAAAATGTCTATGTAACGGGAAAAGGCCTTTCCTAAATTGGTGTAAACAGAAAAGTCCTTTCATAAAATTTCCAATGTTGGCTTCCAACACGTTGCAAAAAGTGGGCCAAAGATAAAAACTGGAGTTTCCAGCTTTTACCTTTGGTCCTTTTTTTGCAACTTTTATCACACCGCATGAAACGATGCTTGTTTAAAAGTTTTCTTTTTCTGTTCATTTTCCTTCTCATCCTCGGCACATTTTTTAAAGTCTTTTATCCACGATTCAAATAGTCTTCCTTCCTTTTTAACGCATTCTTCAATCTGCGACATTTTGCTTCCGACAACTTCTTTCACGTAACCAAATTTCAGAGTATAGTACAGTCTATTCTCGTGCTCCAACAGCAGCAGGTTGAGCAGAGCCCAATCAGCAATGCTTCGGATCGCCACCTGCCAGAATTCGTAACGTCCTTCATCTTGCAGCTGGCCACATCCCTCACCCACTTTTGGTTCCGTTTGGACCCCAAAACCACGTCCTCAGTACACAGATACACTTTACCGTTCGTCCCGACAACCCCTAAAATGCAGTAAAAGAAATGGTCTTTGGTGAGCAAGAGTCGAAGCAACATGTTGAAATGAAGGAAAGAAGCCCGCCGCCGCCGCTTCTTTTTATACTCGGCCGTGAAGCTCCACCCATTCAGAAAACCAGTTTTTTTTTTAAACTTTTAAACGGGTCCAACGTTGGAAAGCTACCCAACGCAAAAAATGGGCTGAAAAAGTAATTGGAAAACCAATTACTTTTTCAGCCCACTTTTTTGCACCTTTAAACGCTGCCATGCCTTTCAGCAGCATGATAAAGATTTTTTTTAAGTTTACCAGTCCGTCTTAAATGATTTTTAATGTTGTCTATCTAAGTCGAATAAAAAATACCTGTAGGAAACGTACTTTGTTTCAAGTGCGGCATGCCGTCGATAATGCTTCTCACCACCACGTAACCTATCCGCAGAAACATATACATGTTTCTGGCCTCGGGTCCTTTCTTCTTTTCCAGCACGTTCAGCAAAGCATGGTGCTCGATTACCCAACTCTGCCGAATCAGGCTATGCGTTATCCCCGGCAAGATGTCGCCCATCTTGCAGCTAGCGACCTTTTCAACCCACCTGCTGTGGCGGTGAGCTCTCACCGTGATCGCGACGTCTCCCGCGTAATAATGGATTTTTCCTTTACTCCCGATCCCCGCAAGGACGAGACAGCCATACGAAAGTTGCAACTTGGACAAAATCTGGACGCAAACTGAAAGCTTCATCGGTTACGCCAATCTCTTTTATAGAGGAAAATGGGTTTCGGTCACGTGATCATCATCATCATCATGTTTTTCAGTGCCAATGTTGGGAAGCGAAACGACGCAAAAAATGGGCTAAAGAAAAAATGGATGCCTCCATCCATTTTCTCTTCAGCCCATCCTTTTGCACTTCAACACTGTTTTTTTTTAAACGCAGCATGAGACGTAGAAGTAATATTAACAGTTCTTACGTAGTCCTTTTTCGGAATAAATTCTTAGGAGCAATTTCTTTGCAACACGATAATTTTTTTCGGCGGGATACTTGAAAACCAAAACATGACACCGTTTTCAAATTCATTCTCCACACGAAATCTTTTTTTAAACGACAGAGTAGCATTGATGGCAGCAGTCAAATTTAAAAAAGGTTCGGGTTTTTCGCGTTCGATGGTAATTTCATCTTCATCATTTTCATTTGGATTGTAAGGCGGGTCGGTCGGAGAGTAGGGCGTGAAATTCGATTGAAAACTTGCCTAGTGCTGGTGAGAAGTACTGGGTGGCGGCGACATGGGGCTATACTCCGTAGCAGCAGCAGCAAGACTGGAAGGTTGGGGATTCGAATCGGTGGCAGTAGTAACACTCATCGGGACGAAAGGCGGTGGCTACTGGGCAGAGTAGCCAGCATCCGTGCCCCCTGCCTCGTCCACCACCTCGTACTCTTCGTCCTCATTGCAATTGGGGTCTTCTTCTGTTTCTTCTAATGCCTATTCGTGCAATTCGCTTTTGTAAGTTTCAATCCACTCGAAAAAATGGAATGCCTGCGGATTGCTCTGAGCACACAATTCGGCTCTCGGATATCGTGGCTGCCTGTGAATCTGCACGTAAAAATTACCGTGATTGAAATAACCGTAGATGAACTGGGCCCGTACTTTCTTTGAACGGTCCAGGACCGAGAGCTGGCGGTTGTGCATCAAGAGCTTCATCTTCTGGTATCGGTGGTGTTCTCGGGCATAATACTCGGAGGCAATCTCTTTCAACTGCACGTTCGAACGATAGCGAGTAAACTAGTAAGAGCTTTGTAGCCGAGGAGTTTGGACACAAACATGGCTCCCCAGTACAGACCACCGTTCTGACCGATTGTTCCCCAGAGGACGCCGGGTCCGAGCTTCAGTTCAAACAGAATTTCTCTGAGCAAAGAAGAAAAGGGATCGTATATTTATTCTCGCAGGAGACCGGGGGGGATAAGGGGAAGCGGGGACCTTTTTCCGAAAAATTCTTTTGAACGCGAGGACAGTCAAAGATGAATAAACTTTTGCGAGCACAGGTGCCCGCAAGCCGCAGGGAGGGTGGCCGATGGACCCTTTCGACATTTCTCCGGGAGAATGGAATGCGAGAAGCGAGTGAACTCGAGGTGAACGCCGCAAGAGCATGCATGGAGAATGGGAAGGATCTCTGCGCGCGCACGCGAAGCGAGTCGGAGGAATGAACGAAGAAAGGGAAGCAATGTAAAAGTTCCAACTCTGGTTAACACAAAAAAATGTGTATCCAGAAGAGATCAAGTTTTAGTTTACTATCATTAACATTAAAATATTTCTAACTTTGGTTACCGATCGATTGCAAAAAAATGGGTGTCCAAGAGTCGTGCTTCTATATGCACAACTCTTGGACACCCATATTTTTGCCTCATGAAGAGTTTATCATCATCATTTTTTTAAGTTAAAAATGTTTCCAACATTGGGTACAAGTCCATCGCAAAAAAATGGGTGCCCAAGAGTTGTGCTTTTATATGCACAACTCTTGGGCACCCATTTTTTTGCCTCATGTCCTGACGAAGATCCTGATTTGAAGCCCATACGTGTTTTTGGATGCAGTGCCTACACGTTAGTTCCTTCCGTTCATCGTAAGAAGCTTGATGATAGGTCTAAACATATGATCTTCATAGGTTATTCTTCAATGGGATATCGATTGTTAGATCCTGAGACGAAACGCATAACTATATCAAGAAATGTCAAACTTGATGAAGAGAAGAAGCATACCATAAACTCAAAACAACACATAGTGGAAAATTCAGAATTGACTGATTGTGAAATTAACCCAGATGCCCAAGAAAGAACTAGTGAAGAATCAGAGGATTCTGAAGAGAAAGAAGATAAAATGAGAAAATCCGAGAGATCAAGAAAACAACCTATTCAGTATCCAGCTCCTGAGGTGTATGAAACATTACTTTGCCAACAAGAAAACTTTTTCTTTTGATGAGATCAAATTTCTTCCTGTTGATGAACAACGTTTATGGAAGGAAGCTATGGATGCAGAGATAGAAAATCAACGACGTCTGGGCTCTCGAAAAATTACCACCTGACAAAACGAGCTATTTCCTGCAAATGGGTGTATACCATCAAAAGAGATGGACGTTATAAGGTTCGCCTTGTAGCCCGTGGATTTATGCAAAAAGAAGGACTAGACTGTAGTGAAACTTTCGCCCCTGTAATAAGTATTCCAGCTTTACGTTTAGTGCTTTTTGCGATTTTAAATGAAGACTTACATGCATTTGTTTTGGATGTAAAAACAGCTTTCCTGAATGGTAAGTTAAATGAACTTGTTTTTATGGATCAGCCGCAAGGCTATGATGACAAAAGTGGGCTAAAATATAAACTCAAAAGGAGTTTATATGGCCTGAAACAGGCCCCACGACAATGGTTTGAAAGGTTTCTTGAATTTGTTTCAAAATTAAAATTTAAATCTCT
The DNA here is from genome assembly GCA_963931845.1 of Maratus michaelseni. Lineage (NCBI taxonomy): Eukaryota > Metazoa > Arthropoda > Arachnida > Araneae > Salticidae > Maratus > Maratus michaelseni. Next base: position 312,815,032 of record OZ007586.1, read on the forward strand.
TGATAATGAACCTTGTATTTTTATTCGTTATAGTAATGGTCATAAAATAATTATTGCTCTGTATTTTGATGATATGCTTATAGCAGGTTCAGATTTAAATGAAACTAATGTAGTTATTTCTTTACTCTCTAAAGAGTTTCATATGTCAAAATCAGAATGTGTTTCAGAATTTCTGGGTATTCAAATGAAATTTAAATCTGATAGTTTAATAATGGATCAAGAGTCTTATATAATTAAATTGTTATGTAAATTTAATATGCTAGAATGTAAACCTAGTGATATTCCTATTTCTCCTAAATCCACTGCATCTGATTTCAAAAATGGAAAACCATTTAATGGTTCATATCGTGAACTTGTAGGTTGTTTATTGTATTTAGCATATATTTCACGACCTGATATTTTATATAGTATTAATTGTTTGAATCAAATGCAGGAAAATCCTACTGAAGTTGCATGGATTGCACTAAAGAAAAACTTAAGATATTTGAAAGGAACTTTGTCCTTAAAACTTGTGTATAAAAAGGAAAAATCTGATCCTAAATTATCTATGTATGTTGATTCTGATTGGGGGGCTAATACAAATGATAAAAAATCAGTATCAGGTTACATTTTAATGTTTTGTAACATGCCTGTTCTCTGGTGTTGTAATAAACAAAAATCAGTTGCATTATTTTCAACTGAAGCTGAAGTCATTGCCTTAACTAAAAGTTTGCAAGACCTGTTGTGGTTCAAAAATATTGCTTGTGAAATTGTAAGTATTAAGGATTTAGTTATTTTAGAGAACAATCAGTCTTGCATAAAATGTATCAGTAATGAAAGTAGTTATGGTAAAATGAAACATATAGATATAAAACTAAAATTTGTTCGTAATGTTGTAAAAGAAAATAATATCAAAATTGAATATATTCCTACAAATATGCAAATTGCTGATATGTTTACAAAGGCATTGCCTAAAGCTAAATTTTATGAATTGTTAGTTCTTTGCTGTTTGTATAAGTAATGTTTTAACTGTGTCATACTTTTAATGTTTGTTTATTGTAATTTTTAATTCTGTGTTTTTCTAATGTAATGCTAGATTATGGGCGGGTGTTAGTATATCGTATCGTAATTGTAATCGTAGCATTACATCTTAAATTTTATTGGATTATACTTTTGTGTAAGCTTTCTTGCACGTCCAGGAACATGACTGCATAATCTCAGACGAATTTATAAATATAATTGATGTTCTATTTTCAGTTTAGTTACTATGTTTTTGTCATTGTGAAATGTTCTTTTGTAACTCAATATATATTCGATCCAAGGCCTCGTCTGTTTATTTGCTTTGTTATTTTATCAATTATATTAAATTTTGTTATATACAGGGTGTCTCACTACCAGACCGACAAACTTTGAGGGGTGATAGTAGACATGAAGACAAACATTATTAAATAGGAAACCATGGGGCTCAAACGTCTTCTGTAGCAGCTATGTGCCACACTGACCTCCATGATGCTTCCACACTGACCTGATGTCGCGGATAACCTACGAAAAAACATTGACACTCGGACCTGCTTCAAGTACGAAGTCAACTACTTTTTGGTCAAGAGTTGTTTCACTTTTGGCCAGCGACGAGTGGAAGAAGGAAGAGTGCACGTGTACCAAATAGGGGCCCTGCAGATGCTCTTCTACAACGTAGAGCGACATAACGTGCAGAAAGTGAAACAGAAAAATAAATTTCTGCCTGTCGACGACCAGTACAGGTACAAAAAAAAAGACGCTGCGACCGCACGAGTACTACTATGTTCCGGAAGGGACCATCTACCTCATCTACTGCGCCAACAAGTGCTTCTTTTCCCTGCATCTCTTGAAAGTGGATCAACTGTGACATTTGCTTTTATCAACCCTATCCGAGAAGCGCCGAGGCCGACGCCAAATTCTGTCGACTACGTCTATCGACGACCCGTGAGGACTCCGCTCATCGAAGAAGCCGTGATCCGGGATGAGGAGGAGGAGGAAGGGAGTGAACTGCCGTCACCACCGACACGTGCCTTCTCTTCTACTGCGACTGCTACTGCTGCTGCCTCGGACGACGATACCGTGCTCTTGGAACTAGATTCCGGGATACGGGTGACTGTGGGTATGCTGATGCCACCGCCTCTGCCGCCAGTTTTGCAACGATTTACAACGACTGCTAAAGGACAACTACCTCCGACGACGACCTTGCATAAGATCATTACCGTGGCGTCTTTCCCTCTGGAGAAGAATATCCAAATTGTGAGACCGGATTTCCTGAGTTGGTATCAACGCCAGTTTCGATATAGACCGTACGTGAATCCGAAAGAAGAAGTTTCGGATTGGTGACTGAGTGACCAGACCGAACCGATGGACTTGAGTGCGACCGTGATGATGGACGAGACCGCTGCTGCTGCTGCCGCGATTCAGATGGATAATGATGCTGCTTCTGCCAGGACCCCATCTCCAAAGGATTTGGATTCGAAGAGGATGCCGCCTGTGAACCAGGACGCCGCCATGACCGCCTCTCCGAATGAATTTGAATATGTGAGCAGTAACTCTCTGACCCCTTCTCCGAGTGAACTGGAATACATGAATACGCCTGCTGCCGGTGCCATGCATGACTCGCCCATTGACTCCAGTTTTGAAGAATTTTTAAACTCTTATAATAATGCCAATACAGTTTTAAATGAGGACGTTATGTCTCAATTATTTAGTAGTTTTGAATTTGAATTTGATATGTAAATTCTCCTTCACTCATGAAGGAGGCAAAAATATGGAATCGAAGATTGAAACGTGAGGTTTCAATCTTCGGTTCCATTTTTTTTGTGCCGGTTGTATGCCCAACATTGGATTAATAAAATAATGCTTTTTAAAAGGAATATGTTTTTTTAAAAATCACTCGTTTCAATTCATCGTGTTAATGGAATTTGGGGGGGGGGGAGTTTGCTTCTATTCACGCGTGGTATTCGAAACCGGAAAATCCGATTTTGAAATTTTCTGATGGGATTCCGGTGCTCAACTCTTTTTACTGTCGACTGTATTACACCGTGTTTCGTTACATTCACTTTTCTGTTTCCTCTTACCTCCATCTACAAATATTTCTTTGTTATTGCAGTATCCACTGATATGCCCGTACTCTTACGACCACACTTAAAGCACTATGTCGCACGCAGATGTTCGGACAACTTCACCCTACACCAGCTCTCGGCCAGTCTTCTCAAACCAGTTAAGGTGTGAAAGGCGTTGCAGTTGATCTCCAGCACTCAGTGGGTGGTCTCCTTCCCTTTAATCGGAAATTTGACGGTGACTGACCCCGCCTCCACATCGGTCTGCTCACAGGCGGCTTTAATGACCTGGGACGTCGTTGCGGATGTTGTATGCAATCATATGTGGATTCCTATTGGCATTTATTATCATTAATGTTTCAGAATTATCTTTTATTACTATTGTACCGCGATTTTGTAAGTTAGGAGGCTATATTATTTCAATATACTTTTATTACACGCACGGCACGAAATACACGGAGACGTTCACAAGCAAACGATTAACAATATATTAAAGTTCGAGAGTTCCTTGAGTGACAAAATATTCGCAGATTAACAGTACAGCACATAGTGTGGCAACCGGCTATTCCACTAATACTTTAAAAAATGCTAAAAAATTGAATCCCATAAATGTTGAACGATGTTGAATGACAAATAGAGTTTCAAAAAATCGGTTTTTTCCCAATAGACCCGTTTTATTCCCAGGTTTATTGCCAAAATACCTGGTTTTTTCTAGCCTTTGCAACTCTAATGACAAATGTCATTCGCGGCGACATGTGCTTGCTCTTCACTGGTCGGAACGCCTTCTCAACTGAATCCATACACAATGTTTACGTTTGAACTACCAGATGTCGCTGCGATCGACATTTATCGTTCAGCATCGTTCAACATTTATGAGTAGAATTTTGTAGCACTTTTTGGTCGGCCGACTGCCGCATTATATCAACAGTATCTACAAAAGTGTGTTCATCACGAAAGTGGGTTCGCATTTTTCTTACGAAAAACGCCAGATAAAGCATCGTCGAATCTCGAAACACATACACGCCCTCTCATTTCTTTTCTCAGTTCTTCCTCTCATACTATATATATAGTATATACAATAGGTGTTTCAATTAGTGCTCCCGATGCGATACGTATATCAGTTATACGTTTAACCGATATACGTATAATACGTATTTAAGAAATACGTATACCCTAAAATATACGTTTAAACGTATCCATATACGTATAAGCGTATATCGGTTAAACGTATAATTTAAGTATACGAAAAATTCAATTATAGGTATATTTTAAATACGTATTTACTTTTAATACCAATGGACCTCATCAGTATTACGTCACAAAACGGGGAACAAGCTGGAAATCAGTGGTTTTAGCGAAATAATTTGCATAATATGTTTCATACATAGGATTTTGTTATTTTTCCCTATAAACGATTATTATAAGCATATAACGGAAGAAAACACTTTTTGAGAAAAGAATGAGAATAGACACGTTTCAGATTTATTGTCACTTCTTGTTAAGTAAGTGTATTTTTCTTTTCTAATTTTTTGAAAATTCTTTATTTGTGAGTGCGTGTACTCAAGATTGCGTCCGGGTTCAAATGTTATTCTTTCGACGGGGCTAATGTTTTCCACTCTGTGTTAATGTGTATAACGCGAGTTCATTTTTTTAATCATGACACTCATGGTACACAAGGTGTATGGACATTACGTTTAAGATTTTTTGTTAATTTTGACAAATTTTATTTTTTGTGTGAAGTACTTATAAATTTTGATTTCTAATAGCCAGACAAATAATCGTCAATGCAGATTTTAGAACGCAATCACACATGCATAAAATGACTTGCCTTCTCATTTCTTTTTTAATGTAGGACGTATTTTCAAAATATTTTAACACGGTGACTACCGGGTTAAAATTAACGGAATTTTATTTTATTCAGAAATTCCGAATTCATACCTGAAAATAGTAATAGCAATATTTGCTTTATTTAATGACGGACATTTCGTGATTACATAAAATAAAAAAAAACTTCTTTCGAAATTTCCGGTATTAATTCGTAATTTTGGATTAAAAGTGGAATGTCAAATAAGTGACCAAGTGACGACGCCACGTATACGTCCTCGGTAACAACCGTGTTAAATAGAGAAAAAAAATATTCTTAAATACAATAAAAGTATGAGTGCGAAACTTCCCAGGAAATGGATTGGTCAGTGTCACTATAAGATAAAAAGTTAATGCATGCCTATGTTCTGCGGTCGCATTAAAAAATAATTTTTCGCGCGAAATGTCCACGCCATAAATCTAAAGAAGTTGTGTGTGGAGGTGTTACAGACATGTGGAAATTTGCTTTGGAGCTACCCGCTACCCATAGTAAAATATTTCATAATTAATAGCTTAGATTTAAGGGGAAAAAAACTATATATCTCAACTGAGGAAAAAAAGTTTCGATTTTTAATTGTTTTTTGGAATACCTTTACCGCTAGACAGGTAAATTAGGGACTTTCGTGGATCTTTGAACAAGTAATCACGATGGTCCACGTAAACTACGAGAATGTGGACCTCAGTGGGTGTTTCTCAATTTCTGTGATCCGCAGACCCGGTAGGTGCCATTTCCCTTTACTTCTGGCATCAGGGTTTTGTTTTTTCTGACGTCACTGGCGGTGCTAAGGTGGATTCTTCCAATGGGAAAGAACCTTTTTTTCTGATTTAAAATAGTATTTATGCTAAAAAAAAAAAAAAAAAAAAATCGTTTCTTTGGTCATAGGAGAGCATATTTCTTTAAAATAAAACATTTTTCATTACGCACAAAGTAAAGTATTTTTTCTAGGAATAAAGTGATTTAGAGGAGATATCTTTTTCCTTCAAATGAAATAATCGTGTATTTTTTCTTTGCTAATATGGGACTTTGTATTGCTTGTTACCTTTGGTCGATCTTTGAAAGGGACGGGGGTGCAATGTAAACAATTATATTCATTTCCTTTGACAGCAAGGACAGTTTTCCCTCACACGAAGCTTTAATTCCTTCTCAGAAAGAGAGATTTCCGGTCACATTTCCTAAATACGTGGCAAATATTTTCCAGCTTTTGGTCTTAGCTCTTTAAAATAATGCATTCTTTGCATTGATTTTGCAGAAAATGCCTAGTACTTATGCTATTGCAACATGTACTAATCGTTTGGATAAAACGCAAAATGTTCTATATCATACATTTTCGAAGAAATCTGATATAAAAAATTGATGGATCATTGCATCCAAAGGAACAGATAATAGCTTTAGAAAAATCATGCATCAAGCACAGATTATGTAACACTTTTCAACTCTTCAAAAATACTTTTATAAATCTTTACTGTTTAATTAGGTCTGATGTCTAAGAGAAAAATTTGTACAAAGGCATAACACATTTAAAAATGCCATTTCAGAAATTACTAACAATATTCGAAAAAATATCGAATTCTTTTTTGCACCCCTGTATATGATCTATAGATTTGTATATAAACTATGCATACAAATTACTAATAATATTACTAAAACTATACATACAGCGGCATAAATTTCTAAAATTTAGTTCAGTTAGGGAGGGCATAGCACAGTTGAAAATTCACCTTCAGCAATTTCCGGTGATAAACGCACATGTATTCGAGTATTTTGTGCTGCCTTGTGGGTGATCCATAGAATTTATACATAACAAGTAATAGGCAAAAAATTCGTTACACTTAAAAAACAACTAAAATCGCACCTAAAATCGCACTTCAAGAAATTATTAGTAACTGACAATTCTTTAACTGAATACTTTTGAGTGTTTCTGTAAATGAACTATACATTATATGACAGTAAGCGCCTTGTAGGGCACCTCAGTGATCAATTTGAATATGTATAAAATATTGAAACATCTTTAAAATAAGCTGCAAACGATTTTTCCCCATAGACCGTAATGTAACGAATTCTTTTCAGTGCTGCAATAAAGGTATAAGTGCTATGCATACAATATTCTATAGTAAACCTCTTATAGTGCACATGTTATATATGTCAATTTTAATATGTTTGAAATATTTTAACATCATTACAATAAACCGCAAACGATTTTCCCCGTAGACCGTAAAGTAACGCAATTCTTTTGAATCTCCCTGTAAAATAAGCTGTAAGTGCTACACACTTCATTTTCAATACCGAACATGGCATAATAAAGCTCAATAAGATATATAAATTGCATAACAATCCGAGTATATTTACGGCAGTTAGAGCACAGACAGACAGGACAGACAGACGGCATACAGAAAAACCGAATGTATAAACACTTTTCAACTATGTTGGAAAGCTTAAGAAAGAGATACGCTGCCAAAAAATGAAAAATGTGGAGTCAATCAACTGTGTATGATCAGTATGTGTATGATCAACCAACTCATGTATTTTATCATTGCATGATAAAACAGTACGAAAACTTGCAAATAATAGAACATACATCTAAAATACATCTTCAAAATGCACCCTGTAATGAAATAAAATGCTCGAAATGAAAGCATATTCTGAAGGTACACTTGAAGGTACCTTAATTATTAAAATATTTTTATATAATTTTATCATCATACAGCATTAAAATATAAATTAATATAATCCTTTTGGAAGATATTTTTAAAAGTATATTATTTTGAATTTCAAATTTAATTTTTTTATATCACATAAATCTTCCAGTTTTAAAAATGCGGCAATTTAAAAAATAAAGTTTCTATTTTTATTTGTATTTTAAATCTCTTTTAGGAATACTGCTGTCTTACTTTTTATTTTATAAAATATATATATATCAATTATTTGATATTTAATCACATCAATTATCTGAATGGAATCTGAAGAAACAGTAAATTTTAAAATTAAGTTTAGAACGCTGAAAAGAAATGTAATTTTAAATTTTAAATATTATTATGAAATAAAAATTTTTGCGTAAACGTAGAACTCTCTTTCACGCAATAATTTTTCTTTCTTTCTTTCTTTTTTGTTTTAATTATGTATGTGCATTTATGGTTATCGTGTAGCATTAAAATAATACTTTATATAAATATTTCGGAATTTGTTTATAAAGTATATTACTCTGAATTTCAAATTTTATTTCCATTAAATCATCTAATTGTATCTTATGTATATTTCGGTTTAAAAATACTAAATATTCAGCCATTTACTTATTAAAGTTTTTACATTATTTGTATTTTAAATTTAATTACACAAAACTCAATCTTGTGTATATGTGGTATGAGGTTGAAATCTAAGTGATTTTTTTTAAAAACTTTTTATAGGTTTTTATGAAATACATGTCACAATTATAATAATATTAGAATTATTATGTATTTCAAATAGAATACTGATCAAATATTAAAAATATACTATATTAAAATTATTAACATGATATGAACTGCACTCATATAAGCATTAAATTTTCTGCTCTTGTAGGTCTTTAAGATTTTATTTATAAAAATTACTATTTGCTTGTTTTTAAAATGGAAAGGAACTTTTCATACTTAGGTACAAATAAAATGTAATGATAAAAATAGCAAATTTAAAAATTATATATCGTAGAATTGAAAAGACATAATAGTTTAAATTTTGGATGTGATGTTTGTCCTATGTATAAAAAATATTTAAAAAAATTTAAACTTCTTCACTCGAAAATTTGTATTGATATTTTTCAATTAAAAATAGGGCTTTTCTAAACCAAATCAATTGGAAAACTGAATCGAGCAGGCTAAGTGACGTCAAACAGTAAATCGCTCCCTATTGATTGCAGGGTGAAATGGGGCACAACCTTATGATATAGTAACCTTGCGCAGACTAGCAGGAGAAAAGTATCTTTTTTCACATGAACGAAAACCGTTTAAACGTTTATACGTTTAACCGCTGGGGTAAGATCCGTATATACGTTGGACCGTATATAGTGTTTCGTATAATACGTATAACCGACTGTGCCGTATCATACGTATAAAAAATCTGCACCCCGTATAATACGTATTATACGTATACACGTATAAACGTATAATAGGGAGCACTAGTTTCAATTGAAACATTTAATAAATATACAAGTTTCCGTTCACAATATGCAAATAATCGTGATATTTTTTGTGACTACAAATCTTCATTTTCGTCGTAAATATTCTTGAATGAAAAATCAATCTTTTGTACATGATTATAGCTGCGTAAGGAACTTTTTTATACACTGACTAAATATTTCGGTGTTAAATTGTAATACTGATTTTATTACTATTCATAAGTATATTATCTTATGTATGTTTCTGATAGGTCGTAAAACTGATGTTATTATTTTTTGTTTCCCTTGTTTGTATTTGTATGTCAACACATTTGACATACATCTGACCTGCGTGCTGGACGTCAAGCGCCTGCTTATAAGTCATCGTCAATATATACAGGGACGAGATAGCACACACAAGGGAATTTACAACTCACAGAAATACAGCCGGCAGCTCCACAAAGAGTGTGTAGCGAAGCCAGCGGGATTCGAACCCGCTCCCACTTACACTAGTTAGCGATTAGTGGTGTGATGCTTTGACCATTCAGCCACGGTGGACCCATATGTCAACAAAAATATACATTGCAAACTGCCATTATACGAAGTTGCCAGAAAATCGCCAGCTCCATTAGCAGTGATGACGTCAAAAACATGGAATCACGTGACTCGTTCATCTCATGGAGAAAAGACGTAAGTTCTCGCTTCAGGAAAATCCCGTGCAAGCACATTGCATTACGATTATTTTTCTCCACAATTTCAGATTACATGTGACATTAGTGTTCTGTGTTATATGACAAGGTTAAATATTTTCCTAATTTAAATATTTAAAACGTTCAAACGCGTTATAAATAATGATTTTAATAGGATTTTACCATTAGTTAAAGGGACCATAGACTTTCTAATATATTAGACACCAAATTGGTAAACTTTTCTGGGCTCCAAGATCAACTGTCACCAAACGTGATTGCCACCTAATTCAGTGCGTCAAATCGGGTTTTCTCCCGCGAAAATCTGCTTGCAATTTCTGTTAGTACTCTGGTCTTTGGGGCGTGGAGACGGTTCAATTACACAAAAGGCGTTTGTACTAGAACTAAAAAGCATTGTTGGTGGGCGTTTAAAAAACGTTTTGTTGTACCTGGTAATCAGTGGTATTATAATTAAAAAATTATAGAAGGGACTTAATTAAACATTAGAAAAAAATGTTGAATAAATACAGTTATTTTTAATAGTTATTTCCAAAAAAAATATTTATTCTATTTAATTATTAATATTTTCTATTAAACATCAATATTTTTAAACAAACAATTTAGTAGGCAGAGTTGGCAAGTACCAAAGGCCAAAACTAAGGAGATTTTTAAAAAGAAATCTTACATTTTTGAGCGGGTTTTTTTATAATGTCAACATAAAGTAGCAATAATTTAATTCATTTTAAAAAATATTACAGCCGTATATTCTTAATAAATTTAAAGGACTTTTAATTTAGAGCTTCAAAAGGCTTTAAATAAGCAAATGACATTTTTTTCTAGCATATTTAAAATATAAACTAATAATGAGAAAAAATGCGTTAGAAAATCAGGAGACTTTCCAAATCTGAGTAGGCAAAATCAGAAAATAGTAGTCTTTGAAATAGTTCATGTTAATATTAAGTTTTAAAAAATGATTTTGAACAGAGGAAAAAGTGGAGCCCTTCCCTTTTCTAAACTTATGCTGGTGATTTAACTGGATACTAGTACCATTGTTTTATATGTTACGCAAACATATATATAGCAAATTATATCCAAAACTTCTTTCATAATTCTATGTTTAGAAGAAAAATAGCAAAAGTGTTAATTAGTTGTGTACATCTCTCCTGCAATTGAAAGTTTCATCTATTTTATCATTTATTTTTAATTGCAAGATTATATATTAACAATTTCTATTTATTTTTTATTTATTCAAAAATCTGTTATAGTGAAGAACTGAAATTGTTTTTATACCTGGATACTTATAATCTTATAATAGTGAATACAAATATTTGTAAAATTACAATGTATGTATAACTTAGAACATATGTATTGAAATTTTCTTTACTGTAAAATATCTTGCAACATTTCAATTAATGGTTGTGTTGCAAGGTATAAGAGAACAGAATAACTATAATAAAGGTTGAGAGTCTAGAGCTGTGTTTATAGTTGATTAATTTGCGAAATAATTTGGAATGTTTCTCTTAAGGGGGGGGGGGGGGAGGTAATTATTCTTTTAATAAGATTTTTCATGTGAAATTGATTTTATTACCTACTTGTAAGGCATTGTGACGTCACAGTAACTTCCCAATGACGTCACACTGTGACTTTGTGACCGTTGACGTGACGTGGATGTGAAGTCACTGTGACCTAAATGTGAAGTCGTTATGGCCGTTTTCAAGGTTTTCTGTGACCTCACAATGTGACTACTATGTGAAGTCACCGTGCGACTTCAATGTGAAAATTCGACGAATCTGCATCGGATAGGGGGACCAGATTTTACCCGAATCCGATCCAGATTGTTCAAATCGACATTTTTTTTGCTACAAATTTGTGACGACACTGCACCGGGTCGGGTGACCAGATTTTACCCGAATACAATCCAAAAAGTTCGGGTCGATCATTTTGGATTTTTTTGGCTACAGAATAGATTTAGATTAGTGGTCGGGTGATCTGATTTTCATGAACCCGATCTGACCCGAGTCGGGTATAAGGTTTTTACTGTAAGTCTTGTTCGGAATAGAATCTTGCATACGACCGAGTAACCGGATTTTATCAGAAATTGTGTTACGACACAATTTCTGATGTCGACGCGGATATAGAGTCATGCACGAATCCGGTTATATATTTCTTGAACATGATTGAATGTCTACTTGAACATGAATGATAGTTGACTGAAATTATATTTCCATCCAACCCGCATTCTTACCCAAACTACAGTGCCTAGAAGTATATAGTGTTGTTATCGGCGTAAAAATTATATCTCTGAAATAGAGGACGCGGATAGATGGCGCTAGGGTTCTCGCCGCGGCTATGATTACTTTCATTTGTACATAAACATCGGTATAAATCTAATTTTTTCGGTAATAAATCAGTACTTTACAATGCTCTAGATAAAAAATAAACAAGAAAAAAAATTAAAATAATGAAAATGCAGTTGGGGAGAAATGTAACTGCTTTCATGGCAACTAATTGTTACGAAATCAAAGTTACAAAATTTATCATAGGACGTTTTTCTTCCTACAATATTTAGTTATTTCTAAAACAATATATTGGATAAATACATCATACTATGATGAATTGTTGTAAAAACATGTCCTTTTTTATATAGTTCAATTATTTTACCCCTATTTTGACAACTTTTTAATCGGTGTTTATTATTACATAACTTGTTTACATCCACTTAACAAACTAAGAGTAAATTGAGTTGTTAAAAATTTCTGTTGTTTCAGAGCTTAGTTTTGGGTAAAATAATTTAAAGTATACCAGCAAAACATTAAATAAAAAATCTATGATTCTTTCTAATCTAGAAAAAAAAAAATTATTCTCCTGAAAGTATTACAAGAATGCATTTTCTTTAAATTGGGGTTGATGTGCTAATCATCCTTTAAAAAAATTCTTTTAATTAATAGTTTTTATTATATTTTAGTTTTTTTTTTTTTTTTTATATTATATTAATCTATCAACAATATTTAACCATTCTCATACTCACATTTCTCAATGTGAATCAAAATTTTAATAAAAGGAATAAATCAAACTATTTTAATTCCAGTAATAGACACCCTACAAAAAGTAAGAAATTGATTTTGTGAATGTATTAAAACTATAATTCAATGAAAGCATACTAATGAAACAAAATAGTCATGTTAAAATAAATTAAAAAATTAGGATATCAACATTAATAAAATATTTAGGATAATAATTCATTGTTTAAACTATTTATTGTCATTATCACAAAATCAATATTTTAATTATTTTAGATAGAAAAGTTAAAATATTAAATTTAAAATAATTGTATAACACAGCTATGTAAATTCAAGCTCAAAACATTTCAAGCTATAATAAATTTAATTAATAATGATTAAATTAAAGATACGATCTCCACTAGAAATATTTTATGGTAATGTAAATGTATAGTAATGTACTCATATTTTATACAAAACTCAGTAATTAAAACCACATTTTAATTGACAATATTAGAATTTATTCACAAAATAATTACAAACAAGAAGAGAACAGAAACCCACAATGCTTTTACAGTTAATTAAAATAATATATATACATAGGGTATTCATTTTTGTAGGCAAATACAGCAATAGGAGAAAAAAAAATCTTCTGTTGTACACTATGCTGGAAGTTAATTTAAATATATATACATAGGGTCTTCACATTTATATGCAAAAACAGTAATAGCGAAAAGAAAAAAATATTCTGTGGTACACAATGTTAAAACTGTTGATTAAAATAATATATAGGGGAAGGTGGGGCACCTTAAGACATTATTCAATAAATAATTTTTCTAAATTTTATTAATATTTAATTTTCTTATAAAATCAATTAGTCATGTACTATAAACATTTCTGCATCAAATAAACCTTATACTAATCTAATATCTCACCTAAGAAAATAGTAACAACAAAACAAAACCTTAAAATGTCCCAGCCTGCCCCACATGGTGGGGTAAGTTGGGACACTAGTTTTAAACATAAACACATATAAAACTTTATATTAAATTGATGAACAAAGATTTAATTTTAAATCTTTTGTTGAACAGGAAATACTTTTAACATTGAAACATTTTCATACTTTAACACATATTTTCATTAGTAACAGATCTTGTTCTTGATTTGAACATATTGATGTTCTTCAGATTCTAATAGAACACATCTTTGTCCTATTGTCTCTATAAGAGTGCCAAGTTTAAAAATAATATCTGTTTGATCCACAAAATGCCTATCCTCTTTATCAGGATTTAAAAAAAAAAAAAAAAAAAAAAAGTGAATTATCTTCTAAAAAAGGACATTTTATACTCACCGCTGTCTTCCACATGACTAGTGTTGAATTCAGGGGGTGGTCCGGGAAGACATTCTCCTTCGGATCATTGAAATCTCCCCCCCCCCCCCCTCCCAGGAGCCACAGAAATCTCTCCCAGAGAAAAGTGTCTGAATTCAACACTGAATATGACCTACAAGTGCAACAATACTTCATTTTCCTGCAAATTTTACCAATGCACACTATATTTAGTGTAACTGGAATGTAACTGGCTTTGTCTTTAGTCTGTAAGCTTCTGGATCTATCTTGAGGAAGTTGTCAACATCACTTGGATAGTTAAATTCATCACTACTGTCATCTCACAAATCATTTACATTTTCTTTTCTTCCAGGGGTAATTTTCGGCAATTTTGCTAGAGTGCAAGTTCTTCATCTTCACTGCTTGATGAAAGTTCCAACTTTTTGTGTACTTTCTTTTGCTTTCTATAAACTGCCTTGGGACATGTCCCAAGATGCCCCATAGCTAAGTGTTCCAAAAAAAATAATAAAATAAATAACCAAAATAAATAACCTTTTGGTTAAAAGGTTCCATCGTTCCACACTTGCCCACGTAACAGGTTCAAACAACCTGTTGTTTTTATAACGTATACCTAATTGCAGTGTATGCTGTCAACGGATGTTTTAATTAGAAGGCCTTTAAACAATATGTTTGAAATAATTATGAAACATAAATATAGACACTTTTTTTTGTTGAGATGAAATCACACCATTAAAATCCGTTTAGGGCTAAATACTTGATTTTGAAGAATTAAAAACTTACCTAGTTATGATAATTTGAATTTCATGCATTTTCAGGCACTAAAAACATGTTTTTCTATTTATAATGTCCAAAACGTTGATAATTCATAAAATTCTAAGTATTGTAGCACAGTAAGTTTTAGCCATAGGAGAACAAATGAATAAATTTTCACTGTTTCACTTGTTAGAACATAGAGAAACTTTTTAAAAATAAAACTTATATAGGACCTGGACATTGTAAAAAAAAATTTCTTAATTACTTAAAAATTTGCTATTTTAATGTAAATTGATTTTTAATTTATGCATAACACAATTATTATTTATACACTTTTAACATTAAATATTATTTATACACTTTTAATATAAATATTATTTATAGACTTTTAAATAAAATGCTGTTTATCATTGCAATGTATTAATGCAGTATTAAGAATACATTTTTCCATTTTGGATGATAAAAATGATTTATTGATTGATTTATGAATCAATCAATAACTCAGTAAGTTTTGGTCAACTCAGTAAGGTTTGGTCACAGAAGAATGAATTTTTGCTTTCTTACATGTTAGAACATGGAGAAATTTATATGACCCAGACATTGTAAAACATTTTTTATTTCTTAACTATTTAAAAAGCAACTATTTTAACGTAAATCAACTTACACATGAAGCGGACTTTTTCAAATATTTGAGAATAATACAAAGATAGTATCAATATGAGTAACAGAGAAAGCGAGTAGAAAGGATGTCAGCAAGTGATTATAACATCATATGAGTTTGAAGAATGTATTGAATCATGATAAAAACATGATTATGGAAATTTTGGCATATTTTAACATTTTGAAGGTGTCTCTACAACATATTTAATTTTGAAATCTATTTTTTTATTATTGCATTTAGTCGACATGATAAATATTATGACAGAGTATAACAGCGGGCTTCGCCCGCTATCAGCTGGTTCAGATATTTTTAAAAACGAGAAAAATACACTGGTAAATTTTTACTTTATAAAAAACATGACTTTTTTTTTTTAACCACTGGGAAAATGGTTGTTGCTTTCGATCAAGAGTGGACCAAATGATGTTCACATTTTACTATTTTAAGCGTTTTTAACAAAATTCTGTAACTTTAGAAGAATTTATCTTTGAATAGGCAATAGAAATGCATGATTTGTAGTCAGTTTAAGAAAAATGCCTCTAATTTTTGGCTTCAGGGGGCCTGGACAGTGGCCCCCAAAATGCTTCTTACTGGTGACCTTTTTTTTTTTTACATATCCATACCAGATCACCAATTATTTTCTAAACAGCATATAATCTTATTAAATATACCTAATAAAAATAGTAAATATTATAAATGCAAACTAACACAATGCAAAACTAATTTAGTAAACATTTACTATATTCATAAAATCAGATTGGTAGCTTGTATCATTAAGATAATTAGGATGGTAGTTTTATTTCCACTTGTTTAAATGATTAGTGTATTATATACTAGGGCATCCTTCCCAAGATAACGAAAATAGGTGAAAAACTTTATTTGGTACTTTTCGGTTAGCCGGGCACCAGTAATATATATACATGTATATATATATACACATACACATATCTACATATACACAGAGCTGGGCAGTATCGAAAATACATGTATTTGAAATACATTTGTATTTTGTATTTTAAAGTATTTTAGTAATGTATTTTGAAATGATTTTTCCATGTATTTTGTATTTTCTAAATACTCAAAATACATTTCTCGATTTTTCAAACAGTTCGTACAAGACTTGAAGCTTTGTTTAAACCACTTGTGTTTAAACTGCAAATTACTGATTCACAACAGGAAAATACATGCTAGTCTGTTTTGTCTAGTCTTTGAATTCGTTTATAGAAGTTAATATAAAAATTTTTGACATACATAAAAAATCCCTGCCGGCGCCGCCTAGAGACACAGGAAGATTTCAAAGTGGGCGGTCCCGAATGCTACATCATAGCAAAGAGGTGATTTCTTCTTCAATTCCCAATAAACAGGAGCCCCACGGTCTGCATCTTCAAAATCTAAATGTGCCTGTAGGCCGAGCCGTCAGGGATTTTTTTTTTTTTTTTGGGTGGGTGGGTGGGGTACGGACCTGTCCATACAATAGATAAAAATTTATAACATGACATTGGAATTAAAACATTTGTGTGTAAGCTAGTGCACAGTAATTAAAATTAATGTATTTTGTATTTTGAAAATACATGTATTTTGTGTTTTGAAAAGTATTTTGGGCTCTAAAACCAATGTATTTTGTATCGAAAATGGTTATATATTCAAGAAAAATTATTAAAGACGGTAATTTTGTATTGGCCCTGTGCCAGAAGTTAATAATCGAAGAAACCACTAAAAACTTCGTTATCTACAGCAATTTTTGTTTTAATTCTGATAATTTCAGTGGTTTTAAGCACGTATTTCTATTGCATGTCTGTTAAATTTGTGTTTTGTTTATACTATTTTATTTATTGCTTAATGAAAATTTAATTTCGATATGCAATATTAGCTGGAAACAAATGCTGGGCGTTTTATATTGTTTAAAGTGCAAACGGATTCATATTTTGTAATCGGTCTGCAAGTGATAGAGAAAGATTTTTAAAAAAATCATTTAAATGCTATAATATTTAAATGCTATAATAAATGAGTAACTTGAGATACAGTTTTCAAACAAATTGCATTTGAAAGTAGATTTTTTTCCTATATAATGGTGCAAAAATTAAAAATATGTGATGTAAAAAAAAAATTAAAAAAAATTGCAGTAGCAAAAATTGCAAAACCATAATTTCACCATGAGCTGTTGCCATTTGTAAAATGACGTCAGCGTTATGCACGTGTCCTTTATAATATAGATATATACTTTATACATGTATTATACATGTGATACTAACAATACCTGGTAATAACAATTACAATGCAATAGAATGGCTAGAAAAACAAAAGTCCTAGTGAAAGAAAAAGACATCGTGTTTTGTCCTGAACCAAAAGCCAGTAAAACATTGGAACAAGCACTATTGATAAGGTGATAGCATTTTATAACAGAGAAGAAATAAGCCGAGTAATGCCTGGTAAAAAAGATTTTGTGTCTATGAAAACTGATGCGAAGAGTAGGCATACTATGTTCAAAAAAGGTTGGTCCTCATTAATTTAAAGGAAACATATAAAATGTTCAAAGAGAAGTATCCAACAGCCAAGATTGGATTTTCTAAGTTTGCAGAACTGAGACAAGAAAATTGTGTATTGGCAGGTGGCAGTGGTATTCACTCAGTTTGTGTGTGCATCACACACCAGAACATAAAACTAATGATAGTTGGAGGAAAACTTAAAGATATACCAATTGATGGTGATGCTAATCTTGGTGATTATAAAATATGTCTGTCGCAAATAATGTGCTCAGAAGCATCATCCAAATGTCAACTTAATCAATGTGAAAACTGTCCTGGTATAAAACATATTGAAGGAAAACCCATTAATCATTTTGAAGAGGCTATAATAGACAACATTACATATAAGCAATCGATTTTTGTCGACAGGTGCAACTATGAAACTATAACAAAAACAACAGATGAATTTGTTGAAAGTTTCTGTGAACAGTTGATGATACTTTAAAAGGCACGCATTTATTGCTCGGCAACAATCAAAGTATTACACTTACCTCGAAGAAAATGAAGTCGTTATAAATTTGGACTTTTCAGAAAATTACTCATTTGTGGGGCAGGACGAAGCCCAATCTTTTCATTGGAACAATGATCAGGCAACAGTCCATCCTATTGCTGTCTACTATAATCAGAGATCTGTTTAGGAAAAAATTGGGTCCTTTAAAGGACTCTTCACAAAATTTTTCATTTAAAAAAAGGACCCTTCACAAAATTATTTTCCCTAAAACAGGACCCTTCATAAAATTAATTTCTCAAAAACAGGACCCTTCACAAAATTCTTTGTCTTAAGAATCACAAAATTTTCCCATCTTTAAACCAAACATTTCACAAATTAATCATTTAAAAGTAAAATCTGACCTGTGACTTTTACATATATAAAGAAAATATATGTATTTTTCATCCATATATCGTCTTTAAAATGCATAAACAAGAACCTGAATATAACAACCATTTCAAATTCACAAAATTATGATTAGACTTTTCACAAATACAAAAAGCTGTTCACAATTTCACAAAAACAGGACCCTGTAAAAAAAGTCTAGACAGACCCCTGATAATGTACATGGCAAAAAAAAAAAAAAAAAAAAGTTTTATTTTGATTTCTGAATACTTAAATCATAACACTGTAGCAGTGCACCTATTTCAGAAAAGAGTCATTATGTTCTTGAACACTCACCACTAAAGAGGAAATATATTATTTCTCAGATGGGTCATCCCCGCAATATAAAAATAAACATAATTTTGTGAATTTGTGTCATCACAAAAATGATTTTGGAGTAGATGTTGAGTGGCACTTCTTTGTGACAGCTCATGGCAAGGGTGTAAGTGATGGCTTAGGATGTACTGTAAAGCGGCTTGCAGCTCGAGCAGTCTCAAAGAATAGAAATCAAAGAAAATGAAACCGTTCTAAATTTGGGCTTTTCAGAAAATTATTCATTTGTGGTGCAGGATGAAGCTCAATCTTTTCATTGGAAAAATGATCAGGCAATAGTCCATCCTGTTGCTGTCTACTATAATGTACATGGCGAAAAAAAATACAAAAGTTTTGTTTTGATTTCTGAGTGCTTAAATCACAACATCGTAGCAGTGCAGCAGTGCATGTACTTCAGAAAAGAGTCATTATGTTCTTGAAAACTCACCACTAAAGAGGAAATATATTATTTTTCAGATGGGTCATCCCCGCAATATAAAAATAAACATAATTTTGTGAATTTGTGTCATCACAAAAATGATTTTGGAGTAGATGTTGAGTGGCACTTCTTTGTAACAGCTCATGGCAAGGGTGTAAGTGATGGCTTAGGATGTACTGTAAAGCGGCTTGCAGCTCGAGCAGTCTCAAAGAATAGAAATCAAAGAAAATGAAACCGTTCTAAATTTGGGCTTTTCAGAAAATTATTCATTTGTGGTGCAGGACGAAGCTCAATCTTTTCATTGGAAAAATGATCAGGCAATAGTCCATCCTGTTGCTGTCTACTATAATGTACATGGCGAAAAAAAATACAAAAGTTTTGTTTTGATTTCTGAGTGCTTAAATCACAACATCGTAGCAGTGCAGCAGTGCATGTACTTCAGAAAAGAGTCATTATGTTCTTGAAAACTCACCACTAAAGAGGAAATATATTATTTTTCAGATGGGTCATCCCCGCAATATAAAAATAAACATAATTTTGTGAATTTGTGTCATCACAAAAATGATTTTGGAGTAGATGTTGAGTGGCACTTCTTTGTGACAGCTCATGGCAAGGGTGTAAGTGATGGCTTAGGATGTACTGTAAAGCGGCTTGCAGCTCGAGCAGTCTCAAAGAATAGAAATCAAAGAAAATGAAACCGTTCTAAATTTGGGCTTTTCAGAAAATTATTCATTTGTGGTGCAGGACGAAGCTCAATCTTTTCTTTGGAAAAATGATCAGGCAATAGTCCATCCTGTTGCTGTCTACTATAATGTACATGGCGAAAAAAATACAAAAGTTTTGTTTTGATTTCTGAGTGCTTAAATCACAACATCGTAGCAGTGCAGCAGTGCATGTACTTCAGAAAAGAGTCATTATGTTCTTGAAAACTCACCACTAAAGAGGAAATATATTATTTTTCAGATGGGTCATCCCCGCAATATAAAAATAAACATAATTTTGTGAATTTGTGTCATCACAAAAATGATTTTGGAGTAGATGTTGAGTGGCACTTCTTTGTAACAGCTCATGGCAAGGGTGTAAGTGATGGCTTAGGATGTACTGTAAAGCGGCTTGCAGCTCGAGCAGTCTCAAAGAATAGAAATCAAAGAAAATGAAACCGTTCTAAATTTGGGCTTTTCAGAAAATTATTCATTTGTGGTGCAGGACGAAGCTCAATCTTTTCATTGGAAAAATGATCAGGCAATAGTCCATCCTGTTGCTGTCTACTATAATGTACATGGCAAAAAAAAATACAAAAGTTTTGTTTTGATTTCTGAGTGCTTAAATCACAACATCGTAGCAGTGCAGCAGTGCATGTACTTCAGAAAAGAGTCATTATGTTCTTGAAAACTCACCACTAAAGAGGAAATATATTATTTTTCAGATGGGTCATCCCCGCAATATAAAAATAAACATAATTTTGTGAATTTGTGTCATCACAAAAATGATTTTGGAGTAGATGTTGAGTGGCACTTCTTTGTGACAGCTCATGGCAAGGGTGTAAGTGATGGCTTAGGATGTACTGTAAAGCGGCTTGCAGCTCGAGCAGTCTCAAAGAATAGAAATCAAAGAAAATGAAACCGTTCTAAATTTGGGCTTTTCAGAAAATTATTCATTTGTGGTGCAGGACGAAGCTCAATCTTTTCATTGGAAAAATGATCAGGCAATAGTCCATCCTGTTGCTGTCTACTATAATGTACATGGCGAAAAAAATACAAAAGTTTTGTTTTGATTTCTGAGTGCTTAAATCACAACATCGTAGCAGTGCAGCAGTGCATGTACTTCAGAAAAGAGTCATTATGTTCTTGAAAACTCACCACTAAAGAGGAAATATATTATTTTTCAGATGGGTCATCCCCGCAATATAAAAATAAACATAATTTTGTGAATTTGTGTCATCACAAAAATGATTTTGGAGTAGATGTTGAGTGGCACTTCTTTGTAACAGCTCATGGCAAGGGTGTAAGTGATGGCTTAGGATGTACTGTAAAGCGGCTTGCAGCTCGAGCAGTCTCAAAGAATAGAAATCAAAGAAAATGAAACCGTTCTAAATTTGGGCTTTTCAGAAAATTATTCATTTGTGGTGCAGGACGAAGCTCAATCTTTTCATTGGAAAAATGATCAGGCAATAGTCCATCCTGTTGCTGTCTACTATAATGTACATGGCGAAAAAAAATACAAAAGTTTTGTTTTGATTTCTGAGTGCTTAAATCACAACATCGTAGCAGTGCAGCAGTGCACGTACTTCAGAAAAGAGTCATTATGTTCTTGAAAACTCACCACTAAAGAGAAAATATATTGTTTCTCCGATGGGTCATCCGCACAATATAAAAATAAACATAATTTTGTGAATTTGTGTCATCACAAAAATGATTGAGCTAGTCTCCACAGGCCGTACTCTGATCAGATATTGACACCAATTCAGTTACATTTAATTGGAGTGAACAAAACATTCCAAATATACAGTTTCTTTATTGCACAAATGAGAACCATGAAGAGGAAAATGATTTCTTAAGAAGTCTGTTTCAAGAAGCAAAACCGATTAAAGGCACTCAAAAATATCACACCTTTATTCTACATATTGAATCTGAAGTAAAAACTAAAATTTATTCTTACAATGAGACTTATGACATTCGTGAAGTGATTGAAAGTGGGTTAATATTAACTATGAATTAAATATTTGGATATGTGAATTGTGAATATGATCGATGTTGGCGGCTAGCCAGTGTTGTTTCAAAAGACTGTCAAAATAAAGAAGTTGAAGTTACATTTTTGCATCCTTCTGGACCAGCACCTTCTTCTGTTTTTTCCAGAAATCGTGACACTTTAAAAGTACACAAAAAATCAGATTTTAACAAAAGTGAATCCAAACACTGTGACTGGCCGTACTTATACATTGACCCAAAAGGAAATGGCTGCAGTGTCAGAAAGTTTGTGTGCAAGACTAAATCCTGTGCAATAAACTGTTTGTTGTTTTTATATTTACCAACGTTATTAAACAGGTAAGGTCATTGTAAATTTAATAAACATTTGCTGTGAAACAATAATACATAAAACACTAACATATGTGTTAATAAAAACATTGTTTGATTTATATTTTAAAAGGTAATTATGGAACACTATTTACATTTGGGACAATGCAACATCCTGATAGTGTTTAAAAACTCAGAATAGCGATTTATTACATGACTGTAATACTAATAAGCATATTATTGATACTAATAAAAATAATTAAATACAGTAGCTTTATAAATTAATATTTACCGAAAACATTTAAAACTACTCAAGTTATGAAAAATAAAATCTATACAATATAGGAATAAGCATATTTTTGATACTGTCATAGAAAATTAAGTAAGGAATTTAATTTATTTACATCTTCGCATTTTCAAATGCTTTAGTTTATCCCTTTTATTATTAATGCGAGAATTATTGATAGTTTTTATGTAAAAATGTAATCTAGTTATCAAGTAAAATTTTAAAATACGTTTTGTTAAAGTTATTTGGTGTTGTTTGCACCCAACAGATGTTAATGTTGAGACATCTAAGCTAGATATTACATCAAAGATGCTGCCAGAATGAAGTTCTTTATCACATAAACAACTAGTAAAACAGTTTTCTAATTGTTGAATTAAATTGTAAACTGGTTTGGAGGCATAAATTAATCCACCTTTATCAAATTCCTTAGTATGGTTAATGACAGAATCTGTAATATTTGCTGCATCAGATGACAGGAAAGTTTTACAATCATTACAATGATTATGCTTGAGAAACTTTCGTACAACATATCCTGATATGTAAAACACCAATTGTTTTTTTGAAATCTGTTCGTTAATTTTACACTTCAGAACGTTTTCAGCATTTGTCAGCTGACCACAATCAATGAGGGTATCAATAGCAGACTGAAGTGGATTTGTCTCTGAACACCGAGAAGAATTAGGGGCTGGGATCAAAGCACTAATCACCTCAGTTTCTACGTTACTCCCTCTTACTGGCCGGGCAAGATTATAAAAACTGAAACAATCTACAATGTTCAAAAATTCTGCTGGTGTAGGATGGTCATTACAACCTTTTGAAGCTCTCACAATGCCAAATAAATTCTCAATCTTGTCTTGACTTAACCTAGATGTCATTAAGTATTTATAACCAACATCTTCGGTTAAGTACTTGACTAAAGAAAGAGAGCTTAGCAAGGTTACTTGCAGGCCAACGTAAGTACTTCGGCTTAAAAATCCATTACTGCCTTTTTCACTTTCCTTCTGCCACATGGACAAGAAATCGCAAAATTCTCTAATTTGTTGCTCCTCACAACTATTTATTTTAAGGGCATCTTTAGGACATCTTGAGGTCATTGTAGTGATGAGTGAGCTCATTTTTTTTACGAATTCAATTGTTGGTTTGGGATCACCAAACGACTTCACAACATCTTTATAAAAGCTTAACCCTTTTATTACATCAAGGCTGAAAAGTTGAAATGCATAACTCACTCTCATTTTCTCAAAATTATTGGGGTGGAAATGGACATTCGTTATTTTTGGCATAACTTTCAAGGCTATGGGTATCTCAGAATCTTTTTTCCAAGCTGCTTTTAAAAATTCTGAACGAACTTCACCCATAGGTGTTAAAAAACCAGTTTTTAGAAAAGCATTCCGCACACACTTCACTAAATGTGGAAAATCGGATATGAAAAAAAGGCTTCTATCACCTCCACAAGGATGGTCTACTTTATAATTTATTTCGCCCGAGATGGTTTCGCCAATTCCACAAACTGACCACATTGATCGATTCCATGAAGCCCCATCTCCAGTGATGCAGTCAACACTAAGTCCAGCATTTTCTGCATGAATCACTGCTTCAATTAAAGTCTTTGCTAAAATGTCTGCTTTCATGTTTTTGTTTGTGGCAAACACTCCTAAAATTTGGATCCAATCACCAGTGAATGGTACAAATACCAGAAGCAGACCATGATCGCAAATTTTATTTTTCAAATATTCAGGTGTTTGCATGCCATAGTCAACATATCCTGAAATGGTGCCATCAGACTTCAGCTGAAGGTTCTCTGATAGTTTCAGCTCATCAAAAATGAGGTTTCCATGTTTAGAAAAGCTATCCAGAGTGGAAACCTTATCCCTCAGTACAGACAGCAACGTGGAATTAAACCCATAGCCTTGACTAAAACTCTTTCGATAAGTATTAAGACAGTATTTACTTGGCAAAATTAAAATCTTATTGATGCGAAGATGTTCATAAAGTCGTGGACTTTTCATACGCATAATGATGCATTCCAAAAGCCATTCTCTTTGAAACAACATGCCATTAGTACTTTTACGAGAAGCAGCTTTAAAACATTCTCTTATGGCAAGTTGCTGTTTTTCAGGTAAGATCTTTATTTTTTCTTCTAATTCTGAATGAAATTTTCCACAAAGGTCTTTTGAAGTTTTAACTTCACTTTTTAAGTGTTTCACATTTTTAATCAACTGTTTGTTTCTCTTTTTTAAGTATTTCACATTAGGTAACCTTTTTTTTTTTAAAGTTTTAGCTTTATATCTTATGTTCAAAAGTCTTTTTCTCGAAGACTTACAATGTATGCAAGAATGAGATTTTAAACAGCATGAGGCATATCCCTGACAGTTTTTACTTCGCAGAATATCATTATTGATATCAAAACTTGAGGATTTTACAGCACCAAATTCTGTCATATTTCCAGCTCCTGAGCATAATATTAAGTTTTCAGTGTAATGCAAGACATCTTCTATTTCAGTACCTGAATTTGCTTCAACATTTTTTATCAATTTATAATTAAGATAAACAGAGCAAATAAATGTCTGATCTTTAATTGACACTACTATGAGCTTACTGGGAGTGGATAGCATATTCATCATTTTTTTAATGTCAGTATCAAGAAACAAGCAATCATAAGATGCATATAGAAAAATATTATCTTCAGGCTTAATTATTTTACACCACTTGGAAGGTAATGAAATGCTATCCAAAACTTTCTTAAGTTCATCATTATTTGAAAAATCAAAATTACCAGAGGCTGGAGTTGGAAAAGAGCTCTCAACAGATTTATTTCTTTTTTTAGGAGGTGGGGGGGCACCATCCCTTATTTTAGGCGATCGTTTAGGAGGCAATTTTTTTGTTATATACTTCGGCAGATTTGGAAATATTGATGGAAAAGCATCAGCTGTCAAGATTGGTCGAGTTCTTGGAAGTAAAGCTTCTTTCCCTTCAATCGTATATTTGTAACTCCTCTGAATAAATCGCTCATCAAAATGCGATTCACATACAACTGAATATTGGTTTAAGTCTTTATCGGCTCGAGGAATGACTTTTAGCCATTTTTCAAATTGGTTTTTGTCTTTAGGGGTGGAAAATAGAGTTATTTTGGTTTTGTTACTTTTATATCCACTTGAACATCCAGGAACGAAGCATGTTCGATCAGATTTTTTTTTCGTAGCACTTTCGGAATTATCCATATCAATTTATCATTAAAGAAGCATAGTATATGTTACAATATATGTTTGCTTTAAAATATTAGAAAAATAGAAAAATTCGTATAGTTTATTTGAAAATATAGCGGTAATTATATCGAAACTAGCATTAGGATCAAGCCTTTTAAATGTAACTTCAAATGTAAATAACCACGGTGGGAACTCGACGCCCTCTCGCGGAGAATGTAGTTTTTCCTCCTTTCTGAGACATTTTTTTTATTATGGTTGTATTGGCGATAAGCACACTAGATACTTCTAGGCACTGTAATTTCGCATAGGTCGGATAACAAGATTTCATCAAATCTAAATATGACCAGTATCCGATCGGCTAAAATTTTTCTTGATGTGTAACTCGGCTTTCAATTAGAATTTTACATCGGTTTGGGAAATAAGCTAATGTAGAGTTAAACAAGTGAAATTACAAATGTAAAAAAAATATTGAATATAAAAATATAGATATGGATGAATTGAAAATGTTAATAAAAATAAGTATTTCAATAATATGAAATTTGATTATGCAAGTAAACAACAACCTTTTAAATTGTCCTCTACTTCCATTATCCATATTTAAACGAAAAAAATAGATCATTCCAGTATGACGTCAAAAACATGGAACACAGAATCTTCAATCTGCGCAATCTACTGCACATACTCTGACGCGCTTAGAGCGAGTTCACGTTTACCACATTGGCTTCTTTATCTCACTTTATTTGATTGCCAAGTACTTCTTTTCTGTTATATTTTAAAATTTGTTTTGTTTTGATGAAAATCAGACGTGTGTTGCGTTTAAAACGTCTAGCATGTAGAAAAAATGTATGTAAACTGGAAAAAATATATCAGGTAAGTGTTTTGTGTGTTGTTTTCTGTCTTTTTTGGTTATGTCAGTGTTACAATTTCTGTAGTGTTAGGATCTGATCATGTTATTTAAACTATTTTTGATCAGTGTTATTTTACGAATTTAATATAATAATTAAGTGGGTGGGGATGAAAAGTTCGTATCTTTTAGGCAAAAAAAAAAAATTGCTCTGTAAAAATAAGATTTGTCTAATTTTATAAATTTTATACACACAACTGGGAAAGTATGTATTCATGCACTTTTATTTAAAGTCATTGTAACTGAGCAGCTATATCTCTTAACAATCCCTTTTTTAACAATTAGTACAATCTGTACCCTTTATTATCATTATTATTTTTGTCTTGCAATTAAATGCTATTGTATAAGTTATACGCGTTCTATTCAAAATCGATATTTTTTATTTATTAATCTTTGTCCACGCAGTCGTGCAGTTTATATGCTTTTATTAATTTTAATATTTTGTAGGGCAGTACCATAAAGGGAATATTTATTTTCTCAATAATGATTTGCCGATTTTATTGTTTGATTTGCAGTGTTTGAGGATGTAGGATTCTTATATTATTTTAATTTCAATTTAAAGCTTAATGTAACTATTGGGCCCTTGTAACATGTTTTTAACCACTATTTGTACTCACTTTAAGAAAAATACAAGGCCGCCCTGTTACCCATTGTGATAATCAGGCCCTTCTGTAAAGAACTAACACTAATCTCTTATTTTATACCAGAGCCGAAACTAAGGGGGTGTGTTGTTTTTGTTCTAGGTCACTATTATAATTTTGATAATTTATGTTAGGTTTTGGAAAGAATCTAGACATAACAGTCTATTAATAGGAAGAAATACTTCTGTGAAATTGGCTGTATATAGCACACATATATTTTACGGTATTGAAATGAAATTCATTGTTATACCTACAGAAAATCCTGGTTTTTCAGCTCTTAAGACATTGTGACTCATATGACTTTAAATTGCAATGTAATACAACTACAGTAAAATCTGTGTGTAACAGAATCTTGTCTTAAATGAAAACTTTACATGGTTTCAACAGAAAGAATACCAGCAATTTTATTTGCTAATAGGGAAAACCTGTATAAACCAGAATTTTTCTAGTTAATTTTGATTCCAGTTTCACAGGTTTTATAAATATTGGACAAAACTGTGATTGCATATTTTTAATTTTAATATAAATCAGTTATTATTAACTTTGTAAAATTATCTTTGTAAATTTACTTTGCAAAAAAGTGAGGGGGGGGGGGGAGTGTAGATGCCAAAATCCATGTTTGCCCTCTGTGGAAAAAAAAGCTAGTTTCGGCCCTATTTTATATATATATATGGATATGTTAATACATTTCTGTTGACGTTTAAGTACATAAAATGTCTTTTCTTTTCAGAATCTTAAGATTTTCCTGGAATGAATGGAACTTGATAACTCAAGATGAAGACACACAGGCTGTAGAAATGTTACCTAGTGCATATGTGTGTTTTTCACTTCATATTCCTTGGTAACATTGCTCCAGCTAAATTTCATTTAAATAGGGCTCTCAAAATCAAAGTTTTTTGATGCAAGAGACAAAATCGTGAATGGAGGTGGAAATGACTGAGTATACATTTGAAGGAAAACCACACTATTTAATTGAGGTATGTTAATAAGAATTTATGCTGTCTTCAGTACTCTAATTATGGTTCTATGTAATGATTCTGTTCTACATATATTATTAGATTTTTAAGGTTAGCTTTCTACACTAGTTTTTAACAATATTTATAAATGTGTCATATACATTTTTCACAGAAATCCTCGTGCATTTAATTATAAATAGTAAGAAATTTGTCTCAAATATTTTCTTGTGCCTGTGTTTGTTTTTTTTAAATTGTTTTATAAACCGGACCCATCGGTTAGATGGGGTTTGAGTGAAATTGGGTTACCTGACCAGTGTAGAACTCTACTTCCATCAAAATATTTTCCAAATGACAATTGAATTTTGACCTCGATATGGGAGGGGGGGGGGGGGGGGGTATAGGGCTGGACCCCCTCTCTAGTCTCAAGTACCACTCTTGTTTCCCAGGGCTTGAAAATTTTTCCATGTTAAGCAGATTTTCATCTTACACACAGAGATTACTGAAATTTCAACTACAGTAGAAAATCTTTATAACGCAAAGCAAAAAACACGAGGTTGTGTGTTATATAGAATTTTGCATTATATAGATCACATTTCACACATCATTAAATTTAGCTTGTAAAACATGGCCAAATATGTGTGAAACATACCAAAATACATTAGAGTATCTTTATATTGCATTTTTTATTACCAGGAGTTGTGAAGATTATAATTTTTTGCATAATATAGATAATTCCACACATTGTTAAATTTACTTTTCATTGTCCAAACATACCTGTATCAAATCAAAGCAATTTTTTCAGTAATTAGCTCTGAATTAAGGAGATAAAGTTGAACTAATGTATCAAATTGAGTCCTCTAAAGAATAGCAACTATTTATAATGTGGGAATTCCGGTGTTTCTTAACTGAAAATTCATTGTTTACATCTGAGAAGTTGTGCGTTATATGGAGCATTGCGTTATAAAGATCTTCTACTGTATTATTTTTAATAATTACTGTAAAACCTAAATGTAATTCCCCCCCCCCCCCTCCCTCTCCCGTTTTCAAAAGCAAAACCAGTTAAATTTAGGGACTGACAGTGAGGGCTTACAATCGAGATTTTTTAAAAAATTCATTTAAACACTGTTATATCATTAATTTAGAAGTAAAAAGGTAAATACAGGGGAGAAAAAGCTTCTTCCACATTTTAGTGAATTTCTGCTTTAATAAAATAAAATTCATCTAAATCCTTCTTTCTCCCCGAGCACACAAAATTTAAAATCTTTAAAAAAAAAACCATTTTTTCAAATTTTCTGCTTTATTGTAACAAAACATAATCAATCATCAAAATCGCCCTAAACCCTGAAATTCTCACTTCTGCTTCTGATACCCAGAGAAGTATAGTTAAGTTAAGTTGAATTCTGGGAATGGGAAGAGAGATTTTTCTCTTTTTTGAGCTTGGCTGTTTTGTTTTTATTAGCGGTGTATAGAGTAGTACTTTTACCAAATATTGAGTACTCTACCAAGTAACGAGTAGTTGTGTATATGAAAGAATCACTGAGTGCACATGACTTAATCTCATTCACTTTACATTAACAGATAAAACCACATGTGTCTGTCTATTCAGACTCCTGTATCGCCAGAATATTATAGGTGCAGATTCACGGTCGCCACGTGGCGACTAAAGTTTTTGCTTTGACGACTAACTTTCTATGTCTAAGTCGCCATATATTTTACATGGATGTCTCTTTTTCGCCGAAAGGCAGATTTCTACTTTTTTTTTTTTAAATATGAAATCCAGGCATTCTCTTCCATAATTTAGCAATATTTAGCTCTTTTTTTCTTCTTTTTTCTATTGTCCATAATTAAAAAATATGATTGAACATAAATGCCACATTTCCACTAATTCGGAAATTTCCCCTTTTTTATTATTTTATATATATATATATTATTTTAATCTGCAATGTCCGCAGAATCAGAAAAAAAAATCCTGTTGATATGCATTGCGAATGTGCCAATGACATGCCACAATAAGCCTGCGACACAGTAAAATTTGTGCCGAGAAGAGAATAAGTTTGCATCTCTGGGATTTTTCATATATGTTCTTACATGTACACATAGATATTGGCATTCTTCCACGAATTAGCAAAACTCCTCGAATTATCATTATTTATTTATTTTTAAATTTCCGCAAATCAATTCGCCAATCAGTCATGAAAAGAAATCTAAAATTTCTTCAGTCGGTCGCGACTTTCGTGAAATCAGTCACTGAAAAATTATGCAAATTTCGTCAGTTGCTCGCCAAACGAAACCACGAATTTCATCAATTGCTGATGAAATAAAACCGCAAATTTCACCAATCGGTCGCAAAATAAAACCGCGAATTTCCCTAATTAGTCTCACTAAAAAAACCTGCGAATTTCGAGGAGAAAAAAAAATGAAAATTTCATCAATTGGTCGCAAAAAAAACATAAAGTTCATCAATCGATTGCACTAAAAAAATTGTGAATTTCGTCAAGGAGTTGTGATAATAAAACATGAAAATTGGCGATCGGTCACAAAAATTTAAATTTTTTTTTCTCCATAGGGATTTAAAAAATTCTTTAATAAATCCTTAAAAAAATTCCCTTGCAACAAAAGTTGCAATGAGGCTTATAGTATTCGATCTTTCTCCATCATCCTTGATATTGTTAAAAATATTTAATTAAAATCTAAAACCTAAAAGAAAATAAATCTTCTCCATATTTTTTTTCATATATATTTATTTTTAATTTTGATTTTTATAGACATATTTTCTTATGCGAGTTTCCGAAGTTGAGCATTTATATTCAGCTATGAAAAATCCTTTTTTTGGGTGGAGGGGGCAGTTTATTTATAGATAAAAAAAACTTTAGAGAATCGTTTATTCACAAAATATTCAGGTCTTGCATTACAAAATTTATTCCTACAAAATGTATGCAATTATGGTGGGAAGATTCAACATTCCATTGTCCAAATTTAATTGAGAAAAAAATACTGTTTTTATGTGTTTGTTTCACAATGTGGCCACTGGATTTTTTTGGCTTAGGAGCCACTGGCTCCTTCCAGATTTTGGGAATCTGCACCTATACAGAATATATATTTTTGGCTAATTAAATTTCTATTGTTTCGCCAACGCCTTATACGATCTGTGAAAGTTGTGACAGTTTTCTAGAGATACTCAGCTTTACCTCTGCATAGTATCAACATGTAATTGCATTTACCTCCTCTCCGGCATTTGATTACAGGCGTTGTATTGTGTACCTTGTAAAGAACATGGATTACCAATAAACAGAGCTTGTAATTACATTTGAAGTCTTCTTATATTCTCGGTGAAACTGCTAGTGCCATTCAAAGAAATGACAGCATTGGTGAGCTCTAGTGATGGGAAATAGTTACTTTTGGTTAACAGATAGTATCATCCCCCCCCTTACAGTTGGATAGACAACAGATTCCAACAACCTATTATTTTTATAACATGTAACTAATCTCTTTGTATGCTGCCAATGGACATTTTAATTAAACAGTTTTTAAACAGAATGTGTGAAACAATTTTGCAAACAAATATAGACTCTGTTTTCTGTTGAGATGAATCCACATCATTAAAATAAATTTGCATGGTTAAACTCAATTTTTGCCTGTAACTTACAAAAACTTAGCTAGTTATGATACTTTGAATTTCATGCATTTTCAGATTTTCTAGTACAAAAAAAGACACTTTTCCATTTTTAGTGATTCAAGCACTGAAAATTCATGAAGTTCTAAGTATCATAACTCAGTAAGTTTTAGTCATTGAAGAATAAATTTTTACTGTTATACTTGTTAGAACACTTAAAAATTTTCTAAATAAAACTTATTGGACCCAGGCATTATATACAATTTTTAATTCCTTAACTATTTAAAAAGTAATCATTTTTACGTAATCGATTTTTATGTGATGCAAAACAAAGTTTGAGACATTTTTGCAATTGGAACTATATTTCTAAAACTGATGGTTTAGAAATTAGCTATTAGTAAACGATATAGGTGCAGATTCACTGTCGCCACGCGGCGACTAAATTTTTTGCTGTGGCCACTAACTTTCGGTGTTTAAGTCGCCATGTGATTTAAAAGCAATCAATTTCTGGTATTCCCAGTCCCCATCGTGAAATGTTGATTTTTTTTTTTTTAAGATAAAGACCAAAACACATAATAAGCATTATTATTATCTTTTAATAACATTTCAGAATGATCTGTGTAACACAACAAACTATTAAATATATTCGAATAGCAATGTTATTCGTAACAGTTTGAATCTGATAATTTTACATAGACTGTGATTTAAATATATATATATATAAACAAATGTTTGAAGTGTGTTTTGATTTTTATAGTGCAAAATAATCTCACAAATTCAAATTTTCTTTCATATGTACCTTTGTCTGGCAAAATCAAAATAAGAAATATTGTTTTTCTGATATTCCCCGCTATCATGATTGCTTAGCTTATACATATTTTTTTTAAAGCGTATCTTGCTCAACTTTATCTTCTGACAGTACATGATTTAAGATTTAATTAATATTCAAATTTTTTGTACATGTGTTTATATTAAATAAACGACTTTACACTTTGAATTCCTGAGTTTTTTTTAGTTTTTTACCCCATATAAACACTATTGTTTTTATGCGTTTGTTTTACAATTGTGGCCACTGGATTTTTTGGGTTTAGGAGCCAGTGACTCCTTCCAAATTTTGGGAATCTGCACCTATAGTAAACGATAAGAAGAGATACTCTGTACAAGGAAAAAAAAAACACATTTTGCAAATCTGTTGTTATTTTTTCAGGAGCAAGTGCCGCTATAAATACATTAAAGAATTATGTCCACCAAAATGATTATTCCCAAAATAGCTTAAAAACTTTAATAGACTTAGAAAAAGACATTTTCTCTTTTAGTCGATGACAGAGGCAAACTAATATCACTTCATTTTTTGAGAAAATCTGATCTGTTAATCTTCAAAATGAAAACAGTGGTGAGTGAACTTTTTAAACTATGTTTTATTTTTTATTATTATTTTTCTAAATTTTGTTAAAATCTGTTCTTAGTACTCAAAACTTAACGTTTTTAATATAGGTAAAACAATTAATACATATAAAGTTTGAAACTTGTATAATGAGACGATCTCTCAGTTATACGACTTTTTCTACGGTCCCCTGAAAGTCATGTAAGTGAGAGGTCACTGTATATAGTTATAATCGAATGCAATTCATCTTAACAAATTTTAAATATGATTTTTTAATTAATTACAATTGTATTAAAATTAAGTTACTACACAACTTATACAATGCTATTTTCTTTCTTTCATTTTTTGCCCCGGGTGCCAGTATAGAACGGGGGCGCGAAAAGATTTAATTCGTCTTTCGATAGAAAAAAGAAATAATGAAATTTGAGCAAAAAGTCATGCAATCGGACATCCCAAAGTAAAATTGTACCAGTTAATTTTATATACCTTGTTTTGAAAATGGCCGGTTTTTACATTAGGTGACCTGGGATCAGGGCCCGACCAGCATGTTTTTGTGCCCAGGGCACTTCCAATTTTTCGTGCCCCCTTAGATTGATTGATTTACTGATACTAGTTTTTTTTAAAACATTGCACGCTTATTCAAAAAGTGTCAACTCAAAAAAATTACGTTTTCCGGAAAATTCAAAAACAGTTCCAGGAATAAAATAAAATATATTTTTTATTGAAATGTGCTTTTAAAAGCATAGATTGAGATATATTTTTGTCGTTTTATCGTATTAATATCTCAAATATCACATTTTTTCAGTTGTTCTACTTTTCGAATAAATGCGCAATATGATAAATTTGAATGACTTAATAATACAGTACATCAATACTAGACAATAATGATTAGAAGTCTACTTGTTAATGATGTTATTGATATTAAATAATAAAACCAAACTGATACTGGTTGCAAACAAAAGTCCTAAAAGGAATAAAAACGTTGGCACAATGATGATTTTTTTAACGGAAATTTAGATGAAATTGTGAAAGTTTTCGTGCCCCTCAGAAATTTCGTGCCCAGGGCATGGGCCCCGGGTGCCCGTGCGATAGTCAGGGCCTGCCTGGGATATTTGAATAATGAATTGAATACATCAAAGATACTTGCAAGGTCAATATACTGTCCCAATTAGACCCGAATCGATTCACCATTTCTGATGTTATCATGATGATAAGTTTTGCATGTTTTTTACTTTTGTGTGTCCCTGTAAATGAACTATAAGAGCTACACATTTTATTAACAAACTCATCTAATATAATGGCAAATCAATTTACTTTTCCAATTTGATTTGAATTTAAAAAAACAAAAATATTAAGATAATGTACTTTCTACCAATTATTTCATATTTAAAATAAAAATAAAAGCAGTGGATCGAAAATTCTGTGTATAAATTTATTTTGGAAAGGGGGGGGGGGGGGGGGAGGGCTAATGAATGTCTATTCTGGGGCACTTCTTTTCATACATGGTGAAAAGTTAGTATGTAAAATATTATCTCAAATATTGATTTCTTCCTTCTCAAAGTAGGTGAAAAGCCCTTTTTGTATACAACTTTTATGATTGTATACATTTGATAGGTCATTTTAATAAGAAAATTTCTAGTATTTTTCAATATTAAGACTCTTTTATTGCATTTGTGATGAATATTATAGTATATTTGGTTAATATTTGGCTTAAAAAAATAAAATATTCATTACTTTCCAGCTTTTGCTGATATTTTGCTAGCAATTATCTGAATTTTGAGAATAAAAAATGTTTATTTAATTATAAAATAAACTACGTACATTGTAAAAATTGCTTGTACTTTTAAAGACAGGTGGAAGATGATTTTAAAGTTGTATTTTTTTTAAAGGTAGATTAATATGAACCATGGATTGCAGGAATTAAAAGAGCATATATTTATCAAATAAAAATTGTGTATCTATATTAAAAAGGACAAACGTGTCCGTGCGTAACGCTGACGTCATTTTGCGAATGGCAACAGTTGACGATAAAATTTCGATTTTGTGATTTTTCTACTGCAATTTTTTTTTTATTTCTAAACATCGCACATTTTTAATTTTTACACCATTATATAGGGAATAAAATCTACTTTCAGATGCAATTTGTTTGAAAACTGTATCTTAATTGACTGATTTATTAAATTAACTTTCAGGCATGATTTTTTTTTTTAATCTTTTTCTATCGCTTGCAGACAATTAGAAAATATTAATCCGTTTGCAGTTTAAACAATATAAAAAGTTCAGCATTTGTTTCCAATTAATATTCAATACGAAATTAAAACTTCATTAAGGAATAATTAAAATAGTATAAATAAAACACAGATTTAACAGACATGTAATTGAAATAATCGTTTAAAACTGCTGTAGATAACGAAATTTTTAGCAATTTCTTCGGCTATTAACTTATGGCTAGAGGCCAATACAAAATTACCAGTTTTATTAAATTTCAAAATTTCATTTGAATATATAATTGACATATTTCATATAAAAATGCTCTTTGGTGTTGTTGGCGGACAATCTAAAAAAATTATTACATGTAAAAAATCTATTCAAATTTTTTTAAAAAAAAGGTTTTTACATATATTTTCTATCCCGGGAAGCCCGGGTTCGATGCCCTAGTGTTTATAAAGACACATGTTTGAAGATAAAAGTTTTGGTATCCATTTAGAGTAGATAAATATTAATTGAAGGAATTAAATAACATATCTTAATGAATTATTTTTAGTTGTGAAAAGATTATATGAATGTCATGATTACTTGAGTATTACAATTTACTTAACAGTTTAATAATATGTTATGTTAGTAGTGTACAGATTTTGGTACTTCTCTATTATCCCGTCGACCACTTTACATAACAAAAAACTATCGT
The DNA here is from genome assembly GCA_963931845.1 of Maratus michaelseni. Lineage (NCBI taxonomy): Eukaryota > Metazoa > Arthropoda > Arachnida > Araneae > Salticidae > Maratus > Maratus michaelseni. The sequence continues at coordinate 312,851,587 of OZ007586.1, forward strand.
CAAACTGTAATGCCAAATAAACAGGAGAACATTGCCGTTGGAATATCAAAATAAATAAATAAATAAAATATAAGAATTTAAGGACACAATTGTTATTTTAATTAATGAAATAACTCATAAATCAGTAAAACATAATGAAAAACACACACACATGTTGAATTAAAAACCACTTGATGACATAACAAACACATATAATGCTTCTTACATCAAATAAATGGGACTGCGTTTTTGGCGTTTAATCTTGCAGTTTGGCAATAGTTTTTTATTATGAAAAGTGGTCGACGGGATAATAGAGAAGTACCCAGATTTTTAATGTTTCTTGCAACCTTCAATTTAATCTTGGAGATAACAAGCAGTTTAGATGAAATATTTGTTTAATATTTGTGTTTTATATTAATGTTTAATATTTGTTAAGATTTTTTAAAAATAATTAGAAGTATCTAGGATATTCTGATAGCATTGATATAATTTTTGCAAAATCCGGGGGCAATAAATGAATGATGATTATTATAATAAATAATTTTAAAAAAATTACATTCAAATATAACTGCTCTCTCTCTAAGTGTTTAACTATTTTAAGTCATATGGGTTGAATAAATTTTAACATAGATATATATATAGTTACTTTCATGTGTTTTGGAAAAATGTTGAAGAACAAAATATTTTTATTTTATTTTATTTTATTTGTGTATTATTATTCCAATTCTTTATTCATTAATTACACTTTTTAACTTGAATACACAGAAACTCAGTCAAGAAGAAGATTTGAAATTTAATTACTGATTAATAATGCATTAATTTTAATTTAATAGCTAAGGTATATAAACAAACCTGCCACTGGCATATTTTATTATTTTTTCTACCACTATTTCTAAATCAATCTACTCCAAAAATTTGTAAGAATCTGCGATGAAGGTCATTGTTTTGAAATAGTGGTGGAGCCAATGAACTAATATGCCTGTTCATGAAATGTATTAAAAAACTGCTTCTGATTTATATTAGGTAAATTACTTCTGTATAAGTAAATAAATCGTATAAATATTGGAAAAATTGGTTGTGTGTGCTTTTATGATGAAGTATAAAAAATTCTTTATTTCAGATATGTAATTTCCTACTCCTAATAAATCAGACTGCTTTTGTTAATAAATATTTTTGTGTTTCTAGTAATCTGCTCAATAGCGCAAAACTTTCTGACACATTTTCTGATTCATTTTTAAATGCAAAGACATAAAATTGGCAGGCCTAACCATGGAAGCAATCTGGAATCAAAATGAGTTTTCCATTTTTTGATAAATAAATTACTTATCGAGTTACAAGCGATTCGTTTCATGTGACGGCATGTTTTATACTTTCTCTGGCTGTCACGTACAGAAATCCGGTTCAAAATAGTAACTTTCATAGTATTTTCTAAAAGATCTTTTGCGTTTACCAAAAAAATGGAAAACGTGTTTCAATTAAATAAGTTTCTGAATAACAATAATTGCCCATTTACGAACAAAAATGAATTAAAAAATATGTCGTAAAGTAGACAGATTGAATTTGAGAATGAACAACCTTAATTTAAAAATTAAAAAAAAAAAAAAAAAAAAAAGAGAGATAATAATAACAAATGTTGAAATAAGATTTAACTATTGAAAATTTTTTTAAATATTGCAATTTGCATATGAAAGATAATATAAATGTTAAAATAACAATGAAGGTCAATGCAGTTTTTTTTTCTTGGTGGCCCATTTTGGGAAAAGTAAAGGTTATTTTTGTGAAATTTATTATATTTTTCTGAAAAATAACATTTTGTAACAAAAATTGAAATCCAGTTAATCAAATTCGAAACAAACATTTATAAACAGAAACTTTTAAAATCCTTTTGCTGAAGTTTTCCTCTCTGGTGAACTTGTTTGTTTACAAATTACGCATTTTAAAACATCACAAAATAATAAATAGTAAGTTTTTATGGAATAGAATTTTGTGAAGGGACCCATTCTATCAAATTGATTTTTGTGAAGGGGTCCATTTTATTAAATTGATTTTTGTGAAGGGACCCTAAATAAGCGCCAATTTTTTCCTGTATCGACCCCTGAAACAGATAACATTTTGAAAGTTTCTGCTAATTATCTCTGTATAAAGAGCTCTGGCATTTGATATAAAGTTGAATTTCTTGCAGGTTTTGTTAATGTCATTCTTTCTATTTTGTTTACAGTTGAAAATTTGCCTTTTCAACTACTTTATATACATTACTACTATATACTTCTATACTATTACTACTATATATACATAAATTAGAAATAAATTGTATCAATGACTCTTTTGACTTTTAGAACTTTCAATCCCTTTTTTAATAAAATGCAAGGAATAAATAAGCATTAATGGTTTACATATAAATATTAAGGTGCGAGGAGAATATTGAAATGGTGATCAAAAGCTTTCTACAAGTTTAGCATTCAAGCATTTTATTTATTACAGATATATTAATGTAATGATTTGATTTTTCACAAAAATTTTAAATTAACATGATAATTTAAATTTTTGTCCCAATGTTAGACTAAAAAAAAAAAAAATCTACTTATTTTGTTTGACTTACAAAAATAAGTATTAGAAATGAAAAAAAAAAAAAAATTATTATCTGTTTTTAAATTGCAAATTTAAGAAATGAAATTTAAAAAGAAAGCCAGTTCATGTTATTCATTTTCACAAAGAATAGTTTTGAAAAACTTGTTTTTTAGAGGGAAGGGGTATTCAATAATGACAATGACAATAATGCTTTTAAAAAAATACTCCGCCAAAACTTAGCTGAGTACTCAGTACAGCTCTAGTTTGTTGGCATATTATTGATTTATGAATGTTGCTAATGAATTCAAAGTATCCTGAATTTGTTAAACTATATCATACGTTTTAAGCACAGATTTAATAATTTGATAAATTCTAATTAGGAAAAATGAAGAATTAATAAGAAATTTAAATATTAACAGTGAATAAAACAATTTCTGTACAAAAGCAGAAATTACAAAGAAAGCAAAATTTACAAATATTAATCTTTATAAAGACCCCTTCACACTTTAATTAACTACTACTCAAATGTGTTTGAATCTTCTTAAAATACGTTTATATTAAATACAATTTTGTGAATATATGAAAGTTTCCGTTCACAACATGGAAATTAATCGTAAATACAAATTTTCATTTTCTTTATAAAAATTCTTGAGTGAAAAATCATTTATATATATGATTACAGCTGTACAAAAACCTTTTTATTCATTATATTTAGTAAATATTTCGGTGATAACTTGTAATGTAAATTAAGATAATATTCTTAAATATATTATCTTATATAATGTTTCTTATAAGTTGTAAAACTGGAGTTATTATTTTTATCATGTTTCATATGTCTATCTCAACAAAAATAAACATTTCAAACTTCCGTTATACGAGGTTACCAGAAGATCGCCAATAAAAACACCAAATCGCCAGCTCCATTACCGGAGATGACGTCAAAAACATGGAAAAAACATGGACTCACGTGACTCGTTGCCACCTAATGGAATCGTCTATTAAATTTTCATAGTTATTCACCTCAAAAAATTTATAATTTAAAACTGATAACATCTGATTTTTTGAAACACGTTCCTGATAAATTTGTAATAATTGTCACAAATGATATTTAATTACGTTAATTGATATTTAATTTTTGCATTTCATACACTATCTAGAAACAAGATAAAGACAAATTGCCAAATTGATTCTAAACGTGTAATGAAATATCAGTAAAAAAATCTAATAAAATGTGTTTACGATTTTAATTTTTATATTTTATTTACATCAAAATGTGATTTAATGCTTGATATAATGGTCATTATTTTTATAATATTTAACAATAAATATACCTATCTATATTTTAAAGGATTTCCTAATGTAAATCTTTGACAAAAATTATTAAAATATATATAGTTATATTTTCATTAATTAAATAATTTAACCACATATAGCAAATATGGCAAAGCATGCATTAACAGCAAAATAGTGTTATTTTTTGTCAACATAGACGATTCCATTAGGTGGCAACGAGTCACGTGAGTCCATGTTTTTTCCATGTTTTTGACGTCATCTCCGGTAATGGAGCTGGCGATTTGGTGTTTTTATTGGCGATCTTCTGGTAACCTCGTATAACGGAAGTTTGAAATGTTTATTTTTGTTGAGATAGACATATGAAACATGATAAAAATAATAACTCCAGTTTTACAACTTATAAGAAACATTATATAAGATAATATATTTAAGAATATTATCTTAATTTACATTACAAGTTATCACCGAAATATTTACTAAATATAATGAATAAAAAGGTTTTTGTACAGCTGTAATCATATATATAAATGATTTTTCACTCAAGAATTTTTATAAAGAAAATGAAAATTTGTATTTACGATTAATTTCCATGTTGTGAACGGAAACTTTCATATATTCACAAAATTGTATTTAATATAAACGTATTTTAAGAAGATTCAAACACATTTGAGTAGTAGTTAATTAAAGTGTGAAGGGGTCTTTATAAAGATTAATATTTGTAAATTTTGCTTTCTTTGTAATTTCTGCTTTTGTACAGAAATTGTTTTATTCACTGTTAATATTTAAATTTCTTATTAATTCTTCATTTTTCCTAATTAGAATTTATCAAATTATTAAATCTGTGCTTAAAACGTATGATATAGTTTAACAAATTCAGGATACTTTGAATTCATTAGCAACATTCATAAATCAATAATATGCCAACAAACTAGAGCTGTACTGAGTACTCAGCTAAGTTTTGGCGGAGTATTTTTTTAAAAGCATTATTGTCATTGTCATTATTGAATACCCCTTCCCTCTAAAAAACAAGTTTTTCAAAACTATTCTTTGTGAAAATGAATAACATGAACTGGCTTTCTTTTTAAATTTCATTTCTTAAATTTGCAATTTAAAAACAGATAATAATTTTTTTTTTTTTTTCATTTCTAATACTTATTTTTGTAAGTCAAACAAAATAAGTAGATTTTTTTTTTTTTTAGTCTAACATTGGGACAAAAATTTAAATTATCATGTTAATTTAAAATTTTTGTGAAAAATCAAATCATTACATTAATATATCTGTAATAAATAAAATGCTTGAATGCTAAACTTGTAGAAAGCTTTTGATCACCATTTCAATATTCTCCTCGCACCTTAATATTTATATGTAAACCATTAATGCTTATTTATTCCTTGCATTTTATTAAAAAAGGGATTGAAAGTTCTAAAAGTCAAAAGAGTCATTGATACAATTTATTTCTAATTTATGTATATATAGTAGTAATAGTATAGAAGTATATAGTAGTAATGTATATAAAGTAGTTGAAAAGGCAAATTTTCAACTGTAAACAAAATAGAAAGAATGACATTAACAAAACCTGCAAGAAATTCAACTTTATATCAAATGCCAGAGCTCTTTATACAGAGATAATTAGCAGAAACTTTCAAAATGTTATCTGTTTCAGGGGTCGATACAGGAAAAAATTGGCGCTTATTTAGGGTCCCTTCACAAAAATCAATTTAATAAAATGGACCCCTTCACAAAAATCAATTTGATAGAATGGGTCCCTTCACAAAATTCTATTCCATAAAAACTTACTATTTATTATTTTGTGATGTTTTAAAATGCGTAATTTGTAAACAAACAAGTTCACCAGAGAGGAAAACTTCAGCAAAAGGATTTTAAAAGTTTCTGTTTATAAATGTTTGTTTCGAATTTGATTAACTGGATTTCAATTTTTGTTACAAAATGTTATTTTTCAGAAAAATATAATAAATTTCACAAAAATAACCTTTACTTTTCCCAAAATGGGCCACCAAGAAAAAAAAACTGCATTGACCTTCATTGTTATTTTAACATTTATATTATCTTTCATATGCAAATTGCAATATTTAAAAAAATTTTCAATAGTTAAATCTTATTTCAACATTTGTTATTATTATCTCTCTCTTTTTTTTTTTTTTTTTTTTTAATTTTTAAATTAAGGTTGTTCATTCTCAAATTCAATCTGTCTACTTTACGACATATTTTTTAATTCATTTTTGTTCGTAAATGGGCAATTATTGTTATTCAGAAACTTATTTAATTGAAACACGTTTTCCATTTTTTTGGTAAACGCAAAAGATCTTTTAGAAAATACTATGAAAGTTACTATTTTGAACCGGATTTCTGTACGTGACAGCCAGAGAAAGTATAAAACATGCCGTCACATGAAACGAATCGCTTGTAACTCGATAAGTAATTTATTTATCAAAAAATGGAAAACTCATTTTGATTCCAGATTGCTTCCATGGTTAGGCCTGCCAATTTTATGTCTTTGCATTTAAAAATGAATCAGAAAATGTGTCAGAAAGTTTTGCGCTATTGAGCAGATTACTAGAAACACAAAAATATTTATTAACAAAAGCAGTCTGATTTATTAGGAGTAGGAAATTACATATCTGAAATAAAGAATTTTTTATACTTCATCATAAAAGCACACACAACCAATTTTTCCAATATTTATACGATTTATTTACTTATACAGAAGTAATTTACCTAATATAAATCAGAAGCAGTTTTTTAATACATTTCATGAACAGGCATATTAGTTCATTGGTTCCACCACTATTTCAAAACAATGACCTTCATCGCAGATTCTTACAAATTTTTGGAGTAGATTGATTTAGAAATAGTGGTAGAAAAAATAATAAAATATGCCAGTGGCAGGTTTGTTTATATACCTTAGCTATTAAATTAAAATTAATGCATTATTAATCAGTAATTAAATTTCAAATCTTCTTCTTGACTGAGTTTCTGTGTATTCAAGTTAAAAAGTGTAATTAATGAATAAAGAATTGGAATAATAATACACAAATAAAATAAAATAAAATAAAAATATTTTGTTCTTCAACATTTTTCCAAAACACATGAAAGTAACTATATATATATCTATGTTAAAATTTATTCAACCCATATGACTTAAAATAGTTAAACACTTAGAGAGAGAGCAGTTATATTTGAATGTAATTTTTTTAAAATTATTTATTATAATAATCATCATTCATTTATTGCCCCCGGATTTTGCAAAAATTATATCAATGCTATCAGAATATCCTAGATACTTCTAATTATTTTTAAAAAATCTTAACAAATATTAAACATTAATATAAAACACAAATATTAAACAAATATTTCATCTAAACTGCTTGTTATCTCCAAGATTAAATTGAAGGTTGCAAGAAACATTAAAAATCTGGGTACTTCTCTATTATCCCGTCGACCACTTTTCATAATAAAAAACTATTGCCAAACTGCAAGATTAAACGCCAAAAACGCAGTCCCATTTATTTGATGTAAGAAGCATTATATGTGTTTGTTATGTCATCAAGTGGTTTTTAATTCAACATGTGTGTGTGTTTTTCATTATGTTTTACTGATTTATGAGTTATTTCATTAATTAAAATAACAATTGTGTCCTTAAATTCTTATATTTTATTTATTTATTTATTTTGATATTCCAACGGCAATGTTCTCCTGTTTATTTGGCATTACAGTTTGACGATAGTTTTTTGTTATGTAAAGTGGTCGACGGGATAATAGAGAAGTACCAAAATCTGTACACTACTAACATAACATATTATTAAACTGTTAAGTAAATTGTAATACTCAAGTAATCATGACATTCATATAATCTTTTCACAACTAAAAATAATTCATTAAGATATGTTATTTAATTCCTTCAATTAATATTTATCTACTCTAAATGGATACCAAAACTTTTATCTTCAAACATGTGTCTTTATAAACACTAGGGCATCGAACCCGGGCTTCCCGGGATAGAAAATATATGTAAAAACCTTTTTTTTAAAAAAATTTGAATAGATTTTTTACATGTAATAATTTTTTTAGATTGTCCGCCAACAACACCAAAGAGCATTTTTATATGAAATATGTCAATTATATATTCAAATGAAATTTTGAAATTTAATAAAACTGGTAATTTTGTATTGGCCTCTAGCCATAAGTTAATAGCCGAAGAAATTGCTAAAAATTTCGTTATCTACAGCAGTTTTAAACGATTATTTCAATTACATGTCTGTTAAATCTGTGTTTTATTTATACTATTTTAATTATTCCTTAATGAAGTTTTAATTTCGTATTGAATATTAATTGGAAACAAATGCTGAACTTTTTATATTGTTTAAACTGCAAACGGATTAATATT